>CM025645.2:1911448-1930790 GCA_014621495.2 Entosphenus tridentatus
TTGGATGGCGACTGCCTCCATCTGCCTGGGAGCGTCCTTCAACGAGCCTCCTCCATCTTCACAGCCGCTGGCACCGGTCATCGGCATTTCTAATCGGCTTCAAAACCTCCCTAATGAAAAGAGCTTCATAGATCATCGGATTCCTCCAATGTAACAGAAATATTCTGAACACATCTCCTCTCTAGCCTCACACACACACAAAGGCGAATAAACCTCGTGTAACCTTTAACAGATTCATTATTTGTGAGTGCCTACGAAGACCGGAACGGCGTGTGGCACACACCACACTCTAGTGAATCCTGTGTGGCCCCAACTCATGGTCTTCCACCATCTCACCAGGTGGGTATGTCTTCTTTTTGTAACAATGAGTCGATCTGGGAGGGAGCCCAGGTCACATTCAGACGTCAAATATATCACTGATGTTAGCAGCCGCGGGCGGGAATCGAACTCAGGTGACGCGTGGTACGGAGCGCAGTGAGCCCAGGACCGTTTCGAATATCAAATCTATATCACCGATGTTCGCAGCTGGGGGTTGGGAATCGAACGCAGTGAGCCAACCACTGCGCCACCGCTCGCCCCCACGACACAGAGGGGTGGGGGGGGGTGAACGAGGTTCCCAATTGCTGAGCGACACTGAGCCGGACTGGCCCCAAGCTGGCCAAAACGTGTGCGTCCGCGTATTTGAATAATGGCTCTGCCAATCGATTATTGGACTGGCACATGACAGCCACCCCCACCACCCCCCCATCGGTAGTCAGTCGCCAGGCGCCCGCTGGACTGGAATGTATAATTGCCAGCCAAAAGGCATGTAATTGCGTGTCACGTGGCACAAGAGGTGGTTGTGGGGAGGTGCGTTAGGGGGTGGGGGGGGGCGGTTCGTGGTGGTGGATGGGGGGGGGAAGATGTAGGAGGAGGTGGAGAGTTGAGCGGGCGGGGGGGGGATGAGAGAGGGGAGGTAGAGGAGGAAGGGTGGATGGGTGGGGGCGCACAATGCAGGAGATTGCGAGCGGTTGTTGGGCATGGATATCCCAAGCGTAGCACAACCCCCACCCACCCACCAACACCGCCACGGACCCGCCCCCACGTGAGCCCCCCCTCCCTCCCCCCGCCTTTGCCCCCTCCCGACCCACCCTCTGGCCATGGCGACTCGGGGTTGCCGGACGGCTGACCAATGTGCTGACCACCCGCTTAGCTGAAGCCTCTTTTGTGCCTTTTCTCAAGCCTCATCGCTCGCGCGCTGGAAGTGCAATTCTATAGACCACGCGGGCGCAAGGCCGACGGGATACCATGGCCGAAGGTGAATCGCTCGCTCTTGTATTTTTATTTGACGTTTTATTTTGGTCCGTTTTGGAAGCGGGTTACGGGCGAATAGCAGAATATACGTCGATTTTAGGGCGAATGTTATTTTTACATACTGTATGGAGGGTGACATTTTCGCCAGGTCCCGTGTGTGTGTGTGCGCTTCTATGTCGGTGTAATTCTGCTTGCCCTGCTGTTGCTATTATTGTTGCTGTTATTGTTGCTGTTGAGTAAAGTCAGAAATGAAACACCGACCGCGGGAGGCACACGGGGAGCTATTGTTGCGCTGTGTGTGTGCGCGCGTGGTTTTTGGGAAGGTATAGGCAGACCTCTGTGATGTATCACACGTGGGGCGGTGTGGATGTTACATGCCCGCTCAATGGCCGTTGCGTGCGGATTCAGAAGAGTCGTGGATTTGAACTGCCATCATCGGCTCAGGCGAAAATGTCATTGCTTTTGACAAGCGTAACAAACATAGGAAGCGAAGCAGTGACGCTTTTCTGAATTTGGTTTTGTCTGGCTGGTCATATACAACGTGCATAAACGGTATTTTATTACAGTCTCAATATTATGAACAAATTAAGACGTAGAGCTATAACACGGCAAGACAGTCGTAAGAGCAATAACATAAGATGATAGTTATAATTAATCATCCGAACGAGCTTTGTTTCGTGAATATGTGAAGGCAGTTTCCTACAGTGCTGTAGTATATGCAAACTGTAATCGTATGTCACCGGTGTATTGCTTGAATTTGGAGGTTTAAAAAAAAATGTCAGCGTATACTAATTGACAATTAACCATAATTGGAATCCGCGTCGCGAGTATAATCTTGCGATAACCCAAGTGGGGGAGGTGTGGGATGAGGGAGCAACGTTACAGATTCTCTAAATGTTGAAAATAACCGAAACAATGATTGCGCACTATATATTCGAGAACCAATTCAACGATAATGCGTGTAACCACCGACCCACCTACCCCGCGTCACACACACACCGCGAAATAATCGCCACGATTTGCTCCCCGATTCAAAACACAACATCCACATGCGAATGATAACCCCGCGCTCACTTGGGAACGTCGTTGCTTCATCGCGTGCGAATTGGATGAAGATTCGCGTCCAGTCGTCCGGAGCCGTGGCCGAAATGGGCGCTCTGCCCAAAATTCGTGACCAATTATTACGCGCCGTCGGTTCTTCTCTCAAGATGTTTGCGTGGCGGTGCGAATATTTATTCATTCGGCCCATCCCTCCGAAATTGTACCGATAATTATTCACGCCTTCACGGCTGCGTTATACGCGCGCGTTGATGCCGTTGCGTTGTGGATAGCGATAAACAATAAACCGCGCTGCTAACGTGAACCACCTTCATTGATGAGTCCCAGCAGCAGGAGGGGGAATGAAAGCTTTGCTGCTCTCCGTATGTGTCGCAAACGGAACGCAAGAAAATAGAGCCCTGTGAATGCTGTATATACACTTTGTTCACAAAGATACTGTGCCATGCATCATCTGTATCAGCCATGAGTGAATCCACTGCAGGATGAATACATCCCTTAGGTCTTCGCCACAACCTCACGATCCATGCAATAGATATTTATATCTTCGTGTATATATATACACACACACAGCATCAATATATATTTTATTTACTTCATGTAGACACTTCAATGTGTCAATAATCACATTCGAGGTACAGACGCGTTGTATTTGGTTCTGCGTTAATTTACCATCTCTAGGTTGTGTTGATCGTAAACATTTGTATACGCATATTCTTCGGTAAAGTTACTTAGATAGGTTCAAATTAATACATATAAAATAAACCAAAAACTACGACGTTTCGATCACAACACAAGCGATCGTCATCAGCGATCGTCATTGCGGACACACACAGGCCCTTACGAGCCGTAGATTATTGAACCAAAATGTGTGTTTTTTTTTTACACGATATCATAAATGTGATGAATATGCACGACGTATACACACACGCAGCCGCCTTTGTCAATCCACTGCTGGCTGAGGGACAGTCGACGTCGCGAGGCGATCGTGGTGGGTCATTTGACCACATTTCACCCGCGCTGGTGAAGCCAAATTCAAATGTGATTAAAAAAAATAATGCACAATTTTCACGTTTACATTTCTATATACACCACGTCGCCTACATGCATGCGCATTCCTTTTTGAAGTACTGCAATGTCGAGGTTTGAGCCTGTAACCGTATATGTTCAGTGCTCGGGGTAAAATGATGAGCCGTTATGCAATGCGTGGTCACAATGATTTCAAGCAGGCGACGTAACATTACATAACTTCCACTTCCCGTGCACAGCAATAATAATCATCATCACCATCATCACATTCCACACCTCCACGAAGCCGCACGGACCAGCGCGGTGAAGTACGTGGGTCGACAACCCTCCTCCGAGTGTCCCTCGCCAAATGCGTAGACAAATGTAAACCATCGATAGACAGGCGAATGTTTGCACGTTGTTCCGCTTTAAGTATCGCGTTTGTTATCATCTTGACATACTCACATTGCGTCACAACGCAACACTGTTTCAACGTTTAAACATCCCACCCCAGCCACCACCATCTATAATTATAACGAAGAAGTAGGTATCCATTATTCAGAGTCGTCAATACGCCACTGATGCATCAGCATCAACAACAACATCATCATCAACCACATGATAAATCCACTGCTAGATGAAGGCCTCCTTCCGAAGCCGA
The DNA here is from genome assembly GCA_014621495.2 of Entosphenus tridentatus. Classification (NCBI taxonomy): domain Eukaryota; kingdom Metazoa; phylum Chordata; class Hyperoartia; order Petromyzontiformes; family Petromyzontidae; genus Entosphenus; species Entosphenus tridentatus. The sequence goes on from CM025645.2 coordinate 1,915,467, forward strand.
CACCGACAACGCCGCCATTTATGGCTTCCGTGTCATCCGCAAGACCATCTCCTTGACTGCAAAACGGCGTGGTTGTGTTTGTCGACTCAGCCTCGATTGAGTACCTGGTGCGGTGCCTAAAAACATCGCCACTAGGGAGACAAAGGCGGCTGGGCGTGGTGCTGGCCATCCGCCGCCTCGTGTGCCGTGCCGGCCTTCAGAGATGTTCGCTAACAGCACTTGCCCCAACAGTCTGTTGTTATTGCTATTTGCGGGGTCGTTGTCTTTGTGTGTGTGTGTTTGGTTGGGATTTGCCGCATCTTCGGTGATATGTGGCTAAAATGAAAACAGGTGCGTTTAATGAATGAGCTATCGCTCAATGAACAAAAAGAAACGCGTAATAGTCAGATGGCACGCCAACCCCTCATCTGGATTGTAACCCGTTAGGGACTCTATGTGGCCATCTGTGGCAGTCTTTTATTGGGGTGAATCGGATGCGCGTTCGTGGAGGGGGAAAGGTGAGCTCAACGGTGAGCGCGCCACTGCGTTCTCAAACCCGCGGCGTGAGTTCGACTCCCCTGTCACGACTCACGTCAGCGGCGAGTTGGTATCGAAGGCGGGCCTGGGTTAACCCGCCACCCCCATAGCCTCCTCCTTCACCAAATCTCGTTGAGCCAAAGTGAAGCATGGTCGAGCATGGTGGAGCAACCCCTATGACTCGCACACCGCGGAGAGGACCCTAATTCGCCCGGCAGTAGAATCGTTCGTATATGATTGTTCTCATCGTCTTCGTCCGCAATGATAATGTGAATACAACAAAAATTAAGCACGTGTACCCCCCATAGCACGTCGCAGCGACAGTTGTAACAACAACAATAACAACACACAAGGGACTAGCACGCGGTGGTTTTGGTATTTTTGGTGCTCATCAGCAAAGCTACCGTTTGCCGAGTAAGGTGCCGTATGTCGGCTCCATAAATAAAGCCACACGGAGCAGTATGAGGACCCACTTTTAAAACGTAGCAAAGTGATAAATAACGGTGACCAAATGTGTTTACGCCACAGAGTTTATTCTACACACTGCCCCGTCTGTGTATTGTTACTTGTGATATAATGCATACGTAAGTCCTTTGTCAAACCACTGCTGGACGCAGGCTCTCTGCCATGCCGTGTCGGTCGTGGGAGGAGGGCTTGTTTGACCATACTTCACCGCGCCGGTCAGTGTCGTGGTTGGTGAGCGAGCAAGGGAGGGGGGTGGGTGTGGAAGCGCCGTGCATGACCAAATTGAAATCGCAATCGCCACTGATGTTAGCCGTGGCCGGAAAATCGAATTTTTCATCTGCTCGCCCGTATTAATTCACAAGGAAATGTGCCAACCACCGGTCCTATTGGATCGTCAATCCCACAGCTCTATGCGTTCATAATAATAAAAAAATACAATTGGGGGTAGATTGCGTACATATGTCTTTAAGCCAGCCACCACCCAACACAGCCAATTAGTAAGGCTGGACACGTGAACGAAATGTGGCAATTAGTTACTAGTACGGCACACCGGTTGTGTGTTGGATAGTTAAGCCACATCATTTACTATTTGAGTACGACGTTTCGCTGGTGATGACAACCAGCTTCATCAGGCGAGTTGCCAGAATTGTGTGAACGACACAATTATATTTACGCAATCTCACCGCAAAAAACCCTTTATTGTGGATATTGGTCGCGAAAGCCTACATGTTAAACTCTATACGCATATCTACTCCTAGCAAACATGGAACGTTGAGCCATCGTTGCATGTTTACTGGGTATACAAAGAGTAACAATGATTGTGTATTATACACGCGAGCTTCTCGGTGAGACTGTAATGATTCTCATACACAAACATATCTTCGTCTCGGCTTATACTACAGTATTTCAAACTCGCTAACGTGGGAGGTAAGAGTCGATGTTTTAACTCGTCCGCTGCATTCTTATCATTAATCGATGTTTTCGTGATTTAGTCGATTCCCTGAGCGGCACGCTTCTTTATTGCCACCACCTTCACTGCGGAGATGCATGCGTGGTTGGGTAACAACCTGAATAAGGGGATGTTGCCCGAAACATTTTTTTTTAAGATTTGTCATACATAAGGTGCGCGCGTGTCAATGAAGACGGTGGCGAGACTGTGTTTACGTCTCCTTGACACTGCGATGTTTATGCCACAGTACCCCCACTCATGTTGAGTCGCAAACATGAGATTCCCAGGAAGGTGACCCGCCTAGATGGGTGGATTAATGAATGAGTCGCCGAATGAATGAATGAACGAGTGGACAAATACATCAACCGGTCAATTATTAATGGACGAATGACCTCGATGGCTGGAGAGATTAATGAATGAGCCGCCGAATGAATGAACGAGCCGCCGAATGAATGAATGGGTGACTAAATACAACAACCGGTCAATTATTTAACGAACGAATGGCCGAATGAATTGACGAGTTTGCCGAGATGATCGGCTGACAATGGACGATTGAATGAATGGCCGAGATTATCACCGAATCAATTTTAGCGACCGAATGAAAATGAGCGAATGAATGAGAATGATCCCCCCGTTTCGCCCGGGTGCCCATGACAACAATTGCGGCTCTTGTGTAATGAATTGGGAGGCATTCTAATCAAACACGAGCCAAGCGGAGTCCACGAGTCGTTCACGCGTAGGGACAGAGACAAAGCTCTCCCGTGTAGCCTTTAACTGTTGTGGCAAAGTGCTGCCACAGCGAGACGCCTCTTAAGGCCGGCACGGCGCACCTACGGTGAGGTGTGGGTTGGTGCCCAACATCAATACCACCAACACGCCCGGCCGCCTTTGTCTTCCAACAGTGCTTGATGTGTTAAGAACCCCGCAACCAGGTGCCACGGGAAGAAGTACGACCTCGGTTGGGATTGGTTACGGCCGGGGTCGTAGTTCAGCAGTGCAGCGATCAACCACTACCTCTGTTACCACCCCCAACAACAACAAAGGTCCCCCGTATAGCTTCAACAGACTGTCGGGACAAGTGCTGTTAGCGAGGAGCACCTATGAAGGCCGGTACGGTACACGAGGGGGTGGGTGGCCAGCACCACGTCTCCCGAGTGGCGGTTCTTTACGCACCGCACCAGGCACTCATTCGAGGCTGAGTCGACCTAGGGGAGTCCCGTGACCGGTTCGCATAATTCGTCGCCGGCGTTGACCGCGAGCGAGAATCCAACTCGGGTGACCGGGTGCGTAGCGCGTTAACCGCGACACAGCTACTACAAAGACACACGCACACGCTGCTGCTGCTGCTTCTTCTCCACGTGTGTGTGGATCTCCCTCCCCTCCACCACCGCCACCACACACACGCCGCCCCGTTTCTGCGGGGGCATCTTTTTCCGGGGAAAACTTATTCAAACCCCCCCCCCCCCCCCCCCCCCCCCCCCCCGGTCTGCTCGTGATCATCGACACCGGCAGCGCTGTGAGGTTCCACCGCAATTAATGCGCCTGATTGGGAGCAAGGAAGACCCCCCCCTCATCCCACCACCAACTCCCCTCCCTCTCCTCCTTTTGTTTTTGCATCGCGCACGTGTTCCGGAGAAGAGCAGCCGCTGCCGGACCTGGGAAGTGCGGTGCGGATGGCCGCTGGTATTATAATGCCTCATTATTATTGTAGTTGTTGTTATCGTAACGATCATCACCATCATCATCACCGCCGCCCACCCACCAACCAACCCGGCATCCCCTCTGTGCGCTCGTCGGTGGAATGCGCTCCCGCCGCACGGCGAATGGAATTGGATGCTGCGTGGTTTGGATGTTTGCTTGGCTGCTACTACTGTTGCTGCTGCTGTTACTGGTTGTTGTTACCGCGTGTATTGTAGCGTACACGCGTGTGTGTGTGTGTTCATCCATCCCCAGGGGATACAGTCCGCGTGTTGTGGATGGCGAGTGTTGTTGGCAGCAGGAGGAGGAGGAGGTGGCGAGTGATACCTGCGCGCTTGTGGCGGGCCCCGTGGCTCTCCTCGCGAGCGCGATGTTGCTGCTCGATGCTCGTGATGATGGTGGCTGGTGTCACGTCTTAGCCGCGTGCACGTGTCCTGTGTGTGAGTGAGTGTCTCGTCTCGAACGTGCTAATGATGATGACAGCGTGCCGGGATGTGGGACGCGGTCATTGTGAAACGGCGCCGGTCTGTGTGGTGGTGGTGACGATGATGGTGGTGGTGGTGATGATGGTGGTGGTGGAAGCCCATTCGGCCCGGTGGGAGCATGAGGCCGAACGCGGCTGCTTGCCTCGCGTGGTGGTGATGGTGTTGTTGTGTGTGTCCCTGTGTCTTTTATCTTCCCGAGAAATTAATGTTTAAAAAAATAAATTCAATAATTCCTCAACTCTATCAACAGGCGGCGCCATTTTCTGAGATACGATTACGAGCGAATGATCGCGATGATGATGATGACGACGACGATGAATGATGGTGGTGGTTGTGATTCTCGTTTGGGCTGTAATTGTGATCATGCTCGAACTCTTTGTGCTGTGGCAGCAATGTGGCCCAGGGGTTGATTGTCAGTGTCCGAGGTCTGATGCGAGCCACTGAACGAGATGGCCCCGGGAGACAGAGTTTGTGTAGTTTTTGCTTTTCCTGCTCCGATACGGCCCCATAGTTTGGGTTGCATGACCACAGTCGTACAACGATGGCTTGAAATTGTAAACAAGGGCTGGGCGCGAAGTTGCTTAAAAATCTTTGGGGGTGCAGTTGACGTGATCGTGGCGTCCCCCAAGTGGGTGGTGGTGGTGTCATGCGGGGAGCGGTGGTGCAGCGGTTAGCGCGCTGCGCGACGAACCAGAGGAAGGGAACCCGACTTCGATGCCCCATCACGGCCACCAACTTGCAGTGACGATTATCTGAAGCGGTCCTGGGCCTCCCCTAGATCGACTCGGCCTTCAAATGAGTTCCTTGCGCGACGTGTCACCGTCGTTCACGACAGAACGCCTGCCGGGCGTGGTTAGCCACCCGGCCGCTTGTGCGTCGTGGCGGCCTTCGTAGGTGCCTGCTACTCGCTATGGCAGCGCCGCTTGTCCCCAACAGTCTGTTGAGGCTACACGGTGGAGGGGGGGGGTCTCTGTTTGGTGGTGGTGGTGGTGTTCCGATGGCCCGGCCCGAGCATTCGGAGTGTAACGCAACGAGACGTTCGTCATGTATGTTCGCCAAGCTCACGTTGTGTTGGAACCACGTATAAAGTGTTACTTTACTTAATAAACTACAATATATGTTTGACATTGTTAAGTCCGTTAACGGTGTTTAAATTCGGTGACCGTCGTAAATTCGTGGATAATAATACATCAACACGCACTACATTCTGAGTAGTATTGGCGCTGTTAGCGGCTCTTAATTAACAAACACCGATATGCGAATCGCGTTATAAGCGACGTGTAGCCACGCAAACTCCATCCACCCCCTGCCTCTGTGTACGCAAGGAGCGAAGCGCAGTGCTTGTCCCCCCTTCACGTACAGCCGTACACGGATAATTGCGCTCGAATCGGTGAATCAGTGAACGCGCACTTTGTTGTGCGGTCACGACACGCGCTTTTGTGTTGCCGTGCAAGGCGGAGTGTGAACACGAGGGTGATGATGATGATGCTGCTGTCCGCCGAGGGTTGCGAGGTCCCTCAAAGAATTAACGTGGGCGCGTGTGACGCAGCGCAAAATTGCACCAAGTGGTTCGTCGTACATGTCCGTATACGTGCATACGCGAATGAATGGGGCACGTGTTATTGTCGTGGCAACGAACAGGATATCAGGCTAGCAATTGTATTGTGTGTGTGTGTGCAGTTAATTGCAACGTCTTTGGGATTACAGTGTAAGAAAGTATTACGTAATTGGTTTGTATCTATTTATCTTTTTTAATGTATATACATTATAATTTACATGCGAGGTAATTGATGTACGGATAACATTGAGTCTATGCAGTGTGTACACGATGCGGTATTAATGATTGCGTTATTTCAATATGCATGGTGTGTACGTATATATAACCTTGGCGCGTACGAATAGTAGTGATTTTAGTTCGTATGATTTTGGTACGTATACCATGTGCATACTAATATGCGGTGTATCTCTCACACCTCGTGTCAAGGATTGGGAGTATACAAGCGTGCGATTCATTGACAAAAATAACGTACAAATTTTTTCCACCGTGCCCATTATATACCATAAACTCTCGTCAAATGTTTTATTCGGCAGTATTTACTTTATTTAAACACGGCGCGGATAACGTTTGATGCAGAATACTCAGTTCAGTGCTGCAGTGGTATTTAATGTTGCCTGCTCGTTTATAAATCCCTCGACCTATTCACAAGGCGGACAGGACGTTTCACTTGTGAACACGCGAACGAGGGATGTGTTATAATCGCTGATTTTCACGTTAACCAGACAAATCATAAACATCGAGCGCGTGGTGACAACGGATGGACCGTCATTGTTTTGGGTCAATCCGAAATTGTGACGTGCCGACCGGCGTCACTTCCGCTGCGTCACTTCCTGCGCTTGTCCGCCCCAAAATTGTCACGTGATGTCATTGTGACTGACGTGACGTCAGCTATGGGTAACAGTCACATTTCGAAGAATTATTTTTTGAGGTTGACGATTGAACATAATGTTACGAGTTAAACCACTTCGCACTTTAAATGGTGAACATTATTACAAGGAGAAAAACAAGTCTATGTGAAAATACGAAACTCAACTGTTTACGCAAAAAACTACACGTTCGTCAATGAAGTCGTGACCTTACCAAACTAAATCTGTAATATACTGCGTTTGCGAAACTTCACCTGTTAAGTAGTATTTCCTTTTAAGACCACACATATTGAGCAATGTGTTAAGTGTTTTGTTATATGTGCACCACTGCCAATGCAGTAGCCAGCATCAGTAGGTAATTTGTTTAAATGGATACATGCATGGTTGCTACAATACGTTTCATAAGATACATATATATACATACATAGAGGTACATGCATGCCTCAATGTAGATGGCCCATTGACTTGTGGAATTAATTTTTATGTTTTGTTCACGATGCAGATGGTTTCTTCATTACCTGCAATCTGCCCATACAGCAATTTGATAGTGTACTTTAAATATTTACACACCCAGTAAACTTGGGACGTTGAGCCAACGTTGCTTTTTAAAAATATATAGATTTAGTATATTGTCAACTTAGTGACTGAATGCATCACCGAGCCGTTGCCAATATAATATTCAAATTTTCATAAATACTTGAGTCAAAACAGAAGGGCAATAGGTAGTAGGATTAAAATATTGGCATTGGTTGAACTCAATTATTGTTGGCATGAGGCAGATATTGTGTCGACCTGCAATGTGCCCCTCGAGCTCACAATATGATTTTCTACTTAGCATAAGCGCTTAAGCAAGTGTGCTTAAATAGTGAACGTATATATGTATGTGTGGCTGCGTTCTTGAGTCTCAAGTTAATCAGAAATAACATCGAAAATATGAAAATCAGCCATTGGTTACGGTTAGACGATCCAAAACGTGTTTTTGTTTTGGATTGATTCCAAAGTATGACGTCACAGGAAACTACGACACTTGTAAACGTCACTTCCATGCTATTCTCATCCGATGCCACAACAACAGTGTCGTTGTGGCATCGGATGACGCCACTCTTGTCAGCAAGAGTTAAACAAATACGTCACGTTGAATGATCTGAAATTGTCCAGAATCTGGCATTTAAAAATCAACAGCTTTTCCCACACATGTATTTGTAAAGACCATAATAAGATACATAATTTGTATATATATGCATACATAAATACAGAAGGATCATTGGTTGGTGGACTTATTATATTTTGTATTTGGCAATGAACTAGAATTATTTTGCCGAAGTAATTATTAGTATTTCTCTATATTTTTACGTCATTGGATTGTTTCCAATATTTGGGTTATTTTCGGTCGATACGGAAAGTTCGGAAGATCCCGAAAATGTTTTTGCTCTTGGATTGTTCTGACAATGTGATGTCATTCCAATGTTGCTACCTTGATGCTTTTCCCAACAAAATTTATCGGCTGTCACACAACATGGCTTTTGCATTAATTATCAATTTCCAAACGTATTCACGTTTATAGCTGTTTTTTTCTACCGTTTGCCCTTCCCGTAAAACAAATTACGTAGTTATTCATGTAAAAAAATTAATTCATTAAATATAGGACATTAACAATTAAAGTAATTGAAATGTAATGCATTTAATTCCAAAAATAAGAAATAAACTCTGAAATTTGGCTTATAAATAAAAAAAATGTAATAAAAAGAATTCCAATTTCAAAATGTTTAAGTACAATTTTAAGATGTCATTTTTTTTTTAGATGTACGGACCCTTCACATCTGTGCAATAATCGCATCTCCTAACAACACGTGACATCACCCGTATGCCATGAAACGCCTCGATTTGGTGGGAAAAGCGAGGAATTGAGCTAATATGACGTCGTACATTCATATGAATAGGAAATAAACCACAATCAAATGTGTATCTTCCAAAATTTCATTTCTAGGCACAGTTTTATTTTTGGATCGTTCAGATTAAGCCAAAATCGGCAATGCATCCCTAATTTATACACTACATGATACGATGGATCAGATGCCTATTCACAGACACCAATACAGAAGGGCCAATGCTTTGTGGACTTGTGTATGACTCTATATTTTATATTTTTTGTCATGAAGCAGATCCTTCACCTGCTTCATTATTTATGTTTGTGCAGTTTAATTGTTATAGTTTACAGAATACTACGATGTATAATATAACATTCTTTATGGTTGTATAATCTGCTTTTCTTAAGATATAATGATATTATTAATTATCGTTTGCTCATTATTGTTGGCACTTGTCACACCATCATCATTACTTTCATAGTTAAATGAATGTTTAAATTATGTTTGCGTAACTAACAAAATGTCCATTAAAAAGCGTTGTAGATGCTAAAGTTGTGACTATTTTTTCATAATTATAGCACCTGGCTTCTGTTGAGTGAAGTGCGTTGTGGAGGACCTCTGAGTAATCGTCATTCCTACTGGAAATACAGCAAAGTTTAAAACCACTACAAATTAAGTGCGAAATACAATTATAAAGTTACGGCAATACTGACATGGCAACAGGTGTCACGTCGCAAATATGTATATTGTATCACCATGACAGATTATAGGATGCCAACCTTGATCATTGTTTCACGGTAGATTTTGCGGGTTTAGGCCACGTAATGATCTGGGCCATTTTGTTGTTGTTGTGGACTATGAATGAACCGTCCACCGGCTTGACACAGCCAAAAAAAAAACTCCATCGCCACGCGGTGCACAAGCGGTTCGGCACGCCAATTGTTATTGTCGCAGGGTGGTGGCGGGTTTAACGACACATTTATATTCACGCGATCTAACCCAAAAAACCTCTTATGGATAATATTGGTCACGAAAGCCTACGTGTTAAAACGAAGTTGAAGGGCGATTCTCACAACCAATTTTGAGCAACCAAAGTTGAATGAGACATTTTGTCAGAGGTTGCTTTTTTGTGTTAGGGCCTTGCGAGGTTTTCCACACCCCCACGACAGTGGCCACTTCTAAATAAAGGCCTAAGGCCTATATAAAGAATTTTAGCCTTCCAATTTAATTCTGACATCTTAGGATTGTAGTACGGTTTTAATTAATTTACGCTTCTTATGTATTATAATTTAAGCAGTAGTTTTCGACAATTGTCTTTGTAACTTTTGCGAAGTGGCTTTGAACCTTGTGGTATGAAAGGCGCTCATAAAAACAAAGATTATTATAAATTTTACGTGGCCTAACCCCCAAAAAAAATCTACCTACGAATCATGATAGTACCCCTGTTAGACTAGATATTTAATCTGCTGCTATTAATACAAAAGAAGAAGACTAGAATATAGAGGTTACTTGCATATGTACCTAACTTTTTCTGGCATCTCTTTCTCTCGTATTATATTTGCACTGTTTTTTCTGTCGATTCGCAAGCGTTTTATTTCATTACATGAAAACACCTCGCTTGCTAGTTGTGCAATATTCCTGAAGGGACCCATTACTCGTTCTCTGCAATGTTGATGCTTTTGTATTTTCTTTCTGCTGTTTCTGCGCTCGTGCACCACCGCAGATCTCCATTTAAAAAATATCCAGGTGGACTGGCCAAACGGCACCATCCGTGTAACAACAAATCAAATAAACTCGGATAATCGTGGCCGCGTAAACTCGCAGCGTTAAGTCAACCGTAATCGCTGTGCACCCCTCCTCAGTCCCTGCCGTGTCCACGCGGTACCTGTTGTACGTGCGTGTCCATGACATCAGTGTCTGTGTGTGTGCGTACGCGTGTGCTCGTACGCAGCTGGGGCGAGCCGAGGGCCGGGTGAAGAGGGCCAGCAGGTGTTCCACGGCACAGGCTATTGCAAGTGGTTCAACGTGCGCATGGGCTTTGGCTTCATCGCCATGACGAACCGCGAGGGCCAGCCGGTCGACCCGCCGCAAGACGTCTTTGTCCACCAAGTGAGTGCCCATCGGCCATTGTCGGGTTACCTCCCCCACCCACTCGCCCACCCACCTGCCCCCCCTCCTCCTCCTCCCTCGTGCCAGCATTAATTTATTCAGCGTTTTTATTTTGAGCAAAAGGCTTAGTCTTGGTCGACGACAACCCGTGGAATTATGGGTCGAGTGTTTTTTGGTAAATTTGTGGTCGTTATTCTCTCTCCTTTTACTTGGCTCAAGGAGTATAACTTTTAATCCATTCATGGTGATTAAATGTTGGCATTAGGGGCACGCAATTCCCCCCTCCCGCACCCCCATATCAGGACTCGTGGGCCGGAGGAAACCTTGTACCAGGGGGAGGAATAAGACAAGTGGGGGGCATACACTTGATTCCCCACGCGAAGGCCCATGCCAACCGCGCTAGGGCCCATGCTGTCGGCCATGCACGGGGAGCTTCCTGTCTCCCACGTGTGCCAACGTGGGCTGGCGCTGTGTGCGCTTGACCGCCGTGAGACGTCGTGAATGGATTTTGTGAGTCGCCTCTCCACCCCCCCGCGGGTGCACGAGTAAGAGTTTACAAGGGCACAGCGGCGCATGCAGATGTTACGTAGGTCTCATTATCGTGTTGATAAAATGTAAACAGCCGAGCAGGTCGCAATCGGTGTGGCAGGTTACCGCGTTCGTGGAATTGCGGGTCCAACGCCGGTGGCGTGTTCGACGCAGCGACGGCGTTGCTGTTGCTCGTCTCGCTCTCGATCATTTGTGGCCAGGTCACTTCTGAAAAAGAGCTGTATAGCTCAGTGGGCCTTACCCGGTAAATTCAAGATAGTTTAATTTTAGTTTAATGCTCACTGCGCGAGTCACATTTTTTCGTGGCCCTTGCCCCCGCACGTCCATCTAGCACAGTTGGCTATGTACAGTGAAAAATAAGTTCAACATCATACAATACATACACAAACTAAACACCCCAAAATGATGCCTACACGTTAAATTGAACGACGCGGCATCATTTGCGTTCACGCGGCAATAAATGACGGCAATCTCAGGGGTTCGGCCCTTCTCCCTGCGGCCTGTTCCGTTACCGTGAAATTTGACCGCCGTGCTGCAGTGCGGATTGATGGCATTGCGCGGCCGATTGTTTAGCTGTCAGTCGGGGAGGTGGGGTGGGGGATCTGCAGCCGTGATGCGTGCACAGCCACGTACGGACGCGACGACCGCCACGGTTAGCAGCAGCAGCGGCAGCGGCAGCAGGCTCCGTGGGGTGTCGGCCCCTTTTTCCTCTTAATTTGTGCAGGAAACGTTCAATGAATTAAAATCCTCGTTTGGACAGACGTGTAAGCTGAAAATCCCCACCATCTTCTCACGAACAAGATGATGCCTGACCGTGGGGCGTCGCGGTAGCGAGATTTCAGCTCCGTTCGCAAGGTGCTGGTATGCAGGAAAGTCGTGGGTAAGTCATTGAGCTATATACAGCTCTTTTTCAGAAGCGACCTGGCCACAATTGATAGCACAACAAAGTTAGGCATATCTTGTGGACGTTTATTGCAACCAAATAATCTAAACGCACATTCTAAACGTGATGGGAGAAACGAGAGGAGCCGGAGAAAAATCCACGTGACCACGGGAAGAACACGCAAACTCCGAATATACAGGAGTCGTCAGGGTCGGGATTGAATCCACGACCTCCTGTTTACTAGGCGAGGTAGTTAGCATCTCGCCACCGTGAGCGCCCATCCTCCCCATGTTCCCCCGTCTGTTGCGTTACATTTGCAGTAATGGAGGCCGATGATTAAGCAATAGCCACCGAGTGATTGAGTGACAGCTTCTGGCGCTTGAGCAAAGTCTATTTTTAAAGACCTACAGCTAAATGTTTACGATCGCAAAATGTTTGTTGAGGTTAATGACTCATTCGGTATGAGAATAATAACCAGTGGCTGCTCTCAGCATATGCAAACTAAGCGAAAGTTTATGACCCCAGGCAGCTAAAAGGAACCCTGTGTGCATGAATGAAATAGGGTTGAACTATATTGAACTCAGATGCTTATAATTATTACGAATATAATGAGCCAAGAATTGTGTGTGTGTCACTCCACGTTGAGCAGCCCCCCTCATTAATAATCATGAACAGGTGACGTCCTCCACATGGATCCCCCCCCCTCATTAATAATCATGAACGGGTGACGTCACTGCACATGGTGGGGCGAGGTGCCTCCTCCCCCCTCCTCAGTGTCAACTTACAACCCTCACTACAAAGGCAGAACCCTCACGTCACGCGATCTCCGTAACGCTGTTGAGACATAGAAGTAAAAAGGACGTCATGATGAACAAGGGATTATAACATTTAAATGAAATAAGTCTGTGTCACCGCACCCTTACAAATTTCACGCGAATGGAAGCAATGAATATCACGTCGCGGTCTGCTTTTCGCTTGCAAGTTTCAGATTTACTGCAATACACCGTCCTTGGACGGGCTATAGGCTAGGAAATAAATAAAACATTTATTGTACTAATATCACCACTGTGTGTGGAGCGGTGGTGTAGTGTGATAAGCGCACTCGAATCTACCAATTCGAGTTCGATTCCCCCTCACGACCAATAACAGCGGCGAATATTTCCACCGGTCCTGGGCCTCCCCTAGGTCGACTCGGCCTTAAATGAGTACCTGGTGCAGTGTGTAACCATCAGCACTGGGGAGACGGAGGCGGCCAGGCTTAGTTGTTGGCCACCGAATCCCCCGTTTGCCGTGCCGTGCCGGCCTTCATAGGCGCTACGAGCTCACGGCGCTTGCCCCAACAGTCCATTGGAGGTGACGCAGAGGGGCGTCTTTGACTACTAGAATGAATTAAATTGTAATTACAGTAGTCTGTAACTCAACTGTGTCGAAATTGGCTGGCATCCCTTGCCCAGCTTGTAATATTTGTGTAGTCACGTGACATATCCATATTTGCGCACGTATTTATATATTGCTTAGGGTGTTTAATGGGCTGGCTCCACCAACTAATGATGTCGGCCCGGGTTTTGAATCGGTAGGGTCTGGCAACAACTAATACACGTGGGGGTTCTTGCGCCTTCATGGAGGGGGCCATGCGTAGTAGAAGTAGTCGTAGCAGCTTGGCTGCCCCCCCCCCCCCCGTACCGTGGTTCTCTTGTGCCTGGAGTTCTGCGGAGTTTTTTTTCTTCCTGGAGCCCTTTGTCTCTCGTCATTTGCGTGGGGGCCCCCGGGCGGGGGTTGGGGAATTGATGGTGCAAGAGACCGGTTGAATCATTGACTAGTCAAGGACAAGCGAGAGGACCTCTTAAAACGACTCTTCACTTTTACTCGACAGTATTCGGAAAATTGAGTGGCGTTGGCGACCGGTGGGGGATGGGCCCGGGAAGACAACAGGGCCTCTCGTTTGGCCTGTAGATGATTACTGGATGGGTTCAGGGTCTTCAAGGCTCTCTGTGTGTTTTGTTGTTGGTGGGTTTGCAGGTGGTGCAGTGGTTTGCGCGCCGCGCTACGAACCCGGCGACCCGAGTTTGATTCCCCGCTCGCCACCGACACGGTGACGATTGTCTGAAACCCGATCCTGGGCCTCCTCTAGGTTGGCTCGGCCTCAAATGAGTACCTGGTGCGGTGTGTAAACATTGCCACTGGGGAGACAAAGGTGATCGGGCATGGTGTTGGCTACCCACCCCCTGCTTCATAGGTGCTTGCTAACAGCACTTGGCCCAAAAGTCTATTAAGGCTAAACAGGGGATTTTGTTTTGTTGGTTCGGTAAAGGCACAGCCCTGCAATTGCTTTGCTTATGCCTCTGCTGCCAGTGTCTGAAATGTACATCTGAAATCGGCGGTGCCACGATCACGGTCGGTGTTTATCTCCCTCACTTGGTACGCAGGAGGTCACGGATTTGGCCCCGACAATGCCTGTTGTATGTTTGGAGTCGGCGTGTTCTACCCACGATCGCGTGGATTGCTCTCCGGGATTCCTCTGGGTTTTTTTCCGCTCCACACTTTAATCAAACACGCATTCATGCGATTTGGCTGATGCTATAAATTCCCCCACGTGTGATGTCACTTCGATGAGCTTATTTGACGTGGCCAGGTGGCTTCTGAAAGAGAGCTCAAAGCTCCCCCGGGGCTTTACTCGGTAAATTATAAAATAGTTTAAGTCGTGGAAACCTCTCTCTGTTATAGGGGGCCTCGAGGGAGCCCCCACAAGATGTTATTTTGACCTCCTCATCCACACTGGCCAGGCGTCTTGGGATAAGTGGGAGTATGCCCACACTTTACCCCACCACGAATCCCAAACCAATCGACCAGATTGTAAACACCCGCTGCTGCCCTCTGTACTCCTTCGAAAGGATGAATGGACGAGGACCACTCTGCTTTTGAACGGGCAATTGAGCGGAAAACAGGGTGCCGTTGATGGCAAGATGTTAACTCCCTCGCCTGGTATGCAGGAGGCCGTGGGTTCGATCCCGACCCTGACGCCTGCTGCTGCTGTATATTTGTAGTTTGCGTGTCTCTCTCTCCGAGTGGTCACGCGGATTTTTTTCCGGTTCTTCCCGTGTTTCCCTCCACATGTATAGTCAACATCGTGCTGTAAATGTCCACGTGATGAGCCACTTCGCTGAGCTATCATTCGCGATGGCCAGGTTGCTCCTGAAAAAAGCTGCGTAGCTCAGTGGGCCTTACCTGGTAAAAAAAAAAACTAGTTATTTATCTTCTTGGTTCTTTCGGTAAAGTCACGTAGAATGGAAATAATAAAAATAAACATAATAAAATTATTCTCACGACGTTTCGGCCACAACGCAAGCAGCCGTCCTCAGGTGTAGAACAGGTCTGTCG
>CM025645.2:1945790-1963772 GCA_014621495.2 Entosphenus tridentatus
GTGCGTATTTAATGTGGCGCTGCACTCTGATGTTGTAGGATAAAACACAAAGTATATTTAATTAAGTAGAACGTGTTGTCTGTCTATATTTATTCAAAGTTGCGCATTTTGATGTTACGTCACATTTCTCACCCCCCTCGTCACACATCGTCATAAATGTCTGACCCCCTCTCCCCCTAGGTGCGTGACGTCATCTATGGACGGCCTCTCTTTTGTTTACCAGATACTTGGTAAATATACTTTGTGTAGAACATAGTTTGCAATGTGAACCGTCGCAATTTGCCAAAGAGCTGAAACTACCGATTTCTTGCGGGCTTTTTGTTGTTCGTTCAACTTGTTCAGCTATTTTGCTGTCCAGAAATAGTTGGCATTCATGCTCTACTGCATACAGAAGTGTTGTTGTTATCATGCAAAACTATTGTTCGTCGATACAAAATTTAGTTGCGTACCTTTTGGCATGGCGTGCAGAGTTTAGCGAACTGCACCATGAATCGGGCGACCTGAGTTTGATTCCTGGTCGCAGCTGACATCGAGTGACATCTGAACCAATCTTTCCCTCCTCCCCTTTACTTCACAAACCTGGACTGGTCAAGGTGGTGAAGTATGGTCAAACAACCCACGTGAAAAATGTCACATTGTTATTGTGATGTTTGACCACATAGGGCAACAGTATCATTATTATAGAAATCGGCTGTTTTATCTTAAGTATTTTTATTGCATTTTCGTGTTTGCATATCCTGTATGAAGTGTATTGTGTTTAATTCACGTCGGGCATATTAATACTCCATCAGAATGACACGCGTAGTGTTTAAATCGTCACCTTAAAGACGCACTGCCATTTATATATAGATTAGGGTGGGTCCTTATTTGTTTTTTTAAACAACTCTTATGATTGGAATTATTTCCGGCAATTGAATTATGCAAACACATGGGAATCTATCCTCGCTGAAGGGTATTGAGGGGTCACTCACTGCGGTCCTCGTTTTAAATAAAAGTATTTTAGCTGCATACTGTACTCTTGTTTGCATATCCTGTGTGGTCCCTATTTTAAATAAGGAGCACCCCTAAGAATAAATAATTAAATATACTTGCACGATAATAGTCATGTAGTAAATACCGCACTGTAATAGCGTCAATACTGTTACGGGTCTTTGTCAATCCGCTGCTGGATGAAGGCGTCCCCAGTGCCGTTACGTCAGTCGCGAGGGTTGATTGACCATACTTCACCGTGTGCTGTGAACGGTGCTGGTTGGCGCAGGAGGAGCCCCGGGCATGGTGCAGATACTCGCCACCGATGCGTTGAGATTATTTAGATGCTTTGAGATGATTTTGCTGCTATAAATGTCCACGTGATAAGCCACTCCGTTGAGCTACCATTTGTGATGGGCAGGTCGCTTTTGAAAAATAAGCTAATAGCTCAATGGGCTTTACCTGGTCAGAAAAAAAAATGTATTTTTATATTATAATTTTAAGAGAATATTTTTCACCTCTCCTACACTTTGAACTCATTGCGTGTTTTTGTACTGCTTGTTGTTGTAACGTTCTTACCCCGTGCCCCTACTGGACATCTGTGAAAACGAGCTTTATAGCTCATCGGATTCCTCCTGCAGTATAAATTCATGTGATTCTGAATCGCTGCTGTTGGCCATTGCCGAGAATCAAAGAGACCGGTTCGCTGGGTTTGTGTAGCGCAGTACACACCACCTCTCCAAAAATAGCAAATTATAATAATGACAACAATTGACGGTATGGCACGATACTGAGCTCACGTTGCCAGGAACACGTGCGGATGATTCATCCGCCTCTTAGCCATCCAATCCTCTCTTAGAGTTGTACGTGTGACTCATTATTACGCCACTCACAGGATGCAATGCATCGCTCAAAGGGCAAGAGCACTGTGAGAGGACAGAGCTGAATCGCATAACAACATCCTGCATAGGATGGGCCTTGGGAATGTTGAGCAATACGCTGCACAGTCCATTGCGTGCACGTGTGTATCAATGTGTCGTCATAACAGCCATTGTCCTAACGGTGGCTGTGTGCTGCCTGGGGATCTTTGTGTTTGTCTTTGTGTGCCTGCCGAGTGGTGTTTGTGTCTCTGGAAGAACGTAATCAACCAGGTGGGGTGTTGACTGTTATGTTAGCCAACTATCTGTGTTGTATTGCATTGTATTTCTAAGTTTACTAGGGTTGTTTTCTCTTTCATTTGTACCTGATGATGATTGCTTGTGTTGCAATCGAAACGTCGTATGCTATTATTTAATTTATTATTTTATCTTTCTACGTGACTTTACCGAAAGAACCAAAGATTAATTCCTGCAGTCACGAAAGCTCCAATTCAAGTTTGGTGTAAGTGTGTTTGTAGCACGCTGCACTTCGTGCCCAGCGACCCGAGTTCGATTCCCGCTCAAGGCCAACACCAGTGACGATTATTTAAACCGATCCTGGGCCTCCACTAGGTCGACTCGGCCTCAAATGAATACCTGGTGCGGTGTGTAAACATCACCGCTAGGTTGACAAAGGCGGGTTGGGCATGGTGCTGGCCAACCATCCCCTTGTGTGCCATGCCAACCTTCATAGGTGCTCGCTAACAGCGCTTGCCCCTGAAGTCAGTTAAGACTATATGGGGGATCTTTGTCTTTGAATGTATGTATAGTGGTGTGTGCCTGTATGTCTCTGTAGAGTGGTGTGCTTCTGTATCTCCGTAGAGCGTTGTGTTGTCCGTGCGTGTGTGTAGAGTGGCTTGTGTGTCCATTCGGAGCTTATTAAGTTTGGTTCAATTTACAAAATTGCTAATGATTGGGCACCGAAATAAAGTGCAGTCTCTTTTTGTAGACCCTTACTCTGGGCAGGCCCGCTTAGCCACTGGGATGGGGCCCCAATGCAATATGCATCGATCAGTCGGTCGGTCGGTCGAGAATTGGCGTTTTTTTGCTGCACCCCAAACCAAGCGGAGGGAGAGCCGGCCCTGGGCCTCCTCTTTGCCTCGGAGGTTTTTTTTGTCGTTCACCGAGCGCCTTCAAGCGCCAAAGGGGGAGGCTCGGGACTTTGGCGCAGTTGCTCACATCCAGCGCGGGTGGGGGGTGGCAGTGGGGGGGAGAGTAAATGAATGGGTCTCTGAGTGAGTCTATGGGTGTCTGCGTGAGTCTGCGAGTCTCTGCTAGTCTTCGGGTCGTTGTGTATGTGTGAGTATCTGTGCTTGTTTTACCGTAACACTCCACCCACCCGCCCGTGTCACCGCAGCGCCGTATACAGAATCAAAAAAATTATTTATACTGGTAGGAATCCGACGACCTATAAAGCTCTTTCACAGAATCTCCAGTAACACACACGGTTCTCTCCATTTGCGCTTGCATGGGAAATAGTGGACGACAACGATACCTGCTTTGCGTGATGCGCGAAGCGCTCGCTCGCTCGCTCGCTCTCGAAGGGAGACAGAGACACGGAGACAACGACTGGAAGGGAGCGACGAGGAACCGCAGACGAGCGAGAAGTCAGCGGCAGCAGGCGCACGGTGAACCGCGTGCTAAATTCACCCCCCCACCAAGCTCTGCAGTCCTCTATATATCAAGGTGTTATCAGCCAATTAATGAGCGTTTCCATTTTTGAGGGGGCAACACTCGATCCCATGCGTATGGAATACCTTGCCGATCTCGTCAAGAAACGTAAACCATCACGTGAACTCCGGCCATCCTCGCAGCGGCTTTTGGCTGGCCACTGAACACTCTTCCTTCTGATATGATGAAGCCACTGGAGTGCCATGTGCTTTTAAATGTAGATTGAAAACTCACTCAAGCTCAACATACGCACGTACGTACGAACAAGCGGAGCCCACATATTTGCTGCAGCGCAGTCTCCTCGCGAGCCTCGGGGTTACAGCCACCTCCTCGGCGCCCACGGGAAGCAGGGAGTTTCACAACAGCTGTGCGTGTGATCCACCCACGCTCGCTGTTGCTGCCTCCACAGCGCTGGAGTTCCGGCCCCGTACGGTGTAGCCACTGCCACGTGCCGTTCGTCACGATGGTGTCCCCCCCGACGTCTCGCTCTGCGCGTGCTTCCGGGAACTTCTGCCAAAAAACAAATTCCTGAATCTTTTTCCCAAAGAAGGGTGTGAGAGAGAGGCTCTCCCCAGGCCGTGGAGCGAAACGTCGGACGTCACGCCAAAGCGCTGAACTATTATGAGACTTTTTATTGTACCCAGGCAAGGCCACATAGAGCGAGCTGGTCACAAATGATCGCTCAGCGATTTTCGCTTATTATCATCGTGTGGACATTTATTGCGGCCAAATAACTCTGAACACTTGCAGATTCTAAATGAGGAGCGGAAAACCGGAGAAAAATCCACGCGACCACGGTCAGAGAGAGACATGCAAACTCCAAATATACAGCAGCGGCCCGGGTCAGGATGGAGTCCACGTCCTCCCGCATACCAGGCGAGGTAGTTCAGAATCAGAGTTAAAACATGTACTTTTACTGGAGGAATCCGATGAGCTATAAAGCTCTTTTTCACAGATGTTCAGTAGAGGCACGGGGTAAGAACGTTACAACAACAAACAGTACAACAACACGATACGAGTACAAAGTACAAGAAAAGTAAACAAATCACACAAACACACAAATACAACTAAACCATCATCATCCTACCAGGCAAAGCCCACTGAGGTATTAAATTATTTCTCAGATGTGACCTGGCCATGACAAAATGATAGCTCTACAAAAGTGGCTTATCACGTGCAATTTTACAGCAGCAAAATTATCTCGAATAAAAGTCAATAAACTGAAATACCCTCCCTCCCTCGACCGCGCTTGTGATCGGTGGGGTTTCAACGGCGCCGTTCTGGAGCCGCTGTTTGCTCCGGCAGATGGACGAGGGGGCCGAGGCGTGGCTGTAAGCGTTCGTTGACGAGTCCCGGGGGCCACTAACGGTGACCAAAGCGCTCCGATCATGCTCGGTGTTAACCCTCCGCGGGTTCATCTTCGTACGGCAACTGCGACATTGGCGGGCCGTGAACGTAATAGTTAAAGGTCGTTGATCAATCGTCGCTGATACTGCGATTTACAATCTGTTGCGCGCACATATCTCACGTTGCGGTAATTCACGGCTCCTTTGTGAATCAACTCCTCGATGAAGTCCTCCCTAGACGTCAGTCAACCGGGACTGGATGCATGCGAGTTCGATATCCCGCTTGCGTTAGCCACGACCGGTAATCGAATAAATCCCCACCAGATTCAAAGCTCGGCGAGTGAATTAACCACTGCACCGCCGCTCCCCCGGTACATATCAATGAGTGTAACAATTTACTTGTTGTGACATGAGTAAACAATTATGAATGAGTGCCTTTTAACAAGGTGACAATATTTGTACGTGTGTATGTATGCATAGTGGTGAGCGTGGGGAGCGGTAGCATGACGGTTAGCTCGTTACGCCATGAACCTCGCCAACCCGCTCACGGCCAACACCGGTGGCGATTATCTGAACCGGTCCTGGGCCTTCCCTAGGTCGATTCGGCCTCAAAACGAGTACCCGGTGCGGTGTGTAGTAAACATCGCCACTGCGGAGACGAAGGCTGCCGGGGGTGGTGCTGGCCACCACCCATCTCCCCCGTGATGCCGTTCCGGCCTTCATAGGTGCTCGCTGACAGGCACTTTGCCCCAATAGTCTGTTAAAGGCTATAGGGGTGGGGGGGGAGTGGAACCTTTATGTTTGTGTGCCGGTCGTCTAGGAATTTCCCACCATGGCACAGGGCATTCCCAGAGCGGGGAAGGGAAATATGCGGAAGTACAAAACGATTTGTTTCGCGCGTTCTCTCACCCCTGCCTCCCCCGCCTCGCGTTGCAAGGGTTCTTCTTTCACTCGGGGCAACAAAACGCCTCGAAAACAACCTCCACGTGAATGAACGGGCAAGTCCAGAGGAGCCTTAACAACGATAACATCTTTCCTCGAGGAAAAACACGTGGGCCAAATCGTGCGTCCATACTCAGTGTTCCATAACAAAGACAAAGATCCATGAAGGCCGTCACGGCACACGAGGGGGTGGGTGGCCAGCACCACGCCCGTGCCGCCTTTGTCTCCCGAGTCGCGATGTTTACTACACACCGCACCGGGTACTCATTTGAGGCTGAGTCAACCTTAGGGGGAGGACCATGACCGGTACAGATAATCGTCACCGGTGCTGGTGGCCGTGAACGGGAATCGAACTCGGGTCATTGGGTTTCGTGGCGCACCGCCTGGACCGCCACACTGCCGTGTGAGCTGCGTGTGCAGTGTTCTGTTTCCACAGCTCACACGGACAGCTCGATGACACCCTGGCCTTAGTATGCGTTCGTTTAAAGGTGACGTTTCTGTTTGCGCGCGTGTGAAAAGGGGGGCATTGCCCCCGAAACGTCACCTGTGATACGTCCTCCTCCTTTAAAGCCACGGTGTTTATTGAAGAGTGGATTGAGTTTCTTTTGTCGGTAGGGCTTGCGCACCCCTGCCAATGTAGGATCACCAAAGTAGTTTGTTGCGTACACACACACAAAGTACACGCTACGTGCGCTCACTCTGTCTATACGCAGCATAGACTGCTTGCTTGTGTCCTTCGTGTCAGACTATAAAACTATGAACTATGCTTATTTTTGTTAGGTAAGGACCACTGAGCTATGTAGCTCTTTTTTAGAAGCGGCCTGGCCAACAAACGAAAGCTCAGCGAAGTGGCTTATCGCATGGAGATTTATTGCAGCCAAATACTCTAAATGTGGAGGAAAAACCGGAGAACCCCGAGAAAAATTCGCACTACTATGGGGAGAGACACGCAAACTCCGTCGTGATCGAACCCCACGACCTCCTGTATACCAGGCGAACTAGTTAACATCTTGCCACCATGGTGCCCGATGATGAGCCTGTGGGCTTTCCTCACTATCGTGTTAGACACGGGCATGGTTTTGAGAACACGCGAACCCTGGACTGGTTTCCAACCCCTTGTGGGTCTCCATCGCGCGAGAAGGAGAGCGATTGTTAAAGCGAGCGCCGCGCGTTCGTCAGACGATCCTGGGGAGGGCAGCGCTGCATCCCCCGCGTGGATTCTCTATCATCGTACAGAAAGGCATGGTTTGATAAAAAAAAGACACGCGCGCTCTTCCGTTTGTGGCCAAATCCTAGCCGTGCTGTAAAGCGAGAACCTTGTTTTGAACAGCTTTTCCCGTTTCGAGATGTCTGCAAGGGATGGGGCGAGCGGTTCGGCGTTTAATTTTATTTAGAGAGGCTTAGTAGCGCCGTTGTTTGTAAAGACATTGCTACTCGCGGGAGAGAGACGCAGCGACACGACCGCACTCGACGATAGCCGGCACCAAAACTGTGCCGCATGCCCATCCCGCATGGCATGGTACCGATAAAGTTATTCTATTTCAGCTGCGATGACGTGTACGTCACCAGAACCGGAAAAGGTTAAGGCCCTAGTACGGCACGTGGGGGGTTGGTGTGGTGGGGGGGGTTGGTGTGGCCAGCAAAACCGCTCACACCCAAGTCGCCTTTGTCTCTCGAGCGCCGATGTCCACGTAACACCCCCGGTGATCATCGACGGTCTCGCTTGGCCGAGTGGCACCGTCAACTTTTGCCACCTTCACACGTCTCTCCCTGCCGCGTAGAAATACGGTGAACACCACCCCCGGTTTACGTTGGGGGGTTGGCGGGGGGCGCGGATGCGTTCCTCAAAGGTTGTGACGACGGATATGGAAGCGACTGCCGACGTTTCATCGGCAAGAGTCAGGCTTGCTTAAGGCAATGCCGGTGAACTTCCAAGGCGTTGATGGGCATTGATGTGGATCCTCGTTGGATGCAAAAAAACTCAACACTTTCGTCAGTAACACTGTGGCCTTTACAGGAACAAAAATTATATCGGCAGCGTTTTAGGTAATGGCCTTGTTGAGAGCACATGACTGTGATACATAACATCAAATAATTAGCAGGGTCATGGAGAATATAAGCGACAGAATAAATGAGCGGACAATACGTACGCCTCGTTTCACACATTGCCAATCAAATATATCTTTGTGTGTGCGGTAATACCCCGGTTTACGTCGGGGGGAGATGTGTTCCTAAAAGGTGCAACGACATCAATTGAATCGGTTTTAACAGGGTGGTCGTAGCGGGTGCTGGAGGCGAAAGCTGCGAGGCGACGGATAGCGACGGAGGACGGACGACGACGATGCTGTTGGCGACGTGAGACTGTGACGCAAATCGTAATAATAAAGTGACGACGTATCTGCGGAATGACGCGAAAGTCCGAGACGTAAAATCGAGTTGTATTCCTCCATCGGTGTTTATCGAAGCCATCGACTTCTGGACCGGTGCTTAACCGGGAAGTGTTGTTGTTTAAGCTGCGGGCAAACTCTGGACCAGTTGAAACCGGTTCCATCAAGCAAGCTCCTTGTTGTTCCACGGCGAATGCCTTGCACGGCTCATGCTGCTCCGCTCCGTGCTCCATCTCGCGGTGTGCTCCGTGCCCTGTTTTAGCGCCCACCTTGCACCGACGAAAAGTGCCAAAGGGAATTATTTGTGATGTCCGGGTGGAGGCACGTGACGGACACCTACGGGTAAGATCACCGTATTTTTACACGGACCAAACCGTACATATTTCTCAATCGACCTAAGACGGTGTCGTGTAATAAAGTTCAACACAATACCGGCACCAATCAATCCCTGCCACCCGAACACAGATGCCAATTCCCGGACTGCCCAGTGGTGATGTTTGCACACCGCACCAGGCACTAATTTGAGGCTGCATTGACTTGGGGGGAAGGTCCAGAATCGTTTCGATAATCGTCACCGGTGTTGGCCTCGAGCAGGAATCGAACTCGGGACGTCGGGTTTCGTAGCGCAGCTTCGGTTAAGCCGCTGCACTACCGCTCTCCACCACGCACACGCGCACACACACACGCGCGCGTGCATGAACGCACACTGCAACAAGAGGTACCGTTTGTTATTCCCGATGGCAAACATACTTTGTGTTAGGGAAAGGTCAAGCTTCCGCATTTCTGACCCTTTGGCCCCCCGCGCCCATTACAACAACCTGTTTCCCACACAGCTCTGCCGACGACGCCCGCGCGTCTCGTCCACGATCGTCGCGCCTGACGGCCGACGATCGACCGACTGACCGGCCGATTGTTGCGACCTGCCCCGGCCCCCGGAGGACACAAACGTGGCCTCGCGCCTTGGGGCCCGCGCCGACGTCCAGCGCGCACGCGGCCCCGGGACGGGCGCGCTTGCCCCCGACAATCATCCATGGCAGGAGGGGACGGGAGAGCCGGATGCGATGTCGGCTGCTGTCGCCGCTGGTGACTTCGGCCGGAGCGACGGTGGATTTGGAAGGGGGCGGGGGGGGGGTCACACTCAGCCCATCGTTCCTCGTGGGTTGATAAAAACGAAGTTGCCGTCTTGTGGGAGGGCGCACTACGAGTAGGCCCGTCTATGGGGATGTGGAATTTGTTTCGGCGCCTCTCGTCCGCAAGCGTTAGACACAAAGTGGATGGTGACGCGGCCTGGCGGTAGCGCGGTTCTAATCTGCGTGGCCGCCCTGGTTAATTCCGCAGGTGTAAAATAACCGTTAATAATCATAATAAATACCACGCGCCGTGGTATTGTTTTTTATTGCTTCACACTGGACCTTAAAAGATTGCCTGATTATTGCCCCATCCCCCCACCTCTTACTGAGAGACGAATGTCCCAGGTCACAAATGAGATTCAACGTGGTCTCTTGAGTTCTCGTCACCAGGCTAAGCCAAACTAGCTTGACGCTGGGTGCTCGAATGGTGCGCGGCAGACACTTTTGGCCATAGTTTGTGCTCCGAGCAGGTACCGTGTTAATCGGCGTGCGACGCTCTCGCACCTCAGTGACCGCTTTACTTCCTTGCGACAGCCAGCTCGCTCGCACATTCTCGATCGTTATTCGCTCCGGATATTTGTCCCAAGTCGCTTGTCGTCGCCGTCGTTGTCCCCCCCCCCCCACCACAGTTGCTAGGCGGGAGCGATTGTTGACGAATGCAAAACCAATTTTTTTTTAAAGAGAGAAATCGAACGGTTGGCTGGCCTGCAGCTGAGGATCGATATCCCGTACTTGGTATATTTTTTTCGATTTTGCGGCATCGCCACTCTCCGTCGGCCCAGCTTTGCTGTGGGTGGTTTAAATGTTTTGTCCCGTGTAGGTGATGGCGGTGGGGGGCCCGGCTTCTTACGCAGCAGCTTCTGGGTCTTTTTTGCGTTTTAAATTGCTTATTGACGAATGCGAAACCGACATTTTTGCAAAAAAATTAATCGAACGGTTCACTGGCTGCAAGCTGAGGGTCGATATCCCGTACTCGATTTCTTTTCGTTTTCTAGAATCGATTTCACGGCATCGTCGCTCACGAGCGGCCAGCGGTGGCGGCCGCTCTCCAGAGTTGTGTTGTGTCGCGTTGTTTTTTCGTGCTGTGAAGGTGGCGTTGGGGCCCCGCTTCTTATGCAGCAGCGGCAGCGGCAGCAGCGGCAGCAGCAGCAGCTGCCTCTTTTTTTTTGCGTTTTAAATTGCCTCGGCCCCGGCCGTAATTGCCTTAATTCCGCGCGACGCGTAATAGCGGAGTAATGAAGCTGCGCTCGCGATCCCTTGCCGAGGGAGAGGTTAATGCAGAGGTCCCATCCCACAGCCCTGGCCCTGCCGCTGATTCCCATTGTTGAGGCCTGACAGGCCCCCGTCGGAATTGCCCGGCTGATTAAAGAAAATGTTGGCTTATCTTTGTTCTTCCACGGCCCCGAGTACTTCAAAAGGAAGGGGGGGGGGGTGAATCTGGGACGAGAAAATGCGCGGCATTTTCTTTCCTGAGCACCCACCCCCCTACCCGGTCTCCCCCCCCTCCGCCCTTCCGAGTCACCGCCCCTGCCACCTCCGTCCTCGTGAAGCTTTTCCTGCGCGGCGCGACCTCCGCTCGCGTTCTTTTTTTGCGAGTCGCCGTTGCTTTGCGCGCCGTACGGCTCGCGTGGCCTGCCGATGCGTTAGGAGCGATGACGAGGGCATAAAGGAAACACTTCTCGAATATGAGCCACTCCCCGCCTGCCCCCTCGACCCCCACCCCCGTCAGCACCGGTTCCTAATACCCCCCCGAAAGGTTTGTCGTGCTGGGCGCACGGCCGATAGTCCTGCGAATGGTTACAAAATAAATGTGTACGTATAAAAACTAAAATCCCCGACGCGTTCGTCAATGGTCAGTAGCGCTGCGTGTCTGTGCTCGTGTCTGTGGCCTGACAATGGTAGTGTGGGGGGTTGGCAACGCTGCGCTACGAAACCCGACGACCCGAGTTCGATACCCGCTCACAGCCACCAACACCGGTGACGGCTATCCAACCCGGTCCTGGGCCTTCTCTAGGTCGACTCAACCTCAAATGAGAACCTGGTGTGGTGCGTAAATATCGCCACTGGGGAGACAAAGGCGGTCGGGCGTGGTACTGGCCACCTACCCCCTGGCTATATGGGGGATCTTTGTCTTTTTGCTGCGTGGCTTTGTCCACCCTATCAACTACAAATTGAATAATAGAGACCTGTGATATTATTTCTCTATCTGAATTATCGCGGTACGGGGCTCGATAATAACGTGCCATTTAAAGGTTCTTGCGATTCACAGACTTTGCCACTTTTTTGAAATGTATAACTAAAACCCGTAGGTGGAAATCCTTCTCCCGATTATCGTTGTCGTCATCATCATCGTTACTATGTGACGATTCATCACCTTTCAACGAGGCTTCTTAGTCCATGTTCAAAATATTTTTTGCGAAAATAACGAGAAGAAAAAGTTCGAGGAAATGATTGCAGATCAGTGGAAAACAGAGGTGACATTTCTATACCTGCTGCTGCATTGTCCCAGTGCAACCGTGGCTGTCACCTGATGAGGCTGGTTGTTGTAATTACCGGCGAAACGTCACGGCACCCGAATTGTAAATGTTGTGGTGGGTTCACTCTCCAACACACAGCCGCTGTGTGCTGAAGTAGTAACGAGTTGGCACGTTTTGTTTACGTGACAAACCCTTGCTCATTTGGTGTGTCGGGCGGTGGCTGGTTTAACGACGCGTTTATATTTACATGGTTTGACCCAAAAAAAAAACTCTCATGGATAATATTGGTCGCGAAGGCCTACTGTGTGTTAAAGTGGAGCTTCATAGCTCATTGGATTCCTCCAGTATTAGAAAAGCTTCTGTGAAACTTTGACTGCAGAAACGACTCTCTTGGTTTGCATTTGTTTTGCCTGGCCCATTATGCCAAGGGGGATGTCGTGTTGCAGCGGCAGTCTGCGTAGCAAAGGGAAGTCCGACATAAATGGGTGAGGACAGTGAAAAGCAAGCGACGATGGGGTGAAGGCAAGCGGTGTTTCGGCCACAAGTCTATAAATATGGAATGTGCCACGAGCCAGAGACCTCCCAGCCCGCCAAATCATTGCGTTAACACGCCGTTTGGTCATGGCAACTGTGATTCAAATTAACACTCTCAATCAATCAATCAGGGTCTTTCTATAGACCCGGCGGCGGAGGAGAGATCTCGTTCGTAAATGTAGAGCCGCATTTTCAAACGCGCTTTGGCCATATCCAACCGGGATGGGGTGTGCGTGTGAAACTCTACGGACGAGTCATTATACCACCGTCATCGGCCCGGGGTCCAATCCACTGCTGGATGAGGACCTCTGCAAACTGCAAACCACCTGCCCGTGTCTCTCTCGCGAGCCTTGCCCCCCCTCCCCCCCCCCCCCATGACGTGGACCGCACGGACACCGGGAGCGGTAGTTCAGTAGAGTTCAGTAGAAGCGAGCAAAGCATTGAGGAGCTTCATTCCCAAAAAAGCGTTGCCGCGTGCTGGGAAGTCGACGTTAAAGACCCGCACGGGGGGGGCGGGGGAAGCCGGCCGTGTGGCTTGCATCGTTCGTAGACCAAATGGCACGGTCCAAAACGGCCTGCGATTTAAACATTGTTTGCGAAGTTAGCCATGTGCTGGTGCGTTCCTAATGTGAGCACGTTTGTTTAATGGCACCCATGTTGATACGACAAGTTATGGTTTCACGATGGTGTCGGGGTGGGAGAAGGGGGGGGGGTGATTTATCCATTGATAACATTTCAAAAGTATCCGTGCATAAGGATTGTAAGTGCGCATTTTACACCCAAACCCGTTTTTGCTTAGAAGCTAGAAGAATCTTTTTATTGTCTTTTGTTATGTTTTAACCCTTCCCTGTCTTGTTGCAATTTTACTCCGCCTAAATCCAAATTCTTTCGAAAAGGTTGAAGGTCAAAGCAATTGAAAGGTCAAAGTGACTTTAGACCGGGAACAAAATGGAAAAATATGCCCCAACATCATCTTACCTTTTTTTTTCTCTCTCCTGCCGCCATCTTCACTGATGGTTTGCTACAGTCACTAACCTTTGCCCTTTGACCTGGACAAAACCAGGATATCTGCATTTTTTTTCGTTACCCCAACCCCTCTCTCCCTGCCTCATCCCCCCTGTTCCCCCTGCCCCCCTATGATCCTGCTGCCGATTGGCTGTGAACATTAACCATGTACCAAAACACAACCGCACCTCCTCGTCCTGCGGTCCCATAGGTGGGGGGTGGAGACATTGGATGTTAGCAGGCGGTCGAGGGGATAACGATTCGGTGGTGATGGAGGAGGCGGATTGGTTGAAGTTGTTCATGGTGGTGGTGGTGGTGTTGCTGGTGGTGGTGGGAGGGGGGGGGAGAGCGGGTTTGCGGGTGCGTGGGTATGCGGTGGGTCTTAAGTCCTTCCAGATGGGTGCAGATTGCCAGGGTGGCATCGTGTAACCTAGCGGGTCCTCATTAGGCCACCGGTTGTGACCGGGAGGCCCCGGCTTTCTCGGTTGCGGTTTGTTTACAGCGAGCGCGCGGGAATCGTAAGCCGGGTAACCGAGCGGTCAGGGCATTCTACCGCGAGGTTCTCCCAGCGTACCCGTGAAATAAATGTGCGAACGCTCGTTTATCTCTGTTGCACCTTAAGTGGTGCTGTTTGTTTGCAGGCCCCGCTCGGTGTTTTGGGCCTATGGGGGCCGGTGCTCGCCAATCGTAATGAAAGATATATCTCTGTCCCGCCCGCTGTGAAAACAGTCTCAGAAACGGCGGACATTTACGGCGCAGAAAATGTAAAAATACTACTTAAACTACATTTTGTTTTTAATAAGTAAAGCCCACTGAGTTATGTAGCTTTTTTTCAGAATCTACCTGGTCACCAAGTGATAGCGCAATGAAGTCGCTTATCATCATGTGGACATTTATGTCAGCCAAAGGCATGTTTCTAGATGTGGAGGGAAAAAGTGGAGGACCCGGAGAAAAATCCACGTGACCGTAGGGAGAACATGCAAACTCCAAATATTCACGATCAGGATTGAACCCACGACCTCTTGTATATCAGGCAAGGTAGCTAACATCTCACCACCACAGCACCCCAAATATTGGGCACGGACTGTCAAATAAAGTTACGCAGAGACGCGTGGAAAGATTCTCTAAAATTATATTGAGAGAGAGACCATATGCAGATCATAGGCATCAATTGAAGCGTTATGAAGAGCGAATGGGCTTGGGCAGGGGACATCCCTGGAAGGGGTGATGATAGCCGATGGTGAAGAGTAATCGTTGGGATCGGCAGCCCGAGGGATGGAACCCTTCTCAGGCGGACGCCCGCCGTGGAGACGGAGCGGTGAAATCTGCGCCTGTGCAGATACTGGGTGGATTGTCGCACCGCGTGATCATGAGGGATTGCGACGGCTTGAGGAGGCCTTAATCCAGTAGTGGATCGATCGTGGCTGACGACAACGACGATGATGACGATGACCACCACGGCGCGAGGCGGGTGGCCAATCAACAAGATCGCACCTCCCTCAGGAAAATGGCCGTCAAACTGTACGATGTACCCAGAGTGTCAAATTGGTTCTGGTATCATCTTGCGGAAGCTGTTTGCTGATGTTAGCTCCTGAACATGTCGCCATCGTACGCACAAATACAATAACAGTACAGCTTGCTGGACTGTTCTGACTATTTAAAGCCGTGCGTAAAACACACCGAGAATGTTCTGCTGCTACTGCTGCAGTGTTGTTGGTGCAGTGCTGCTTGCGCTGTGCTTCTGTTACAGCTGCTGCTGCACTGCTTTGCTGCTGTGCTCCTGCTATGCTGCTGCTGTTGCTGATGCTGCTGTTGATGCTGCTGCTGATGCTGTTACTGCTGCTGCTGTGCTGCTGCTGCTGTTGCTGCTGCTGTTGTTGCTGTTGTTGTTGTTGCTGCTATTGCTGCACTGCTGCTGTTACTGCTACTGTTGCTGCTGCTGCTGTGCTGCTGTTGTGCTACTGCTGCTGCTGTTGCTGTTGATGCTGCTGTTGATGCTGCTGTTGCTGCTGCTGTTGATGCTGCTGTTGCTGCTGCTGTTGCTGTTGCTGCTGCGCTGATGTGGTTGCTGTTGCTGCTGCTATGCTGCACTGCTGCTGTGCTGCACTGCTGCATTGCCGCGCACTCACCGGGCCCGCGTTGTTGTCCGCCGCCCGCAGAGCAAGGTGTTCATGGAGGGCTTCCGGAGTCTGCGCGAGGGCGAGCCGCTCGAGTTCAGCTACCGCAAGTCGGCCAAGGGCCTGGAGACGATCCGCGTGACGGGCCCCGGCGGGGCGCCGTGCGCGGGCAGCGAGCGCCGGCCCAAGGGCAAGGTGGTGCCCAAGCCGCGACGGCCGCGCGGAGACAGGTGACGCGAGCCGCACAGCGTGTCGGCGCAACGTCGGCCGCACGCGCGTTGTCAGCGCGCACTCCCGTTCTCCCGCAACGCCTGTTTTCTTCAACGCGAGTTCGGTATATGTGTGTGTGTGTGGAGCGCGATGAACGTATTGGGGAACGGGTTTTTTTGCTGCTTTTTCACGCGAGCGAACGGAAGCGCGTCGCGCCGGGTTAGGGATTAAGCGGTGGGGCAGCTGCCTCGGCGTAGCGTCGTCGTGCAAGGCGCTGGGATACTGCTGGATGCTTCTAGATGCTGCCCACGCGCCTCGGTTTTTGTCCAGGCCTGCGTACGCATCTCACGGGTTCTCTTGCGGACTGTGCTTTACCCCTAGAGTTATATGTTATTTATTATAACGCGATTTTTCCAGAACGCGGCGTTCTTCAGGAACGCAACGACTCCCACTGCATTGCAGGAGAAGCGAGCCGCGTCGGGTTTCCGGTTGCCGAACGAAGGCGTTGTTGTCACGTCGCGCTCATCACACTGACAAAGCGTTTGCCACAAATGAACCCGTCAAAGAGCGAGTACCATCGTCGCGCGAACTCCAGTCATCTTCGCAGCAGCGGCAGCAGCTTTGGGCCGGCCATCGAACAAAGACGGTCACCACATCGCGTGGCGCTTTCAGATCGTCTGGAACGCTCTTCCTCCCGATATTAGGAAGCTGCTGGGAGCTATGCACTTTTAAATCATCATCGCGATTGAATTTCTTTTGAACTGCTCTTTTGTTTTTAGTTTGTCCTTCCCCCGCACTTCCAATTAGCGCGGTCGGCGACGTGCATCTCCCCCTGTTACGTCGTTTTGCAAGAATGTCGCCACTTTATTATCAACACCGCCACCCGATTTGCGTCATCTCAACCCCCCCCACACTCTCACGTCGCTGACAGCAGCAGCATCGTCGTCGTCCGTCCTCCCTCGTCGTTATCCGTCGCCTCCAGCACCCACTACCACCACCCTGATTCACGTCGTTTCGATATTCGACGCCGCACCTTTCAGGATCGCAACCCCTGATGTGAACCGGGGGGCATTACCATAATAATAGTACACGCGTACATTTATATCTGCTCACGCTATTATCAGGATGCACCGTTGTGCGTACGTTCAAGCAGGTCGCTGTGGCCACTGCTGTGTCGACGCCACCACATCCCGCTGCTGCTGCTGCTGTACCCCGCAGCCTTCCTCTCCAGCCACATGTCACGAACCGTTTCATGGCTGACACTTGACATCCTTCCTGAGTCCGTCCGCCCTGTTACGTATATATGTAGCGTCGAACTTATTTTCAAGCCGTACGTAGCCAACCGTGCTAATCGGAGGTCGCGGGCAGGGGGCGGGGAGGAAAACAAACTGAACGCAAATTTAGAAATGAGTCTTGTTCTTTGGGTCTTCCCCATACGCTTGCCAACCTCCAGGAAATGTGGAATTGCAAAAGGGTTAGCTTTGACGCGCGCAGCACGGCCGTTGCCGAGGGTCGCCACTGTTACCCAGGAGCGAGCCCGCGACGTATTCCCCAGTCGGCGCTGGCTCGACCCGCCGCTGCGCACGCACCGACCGCGACGAAGTTCGACACGGTACCCGGCACGGGACCTTGACGCCACCACCCCAACGCGCAGATCGCGCCGGTCACCTGGACCGGTCCGGGACTTGCCCCCCGGGCAGGTGGCAACCCTGTTACTCGGCAGTCCTCTTTGTGTAAACCCCAGGCTAGGTCACCCCTCGTGCTCATTGTTGCTGACGGTGGAATATTATATTCTTGGTTCTTTCAGTAAAGTCACGTAGAAAGGAAATAATACAATTATAAAAATAAAACAAGCAATCATCATCAGGTATGAAAGATGCAGCAATATTTTTTTTTCTTTTTCCCTTCTACGTGACTTTACCAAAAGAACCAAGATTATGAAGCCCTGCAGTCACGAAAGCTTTAAATCGGTGGAATATAACTTTGGTAATAAGCTCATGGTGGGGGTGGGTGGGTGGGGGGGGAGGATTTGGGGGGGGACTTAGGGAGGGGTGCGGGAGATCGAACTGACGACGACGACGATGATGTAGCTGGGTATCGACAGTGCAGCCCCCCACCGCACCACAACCCCCCCCCCCCAGCCCTCTTCACGTAGACCACCCACACCTTTGGTCGGCTTCCCCACTTAAGGCGGTGACAAAGTGCAAGCAAAGCTGTAATTAAAGTGCTCGCTGATAACCCTGAAATTGTGAATGGAGGGGCTGTGTGGGCGGGGGG
>CM025645.2:1996506-2040137 GCA_014621495.2 Entosphenus tridentatus
TGCGCAACTTTAAATAAATATAGACAACACGTTCTACTTAATTAAATTGACTTTTTGATAAATGTTTTCTCCTACAACATCAGAGTGCAGCGCCACATGAAATACGCACTACAATGACAATAGTTTAAAGCGATTTGAAGCATATTTTATTTTGAGGGGGGGGCGCAGAGCTTTGTGACGTCATATTTTAGGGGGGGTCTGACTTTTTGTGACGCCGTGTGACGAGGTGCGGGGGTCAAAAATCTACTAAAATCGCGTGACGTCATTTATGGACGGCCCCTTATGTCGTCGTTATCACCGCCTCATCCGCACGTCGTACTTGGGCGCTTCCATTAAAGCGAAAAGCCCTTTGCATGGACATCTTGTGCCCTCTGCTGGGCAAGAGCGTTCACGACAAGTGCCCGCTTGAACTCGATCACTGGGGGCTACTGCTATCGCTGCCATGTTGTGATGCACGCATGTTGAACTTCTTTCACACCGTACGTTGCCAACCGTGCCAATCGGAGACGGAACAGCAAACACGGTCGTCCCTCGATATGCGGAACCGTTTCGTTCCTAAAAAGGTGTCTGAAAAGTGCAACTCCGTATTTATCCAATCCTACTTTTCCCGTTGGCTTCCACGATATAGAATTTGGAAGATGCGAGCCTATGGTGGAAAATGTCGGCCCCAATACTTAATCACACGGAAGAATGCAGAAAACACTTTTGTTAAGCACGTATTTAATGGAAAGTCTAAAATTTTATATTAAAATTGAGACTTGGATTCTTGTCTTGGATTAATACACGGCCTACGCGGAGGGTGGGATGCGTGACGTCAGCAGGCACACTGCGTGACGCTGCCGCATGCGGGTGACATCAGAGATGTGACGTCACCGCTTACTTGCCGTGCAAAATATTACATGCATTATTGCGCCCCCCCCCCCAAAAAAAATACAAAAGTAAATGTTTATACTTTTTTCCATTGTGTACAGTCTTAAAGCTACCTACCCACATGCCAATTTCAAGTTTGTTACATGTCGGGAAGTATGCCTAAACATTTCCAACAGACACACATTCACAAATTTCCCTTTTATATATAGATATAAGATATTCGCAATAATAACACTGAAAATAAGTTGTGAAATATAAACAAAATACCGTACAATACTTACCAGAAACTAAGGTTATTGCCGACAAAGTAAAAAAGTGTTTAATACGTAGTAGGCTTTCGCGACCAGTATTATTCACGATAGACGTTTTAATTGGGTTAGATTGCGTAAATATAAATGTGTCGTTCAACCTGTCACCACCCAGCGCAGCCAATTAATAATGTTTGTCATGTTAACAAAACATGCCAATCAGTTATTAGTTCAGCACACCGCTGTATAGTTCAGCACACCGCTGTATTGGATAATAACCCCACAACATTTGCAATTGTAAATGTTGTGGGTTTAAATGTAGGTTGTGGGCTTACAATTGTAAATGTTGTGAGTTTACTCTCCAACACACCGGTGTGCTGTACTAGTAACGAATGGGGGCACGCTATTGTGTACGTGACAAACCTGACTCATGTGTCGGGTGGTGGCAGGTTTGATGACATCCATATTTACGCGATCTAACCCAAAAAAAGAAAAGCTCCATTATGAAAAAAGTGTTATTTCATTGAGTTATTTCATTGAGGAAAAGTAGCAGCACCCTTCCTGTGTAGGTTTTCGTGCTGTCGGGCCGTGCCCACGCGCTGCACCGTGCGCGTAGTCGGCACGGTGTCTCGCAAATTACGCGTTTGGAATCCTGTAACTACAGCAATCATCGTCCCCCCCGCCACCGCCTCACCCACCCCCCTGCCAAAACTTCGCAGGGCCCTCCTGAAATCGAGACGTGAGACTCGGTGAGGCCTTCCAGCGTAAACAACGAACCAGAGATCCCTTTTTTGTTGTTGCTGTACAGGTGGTTAGCGAACATGCACGCAAGTTGGTGTCATATACGTTGGTACCCCGGAGATCGAACTTAATTCGTTCCAGAAGGCCATTCGAACACCGATTTGTTAGAACACCGAATTAATTTTCCCCATAAGAATTAATGTAAATTACATTAATTGGTTCCAGACACAAGAAATATCTCATTATAAAACGTTTTTACACGAAGTTTACATGAATTACATGCATAAAATCATAAAAAAAACAAGAAACTCAATAAATAAATGAATGAATATATGGAATAAATGCAATAAATGAACATTGAACTTCACTTTACCTGCAGTAAGGAGAGTTGATGGCTTGAGTGGAAGGTGGTGAGGAGGAGGTGGTAAAACCTTTGTGTGGGCAAGCGTCATGCACGCTGGGCCATGCGCGTCTCAGCCGTACAGCTTCTTTCAAGTCGCGATTGCCCGTTCGACCTCCGAATTTCGTTCGGTTTCCGGGGCAAAAAATGCTCGGAAATATCGTTCGAACACCGATTTGTTCGAGTTCTGGTGCATTCGATCTCGGAGGATCTACTGTATATATTTTTATATTTCCGCGTCGTCGGCCGCCAGTGTTACTTGAGCGGCGCGCGACTTGAATGTTACATTGACTGTTATATTCCCTCGAATGCGTTCGCTGCTCTGTGTTCTGCAACGTTATGATTTTATACACCAGCTCTCACCTCGGTCTTTTCTCTTCACAAAGGTCCTCCGCGGGGGCCGTTCTTGTAAATCAGCTGACGTCGATCAATAATAATACTATTTGATAATTTAAGAGACGGTGACAACTTTGCAGGGAGGGGGGGGAGGCTTTCATCCAGCAGTGCATAGACCATGGCTGACGACGATGATGATGATGATCATGATGATAATTATGAACCCTCTCGCTGGTGTGCCGTTGGCAGGTGTTACAACTGCGGGGGGCTGGATCACCACGCCAAGGAGTGCACCCTGCCACCGCAGCCCAAGAAGTGCCATTTCTGTCAGAGCACCAGCCACATGATGGCCAACTGCCCGATTAGGGGTGCGGGAGGCCCTCCAGCCGGGCCCTCTTCCGGACCGGGCCACTTCGGCCCTCACCCCGAGTCAACCTCGTCCCACTCTCCCTGACCCCCCCCCCCCTGACCCCCCCCCTACCCCACTGGCAGAAGTGGGGTAAACCCTCAACGTTGCCAAAAGGATGGTGGTTCGTTTGTGTTTTTAGAAAGATTTTCTAGGTCTGTCTGTGTGTGCGTGTCTGTGTGTGCGTGTTTTCAGTAAACATTTTTTTTGAAGTTTTTATTTTTTTTTTATTTCGGAAATCGTTTTTTTTGCATTTTTGTTAACTATTTATGTTTTACAAGAGTTCGACTTTTGCAGGTTACTTTTTTTTTAATGCTACTATCCTCGTAGCTATTTGAAGGACATGGAATGTATGGATTAGTCTTGACGTATCAGTAAATACCAGGGTCTGTGCTTATTTAACAATTCTTAATTGGCGCTTCCTTAATTAACGAACAAAAAATTGTGAAATACCTGTCATTTTATTCATAATTAACCTCAAAGTAATACATTCACTAATTTTTTATTAACACTTTGTCTTAAGAGTTGAATCTTAAATTAACCCTGACCTAACAGTCCCTGGTAACAATCAATCAGAAACCCTAATCAATGACGAGTATTCAAAATATAAATAAGATTACGATTTCAATCATTTTATTAGAGATAGTACATTAGGGTTAACAAGGAAAATATTCTTACCAGATGTGTTTTAATGGAGGGTAAATGACGTGTTACAAAACTTTTTAAATAGGCTTACATTTTTTTAAAATAATTAATATAATCTCTAAGTTTATTACTTCATCTCCAAATATTGATCATTGCCTCCGAACAAATTGACTTTACAAAGTGGGGCAAATAATATTACAAGACAGGGCATTATATTGAATACATTCAGAGTATTTTGTAAGAACCCAGGTCCTTTTGTTGAGGGAAGTAAAAAAAAAACAGAACATAATTCGACTTTTAGTTATTTTTACTTTCGGGTGAAATCGTTTTTTGTTGTTTTTGGAGGTGATCTTCGTGAAACAGCTACTTATTATTTGCTAAGACGACAAAAGGCCTCTGTGGTGGCATGCTTAACGGGTACCTGTTGGCGGTGTCGTACCTCGATGGAGGGTCCCGCAGTGGTCACCCTCCTCACACAGTTTCGCCAATCCTCCGTTTGACCACTGCCCAGTTGTAGTCCAGCCGGTGGCGTAACCACAACCTACAGTTTACCTCATTTGAATGGTGTTATCTTGAAAACATGGCTACTGCCATGCACAATAATGATGTACAATAATGTACAGATTTTTTAAAGAAAATTGTTATTCTTGTTGTCAGTTTACGAAACAAATGTCAATTACGGTACTACACTGCGGTTCTTTACTTACAGGTCACGAATATTATATTTCAGATACAAATGTGTACGACGTAGAATACTAACCAAGGTTATTATTATTTGAAAATATTGATCATCTTTAGGCGATTGTTACTTTTGATGTAGCCATTCAAGTTGTTTACATTTTTAATAGCTACAGTGTTAGCATTATGTTTGATGTCTGCCATAGCCGTCTGGAATTTCTGGTGACGGTGGAGATGTCATTTAGAATTTACCATCGACTGCTTGCGTGGTGAAACGTTGCACAAATCTCTGCAACGGGACATTCAAACCAAAACTTGCTTGCAATTGGCTAAAGGGGTGTGGGGGTCTAAATGGTGTGACTGACAACCATCAATATATTGGGCTCTAGGAGGGAAAAAAGTTAATTAGCTTTGATTGCTCTTCCAGTATGTTCTGCGTAACCCCCTTAAACAACTTTTGGTTTAGTCCTTTGGGGCGTACAACATTGGTTTTAGCCGACTGAAAACCGGTGTGATCGCGTGTGGGTTTCATAAGCCAATTGCAAGTTCTTGAACATTTCAAACGAGTCCTTTATTCACACGGGGTACATTTATTTAAATGATAAGTTGAAGCCTAACAGCATGAAGGTTACATTTCTGCTTGAGGTACTGTGTGGTTTTGGAGATGGGCTCAAGTGCTCACTTCTGTCAACCTGTAGTCCGCGTGAGTACTGTACATTTTTCCTGGATTTGGTTTCTCATCATCGAGCGTCACTCTTGGCTCAAGAATAAAGCTGCTTTAGGCCCAGGGCCGAGGGGCAGGATATTTTTTTCAATGCTCACCAGTGGAGGCTCTCGGTAGGTTACCTTGTCAGGAAAGTGCCTAGGCTTTGTAGGCCTCATGCAACTAAAAGACCCAAGATTCTACTGAATGTTGTTTTTGTTTGTTTTCGTGGCTTTGTACAATCCTACCTCAGTGTCAACTTTTACCAAAAAAAATTCTCAAATCTGGAATTTTAAAACTTGAATGTTAAGTTTTGAAATCGTTATCGCTGTGTTGTGTGTTGCTGCCTTTAACAGAGGTGAAGCACATTATTTTAATTGTTTTTACTGTTTTCACGTGTTTTTTTTTAAACATACGATTGTATTCCTCATTTGTGTCGATCCGATATGTCAGAAGGCAGACATGTTACGGCACAATGGTTCCGGTAGCATGTCCGCGTTCGCTCGTCATTTACATTCACGTACCATAGCAAACCTTAAACGAGCGGCGAATGTTAACATTCGACAAGAACAACAGTCAGCGCGTTTACGGATTCCATTGCGCTTCTAAAGTCAAGCTTATTTCTTGTACAGTATACGGCGGCGTGTTTACCTTAGATGTATTAAGTATCTCCAAAAATTACCAATAGAATGTAGAGTGAATAACAAAACAACACATTTTCAGTGGGGTTTTATTTTCGTGTAGACGGTGACCCATGCCATTCCCTATTTGGCATAACCCAGTGAACATGAAACGTTGGGCTGACACCTGGAACAACGTTGCACGTTTACTGGGGTAGTGCTATTGGTTGAAAGTCACAAATATAAAACACTACACAAGTGAGTTTGAATGCAGTAACAAAAAGCTTAACTTTGATGTACATTCCTTTTTTTTACTTTTATAATTTTTGTACTGTTTTTATCGCAACACTCATCGTAATCCTGACGGAAATCATGAAATCTTATTCCTCCCAATTGGACCATTCTCCTTCCTGAGTGGTGTTTCAGCCACTGCCGGGTGATGATTGGGGCTTTTCAGTGGTAAAGTTCAGTTTGACCCAATCTCCATAATAGAGGTTTTTGGAGAAGATTGCGTAAATATAAATGTGTCGCAAAAAAAAAACGTGGCAATTCGTGACTAGTTCAGCACATCGGTGTGTTGGAGTAAACCCACAACATTAAACTGACTAACCTGTATGGGGAGAATACATTTTTCCTCAAACCATAAAAAATTTGTACTCAAATGGTAAATGTGGCAGGTTTAACGACACATTTATACTTGTGCGATCTAACCCAATAACCTCTTATGGATAATATTGGTCGTGAAAGCCTACGTGTTCATTTGACCAAGTCTATTGACAGTTGAGACCCATTCAATGAACATTGACCATACGCTAGCATCTGAAAGTCGTAGTACAATTCAAACATGTATATATCATACAATTATGGTAGACATAGAAAGTTTGTTATCCTTTATTTTTTGCAGATTTGGTTTTTTCTTTTTGCTAGCGACCGCAAGGTTGTTAGAGCTAACTACTGAAATGTACTAAACACTGAGTTACGATATCACAATTAAGCAGCCTGGGTGCCATTGTTTGGACTCTAGGAAGAATTCATGGTGTGAGCAAAGCATTGTCAGGCACTCACTTTTAATACGACATTATAATTATTATTACAAGCCGTTCTCTTCAAAAGGCCATTTTTATATAATTATCGTGGTTTTACCCATTTCAACGTTAGATTCACGTTTTGTATATTGTTTTATTACACATTCAGTTTTTTTACAAAGGTTGGATGGCAAATTTGTGAATGAATGTTGCCAAAAGAGGCTTTTGTCAAGATATATGAATGTAAAAAGAAAAGAGGAAAAAAATAGTCTTGTTCCTGTTTAAACAGGCGGCAACAATACAACATCTGTGTGCGCGTGTGGCAGTGTTTAATCGAGCGGTGGTGCAGCGATTAGCGCGCTGCGCTACGAACCTGGCGACCCGGGCTCGATTCCCGCTCACAGGCAACATCAGCGACGATTATCTGAACCGGTCCTGGGCCTCCCCGAAGTCGACAGCTCTCAAATGAGTACCTGGTGCGGAGCGTAAAAACATCGTTACCAGGGAGACAAAGGCGGCTGGACGTGGTGCTGGCCACCCACCCCTTCGTGTTCCGTTCTGGCCTTCATAGTTGCTCGCTACCAGCACTTGCCCCAACAGTCTGTTAAGGCTATACGGGGGGTCGTTGTTAATCGAGCTGCCAAAGAAAGGCATGGGGCTTTCGCCTCTGATGTCATGATCAGTCTACAAGCCCAGACCAGATGCCACTTTAGCAGTGTCCAATTCCTTAGCCTGGCCAATAAACGGTGGATTACGTGATGACCACTTCGGGTTATGAAATAAGTCGCTCGTATTAGCCGTCTTAAGTAAATCAGTACTGCTAAAGTCTTTGCAACCTTAACTGGTATTGAATTCTGCTCTGGTGCACGGACTCGATGTATGTGCATGCTTTGGTATTGAAAGCTGCAAACTTATTAGCAGAGCAACAATTTCTGCCAGTTACGAGAATGGACTCATCCCTGGTCGGGCTCTTCTTTGCAAGTTCGAATCGCCTAGACGATGGCATTGTAGCCTCCTTTATCTCGCAGAGAGAGATATGAGGTCTCAAAGCGGAGATAGTCCTTTCGAAGGGAGTCAAGGAGACTTGGC
Organism: Entosphenus tridentatus; assembly: GCA_014621495.2. NCBI lineage: Eukaryota > Metazoa > Chordata > Hyperoartia > Petromyzontiformes > Petromyzontidae > Entosphenus > Entosphenus tridentatus. The sequence goes on from CM025645.2 coordinate 2,004,268, forward strand.
TGGCCATTAGCTGGTTGTTATAAACGTTGCTTCTGAGACGATAGCACAGAATATTGTAGATTTGAAGCTTTCGTGAATGCAAGGATTCATACTCTTAGGTTTTTTCGGTAAAGTCACATAGGTAAAAATAAATAATAAATATAATAGAAATAATATAAATGAAATAATAAATCTTGTATTTAAGAGCTTGTCTCTTGGAATTTTGCCTCACTTGATAGAGTAAATTTAGCTGTGATGGTCCCACCTGATGACGGAGACTTGTGTTGCCTCCGAAACGTCGTGATTTATTATTTTATTTCTATTATTTCTATTATTTATTTTTACCTACGTGACTTTACCGAAAAAACCTAAGAGGATGATAACACAGCAATGCGCTCTTGCGCGTTCCATTCCAAACATGGGGGAACTGGACACTTGTCCACACGTGGCAGTTGATGTTGTGTTACACAAGGCGAGATGGTAGCTTTGAATGGAGAGCGAATGGCTCTGCTGCCCAATTGCTTTGCTGGTTTGGTGACTGACGCACCCTGCCAATGCTAGGACATCCTCAACAAAAGTGTACGCGGTAGTGATGAAGAGAGGGAAAATCAAGGGCATAGGGTTAAAAATTCGACTTGGGGACTTCTTTCGAAATTTAAGTGACGGATAAGTCTTGAGCATGCTTTGTTTGCATTTAAAAAATAATTGGGAGGAATTAAATGGTAAACATTTAAAAACAAAAAATGAGTGTCCATGGTTACCATATAATTCTATAAAGTTAAAAAAGTGTCTAAGGTTATGCACATTTTTTTTACTAATTTGTATGAGAATTGCATTTGTAGGGGCGTGAATTGGAAGTAGTAACATCTATTAATGGTGTTTCCCTTCCTCATCCAAGTAAATATGAAGAAAAGACGCGAATAAATTGAAGGAAATTTTAATGGAAATTGATCAAATTCAGCCAAAGCTAAACAATTATTTTGTCAAGTATTTTTAATGACGTGGAATTTAACGTGGCATTTTAGATTTTGCGGGTTGCATTATGGTATGCGCGAGCTGTATCTAGAATTTGATGCTGTGTCCATATTGTTTAAAGTATTATCTGTGTTTATAGCATGCGTGTGATTAATTATTCTTGGACTTCAAAAACAAAGCTCAAGATATAAAAATGCAACGTTATGGTACAAACATGACACGTAGCTGGTTGAGATGGGTTAAACGTCATTGGCTCCATGGATAAAATTCTTGCCCTCTGGCGAGAGACGCGTGAGGGTGAGAGTACGGCGGTGTAGGGTTGTCACAAAATTGCTGGGGTGTGTTTGGTCGCTCCATTACGAATGCCTACCGTTGTGTGCTGGGAGTGGCGTGCTGAATCTTGTGGCGCGTTCGACTTAAATAGAAGTTTAGGATCGTTGAGTAGACGTCCGTTGCCGGCACCGCCAATGCAAGAATTTCCTACCAAAGCGTGACCTGATGCTGCTCGTCACAGCAAGTGTAGAGTCGGCGGCGGTGTGTGTGTTGTTTCGTGTGGTCGTGCGTTCTCGTGCGCGCGTGCGCCGTCTCTCTCTCTCTCTTGTATTATTGTCCTTTCTTGATATATAACCGAATCTTTTTCAATGTGTAATCTCAGGACCGTGTGTGTGCGCTACTACTCAGGGATTGTGCTGGCAAATATTCAGGGCTGGAAATTGAAGTAGTTTTAAACGGATCTTTTACCAATGTGCACGACGACGTTTGTGTCCTGCATGCGCCTGCGCAGGACGAGTGGCTTGACTTTGTGCGCCACTTGGCGGCTGACGAGACGGCAGCAATGATGCAGCGGGATCGCGAGGCTAACGTCTCTCTCTCTCCGGGGTTCGATCTCCCCCGAGTGCAAGATCAACGCAAGTGAAATCGCGCCAATGCGCATCTCATTCTGGCAACAGTTTTGAATAGGCATTAAAAACGAAGTCGGTACTGCGCAATTACACCAGGAGGCAATTCAAATAATGTACGGGGCGAACAAGTTATAGATGTCCCCGTAAAATAATCGGGTGACAATATGAGAGAAAACAACATTTTATTGTTGTTTCCAATCTCTCCGCACGTGTTTCATCTCGTAACGCTCTCCCCCCGTGCGACACGGAGCCATCGCTTTCACAATACTCAATCAGCTGTTGAGTAGGAAGTAAGAGAGGGGCATTGGAAATCAGTGGGGTATCTAAAAAATGTATCGCCACCCCATATTTACACAACACCGATTTTATTTTTTGACAGAGCGGACCTCTTCGCAGGAGCATCTGACAGCGATATGCGCCTTACGTCTCATTTGAAAGAGCTTCCCTTGGTGGGAGATGTCTCTATGGGCACAAGGTGGCTCAGCCTGCAAATGGGCATTAGGTGGATGTGAGGGGGACGTGGGGGAGGGGGGATACTTGTTCTGTGTAAATTATGAATATTTTTTTTCGAATTTGGCAAATTTGGAGCATGACACCGGCACACAAGAGCCACCTAGACGTGTTCTAATTACTTCAGGGGGGTCTTCTAACGTGCACTGTGAAGCGGATGGCGTGTAGTGTTATTATGGTTATCACAACCGCAGTATTAATCAGGGAGCCCGCTGGGCTCGAACCCGTTAATCTTTGTGGGGACCGCCGGGCCAAAGGACATGCCGTTCTTAATAATATAATTTAAGGCTCATTGAGAATGGTTCATTGTTGTGTTGCTCTGGTTCATCCGAACAATGCACGTGTGCATTTCGCACACACACAAAAAAGTGTCCTGAAATTTTATGGAATGGTTTTGATGTTAACACATTTTTAAAATATGTTTTACCTAGCACAATCATGGGGTTATGCCAGTTGGCTCTGCAGTTGCCGTTGGCTGATGATATTATACATCACGCTGCGTAACGCTTTATATCAAAAAGGTTCGTAATGAACGCCGATGGCTGTACGTACACGTACAGCCCTTCGTCAAACCACTGCTGAATGAGGGCCTCGACAAGAATGGGCAAATAGTACAATAATTGATAAGCCATAGAAACGTTCAAATAATCGTCTCGTTTTTATACTCAGAAGCTGTGCAAAAAAAATTGCCCTCTAATATCTCCGAGTGAGTATCCGTAAATACAATTCACCGTAAAGCTTGTTTTTAAAAAAAAGTATGTTCCTTTATCCAGTATAGTCTCATTTTCATGCAAAAAGGACTTACTGTAATACAGTACTGCATCCTAAATTCCCGCTTGAAATAATGTCCGTAATTTGAAATTACAGTCGACTCGATTATCCACGTTAATGATGGGGAGGACGGAAGCGGATAATTGTAAATCGTGCATAATCCAAAAATCTTTTCCACAGATCCACTAATACATGTATAAATTAAGAATGAATACTAACGATTGACCGATCGATGCACGTGCTCAGTGATACCACTTTCTTGCTCCCGTGCAGAAGACTCGGCCCACTAAGTGGATAGCAGAGCCACGCCAATCAAAATTAATCTAACTCCTCCCACTGTTGTAAACATATGCAACTACTGTACTGTAGAGGCGATCACGTGCATTTCGGATTAACTGGAGCAACATATTTGTTCGGTTTAAACACGTGACTTGTTTGTATAACTGTTTTTAGATTATTAATTTGGGCTTGAGTGAAAATCCACGAGTTATTAATGGATGTCAAAATCTCAGGTGCGCGGTTAATCCGCAAATCGGCTAAACCGCACGCGGATAATCGAGTTTACTGTGTAGCATTTTTATTAGGCTTTGAATATAATTTTGTTCTGAACACGTTTGTTAAGATTACATCTCCAATGGCATCTCCCATCAATAAAGAGGTTTTTTGTTTTAAAATGTATTTAATGTCATCTAAATATAATGTACGGCATTTTCAATGAATTTGGACCTACTTTAATCGTGAACATGCCATTTGTAAAAAAAAAGTAGTTATACAACTATTAAGGTCGTATTGTAAAAGTGCGTTCTCTCCAATACAGCTCAAATATTGCTCCCATGTCTTTATGAAGCCAATTATGATTAAACTACGTACAGTGCAAGGGGTATGGGCCAAATATGCTAATTCTGCAAAATTACCCTCCAAATTACTAAATTGTGATTATAACATAGCAGTAACATCGCCCCCGCACCCCCACTCTGCTACGAATATTCGGCAGGACCCTCCTGAAAATAGTCTTGGGACTCTGTGAAAATTTCCTGGTCAAACAAACATCAACAATCATAAAATAATGTTAATTATAATAAGAACATTGACACACTCGTGTTTTGTGTATCACCAGCAGCTGTTGTAAGCAAAATGATTTCTTAAAAAGGCGGGATGTAATTTAATTTAAATAAAATCAATATCAACAAATTCTAACGTGACCTATATATCGGAACATTGTGTGAAATTGAAACAGCCGTGCAAATATATCCTCATTAAATAGTAAACAAGGCAATCTGTTTTTAATGCGATACACTAAACCATGCAACTCGTTTTCATCATAAGCTACCTCCCATTGTTTTCTGCTGCTCATCCCCACAGAAAATTATTGCATTTCCCTAAGCGTGCTTTGATATATTTTAGCCGTATACAGGTGGAGCTGTTTACAAAAATCATGCGACAAACTCTGTGAGCCCTAAACTCTCTCCGTACGCTTGCCATACACGGCCGCGTACTCAAGTCTGCTGGTAATTGTAGTAATTAATCTTAGCCTATGTATTGTGTAGCTGAAAATGCTGTATGCAGACTTAATGCAGACTAAATTGATGCCAGACATATGACCAGTGTTTATATTTAAACAAATCTATATTATTCATTGCTGTTATGAAAATGTCGGGGGGATTTTTTTGCTTAACACGGGCTATCGCGACCAATATTATCCATGATAAATGTGTTTTGGGTTAGATCGCGTAAATATGAATGTGCCATTAAACCCACCAGCACCACCACCACCCGACACAGCCAATGAGTAAGGTTTGTCACGTAAACAAAACGCGCCAATTAGTTACTACTTCAGCACGCCGGTGTGTTGGAGAGTAAACCCGCAACGTTTACAATTTGAGTACCGCGACATTTTCGCTGGGGGCGATTTGCCTGAATTGGCGAAGAAGCCCTCTTGTTTTGGTCTCCACGTGTGATTATGGAAGCCAAAGTGGCATGGGTGGAAAAAACCCCGATTTTTTCCAGCGGCAGGCATCGGGTTTTTTTTTTAGAACCAGTTAAACCGGATTTCTCCCAATCTCAGATGATCCGGTTTAATATAAAAGACAATTAAACCCGTTCGTGTGACGGGAGCAGCGTCCGATCGAGCCAACGAGTCGCCTCGAACGTTCCGCGAGCAATAGCTGCCACAGTGCGCCGCAAAAAAAACGGAGCGGACATTGATGTAATTCACGCTTTCAGCTGTACCCGACGGAGCCGGTCAAGTCAAATTTGACGCATCGCACGGGTAAATGCACAAATTCATTTGGTTTATCGGCACAAACGGAGAAATGTTGAAAAGAAAGCAAAGTTTTGACAATTTTATCTAAAAAACTCAAATGTTTGCTTTATCTTCAACATTATGGTTTTCTGAATTAAGTGGCATATTTGTTCACGTGACAGATTGACTTGGTTTGCTCTGTCTTGTGGTCGATTTTAGTTAAAGATTGGCATTATACCTACGTGATCAAACCCAAACGTAACTCATTATGAATCGTAACATTGATCATGAAAGCCTACGTACAAGACGTGATGTCGTCTTCACGTAAAAAAGTGTTTTTACAAATCCCATTGGCCACAAGGCATTTAGAGGAGTGCATAATTCCAGCAGTATTGATTCAATACAAGCAAACTGTGGACTTTGCCTTCGAATGTGTATCATCAGCACAGGCTTAAATAAGTTGCCCTATTTGTCTTAAAATGTGTTTCCATATTCATGTGTTCATGAGCTGCCTTTTTGAGTTACTGTGCAAGATTCCGTTCCACATTAAGGGGCAATATTGAATTGCCATGCTGGTGGTGTTTTGAGTACTGAATGAGACACGTGGGACACCAGACTTTGGTTAGTGGGGGTGGTGCAAATATGGACATAAGCAAGATGGGATTTCAGCTTGCAACACTCATTACAATACAAATGACACCCGAGGGATTCTTGTCTGTGATGCACTGCAACCATCATTCTCGCCTACAATTCGCACGGTTGGGTACGTACGGTGCGAAAGAAGTTCAACGTACGGTCCATACACGGAGAAAGAAATGGTTCATCGCTTGATGCAATAAAGCAAAGCAGCCTCTGTGTGCCTTATACAGCCGGCTGTGTTTTTAGACGTGAAGTTGTGTAAGTCCAAGGTTCTGTTTAATGTGCTACTGTGGCCTGGAAGAATGTGCACTGTGATAATCCTTACGAGAGTGCGTATTTTAAATCACAGCATCCACGCGCTCGTGTGCTTTCGAACTTCCGCGACTGTGCGTGCGAATTATAGTTGCAATTGTCATGTTTTTATAGCACAGGCAAACACAAGGTCAGTTTGCAAGCCTGATACAAAATGCAGATTTATTTTTGTTTTAAGGCGAGAATTGTTTTTAATGGGAAACCTTTTTGGGCAAATGTGGCATCTTGTAAAATATTTATTAGTGCGTTTTGATAACTTTGATAACCACTTAACGTTGAGCTTTAATGCATGTGTTGTACGTGCTGACATCTCAGTGTGTATGCTCTGTAGACATCGGAAACAAACGCTTCTCATAAGCATCAGAATCTTTATTTATCTTGGAAGAATCCAATCAGCTACGAGGTTATGAAGGATCACTTGCGTGTCACCGTGGCTGACCTTTAGGAGTGTCACTTAGCTTGGTTTTTTTTCGTACGATTAGATAAAGATAAAACGATAAGTGTAAAAAGTACAAATAAAAGCCAAAACCACCCTGTTGAATTCCACTGTATAATTTGTTTTAATTTCTTTGTAATCATCTTTGTAAAAGTATTTTATATCCAATATCCATATCAAGTTATAAAGTAGAACAAAATTTGTAGCCTTGTTTTAAAAAGATTGTAAAAAAAAAAAACCTACCCTTTGTTTAAATATACAATGCCCCCAATAGTCTGTGAATATAATGAACATGCAGTTTGAGGTCATTTTTATAGGGCAGATACAATGAACCAAAGAATCCTGGCTTGCTGTGGCTGGTTTTGAAATGTTTTCACTTGTGGTTATTTTGTACTTTGGTAATGGCATAGGAATCTCTGAAGTTACTTGAATGTGTCTGAGTTTCTGGGCTTTTTCTGCCGGCTTCAAAGCTAAAATATGAGACCAGTATTTTGTACTTGCAGTATTCAACAACAAAAACCCAGAAAGTTCCTTCCCATGGCGTTTCCGAGCATTTGTCTTAAATGATAAACAGGGTGAGCGATAAAAATGCTGCCAATCTTAAATACAATTACAGTGCTGATCCTTTGAGAGCGTCTCGTGCGTGCACAACTTGCGTTATTGAGTCCGCGATTCCATCGGCAATCATCTGGACAAATTCCCCTCCCCGCGATATTTTTTGCGCCATTTCCCTTCGGAGGGTGACGAAAGCACCGACGTAAAGATGAACCCCAATCGCGGCCGCCGCCTCCTCCTTTCCTACAACCGACCACTTCGCGCGACTTATGATGATAGGCAATGGCACATTGGGCAAAGTTGAATAAGTCGTGCACTGCTGTCAACATTAAAGTATTCCACAAGAGCACAGCTTTAAAAAAAAGAATTGTCATACTTTAGCATAAACAAAAATATGCCATCATGTTGTACAGCTACGTTGCAGTGTTTGGCTTTTGGAATGTAAAGTCATTTGTACAGGCATTAATCATTGTTTACTGATCTAGCAAATTCCTTAATTTATACTCTATTAACGTTTACTGACGCTGGCAATTGTGCTTCTGGGTTCTACAGAAGCAGAGAATATGGGTATTGAGACGACACCTCTGGAGGAGTGTAACTACAGGTGTTAAGAAGTTAAGACACCCAAGGAGACACCCATTGCCAGGCATCGTAATATGCGTGACCACAAATTCTTGTGGTATAAAATGCAAATATGCTTTAATAATATGTGCAGTCCTTGAAACTGATTGGCCTGTACCAGAGACGGCCTCCTTTGCGGCATCATCTCACCAGTGCTACACCCAGAAGGCGAGCAGTACAAGGACAATGCAACCACAAAAGCATGAATCGCTTGCATCCAGCCGTTAAGTTAGTTAATGATGTGTGGAAAGAAGCAGGCTGTTACAGCCTGCTGCCCAAACTACTCGTCCTGAGCGAGTCTGAGGCTGACATTTAACTGCTTTTTTGTCCATGAGCCTAGGCCAGATATTTTACTTGTCGGTACCACCTGAGGTGGCGGTAGCTTTATCGGCTCCAATTTATTTACGTGACCAATAACGGTGAATTATGACCATTTAAAATGAGTGGGTTATCAAGCGACATGTTTACTAATAAAGTAATTGTCTCCTATTATCAAATAATCCACTCATTTGCCATTAATACATTGTTACAGCTAAGGTTTTGCTACATTAGGTGGTACCGACTTCTGCTCGGGCCCATGGACTACATGTTATCACACCCAGAAGAAGCCCACTTTGCCGTGCATCTGTTCCGTTACAAAATACCACGGTGGCGAGATGTTAACTTCCTCGCCTGGTATACAGGAGGTCGTGGTTTCGATCCCGACACCGACACCTGTTGTATATTTGGAGATTGCATGTCACTCCTCGTGGTCACGTGGATTTACCTGGTAAAATAACTATAAAAGGTTTAGTTTTAATTTAGTTTTGATGATGGTATCTGCATCTATTTTAACTTACCACAGCTGCATTGAATGTGCCCTTTAACAAACCATTGCATATTTCAGAAAAGTTGGTACAACCGGCTTACTACTTATTCCTGAACTGGCAATTACAATCGTGAATGTACACAAATATCTGCTGGTCAACCATTGTTGTTTTTCTTTAAACAGTTTTCCACCAATGGGTCGCATTGCCACGCATATCAACGCGTTGGTACTGTCGCTCGCGTGATTTGTAATTGGGTGTTTTTCATCGGAGGAACTGTAATTTGTAAGGAAGCTCTCCGGCGTATTTTCAGCGTCAGGAAGTGATTCGTACCGTATGGGTGGCGACTGGCTTTCGAAACGGTCATGGTGAAAACGACAACATCGCGATACCTCAAAACGCACGGATGAAATCGCGTATGCTCCTATGTTGCTACTGAAGTTGAAGCCTGGTTTTCTGTATACAAATAAAATCTGTTTACTTGACTGGTTATGTTTGCGTGCTTCTGTTTTCTCTTTTGTGATGTTGATGGTCATGTGTTGTCAATTCGTGAGTGCTAAACCTCCCAAGTGTGTCTCAAGACTTTTCAATTCGTGCACCATTTATTTGAACATTTTCAACGGCAAAATAACGGTCCATGTTCCAAGTTGACAATAAGAGACGTTGTTCAAGTGCATCGTGCACGTTGAATCTAGTTCGGCTTTAGTCTGAACACTTTAGTCGCTAGTTGCACTGACCAACTGCTTGAGACGATCCGTCTCGTGAACTCCGGGGACAATTAACTCCGGAGGCAGGGTCCAGACACGCGCTGCTCCAGACTGTAAACCCACTGCCAAAAGTCCCGGTTGCTTTGGGTTGAAGGCGAGGCAGGAGACTGGACTCAAACTTGGACTTGCTTGTATGCAGTGTACGGGACCACTGTCCTTAATGGCCAGGTCAAATAACAGTAGTTCACCTGCAAAGACACGTCGACATGACACGGCGTGTCAGCATTGAACAGTCCTAGACAGTAGCTTGTATTTCGTTTTGCACAGACGATGGCGAAAACATTTTTGGGGATTGCAACAGAAGTCCCGATCTGCAGAGATGTAAAGTTGGCAAGGTTTCTGGAGTTTGAGGAATAAAATCCACGCTCTGGATTATAACCCGCTCTGGAAAGTGAGACGCACCCAAAGCCTTTTGGGTCATTTTGAAAATAACAAAATTGTGGACAGAAGGGTGTAAAATACAAATTTACTAAATATAAGAGTGGACAGTGGAGAAAAAAGTCGGCATGTCGGCAATTCAGTTTTTGACTGTACTCGGTGTTAATTCATTTATTCAACTATCGTGTTATTCTAGGTTAGTTTTTTTTCTTTCACCTACGTGATTTTACCGAAAGAACCAAAGAGTATCGTGTTATTGTAAGGGGCGCGCAGTGCACATTAAGTAGCTAACTACCTGGTGCCAATTAAAATCTTAAAGTCTAGTCACGCAGCAGCAAACGGCACGAATGAATGTGTAAAAAGATAAAGAGTGAATACGTTTCTTGAATTGAGAAAAGTAATGAGAATTTGGGCAAAAATAGACAAAAGGTAGGAGATTCCAAAGTGTGAGGGAAGAAGCGGAAAGATAATTGTTGTGACCTCCAGTGTGGCGGTGGAGCACAGTGTGGATGAGACAAAACGGTACAGGAGACTGAGTTCCTCAATGTGGGTGGAGGAAACGGCGAGTGAAGTCTGTAGGAACGGTGACCATGGTTGCAGCAAAAGAGCTATAAGGAGGCAACTGACTACCTACTGGTAAAAAGGCAACATCAGTGTGTTTATACTGGTAGGAACCCACTGGTTCCACCAGCCCACAGGGTAGTATTGTGTCCGTCCGTCGTGCAGGGAGGGGCTGGGTGGGGAGGGAGGGAAGGGCTGCGTGGGGAGGGGAGGGTTGGGAGGGGCTGGGTGGGGTGGGTGGGGCTGGGTGGGGAGGGACTGGGTGGGGAGGGTGGGGAGGGGCTGGGTGGGGAGGGGCTGGTCACCCCGTGGTGCCCTTATAAAACTCAACGTTTAACCTACTCACGCCGGCTTGTGCCCGCCCTCACAGTCGGGCATATTTGCGGATTACACTACGCCGCCGTTGACCGAGCAACCCAACGTTCCTACCAGCTCCCTCCGCAGGAATGTGTTGTTCGCTGAGTTTAAGCCAGTAAGGACACAAGCACCACCACTTTTCACCAAGGCAAACTGGAGAGAACAGTTTTAGATATTTCTTCTTATCACTCGAACAAATAAAGATATTTAAGAATGCAGAGTTATATATATATACACACACACACTAACATTTTTTTTAAAGATAAACTTTTAATCTTATCAATGATTTTCATACTGTCTGGGATACTTCCCATATCGAGTGATTTATTTTTTGTTTATCACATTAGAATCAGCATATATATTTATGCTGGAGGAATCCGATGAGCTGTAAAGCTCTTTTTCACAGATGTCCAGCAGGCATAGAAATGTTACCTGCAGCCCACCTTGTTTCCTGGCATAAAATCTCACTGCTTTCCGTTGATTTCCGCCCATTTCCTCAAACCATGCTTCCGCTACCTTCGCAGTAGGAGCAAGCTCAGAGCGTCTACTACATTTGCAGTAGGATCAAGGTGAGAGCGTCTACTACCTTCTGCAGTTGATGCGGCGAGCACCAGGGGCCGCGCGGGCGACCAGGCAGCGGCCAGGACGTAGGAGGTTGCGGTGCGCACCACGAGAACGGGGTCGTGAAGCAGCGCTGAGAACACGCGCACCTGCCCGTCTATGCCGCCGCTCAGAAACGCGTTCCTAAAAACAGGGACGCAAACGCGGCCGCAGCGTGTGTGAAATGATCTACGCGTGAATCTCATCGCCTTTGTGTTTTTGGTTAATTCACCTATTTGGGGTTTCAACCTTTGCAAGGTCACCTTTGTAAGGTCGCCGTTCAGCCAGGGAGGCTCAATGACATTGAACTCCATGGCTTCGTCGGTCGACAGACTAAACGTACGTTTACTTTGACAATGAAAAACATGGCTTAGCTTGTTTTTCAATAACCGCAATCTACCGAGACAACTTATTTTTTTTGTTTTATTACCTTGGCGACAGTAGCTGTTTTCACTGAGAGCATAGTTAACATTGCTGGGTCATTCTGTAACAGTACCAGCTTGCACACACAGACACACCACGTGTGTGGAACTGGACATCTGTAAAACTCCTGGACTTCTGTAAAAAAAGAGCTTCATAGCTCATCGGATTCCTCCAGTATAAATAAATGTTCTAATTCGGAAATTATACATGAATAAGATTTTAAGGATTTGCGTTTATAGAGCGTGAGACTGACCTGCTGCATTCTAACCAAGCGGCACCCCCGGTGGCAGCTATAACTGCATAACAAAGTGTACGGAACCCCAGCACGAAAATGAGCATTAGTCTGCCAATATGCAGTTTTTTTCCGCCAATTAAGTAATTTGCGAATCTTTATCAAATTTGGACTCACGACGCCGGCACACGTGGCCGGCTATTTTTCAAACAATGTCAAGGTGATCTCTTAACGTCCACTGTAAAAGAAGAATACGTGGAGACAAGGATTCAAGGTGAATACAGCCTGCAGTATTTAAACAGGGCGGCCGATGGGCTCCGAACCGCACACCTCTGACAACAAGCGACAAGAGTGCTACCGCTCGGCTCCGGAGCAGTGACAGTGAAGCTGGGGGATGCCGTACCTGTTGAAAGGAGAGAAGTTAACAGCGTACACCGGTCCTTGGTGCTTCACGAAGGGGAACAAGGCTGGGCTCTTCGTGTTTAAAGGCGGCTGGTCTTTTCGAGTTGGTTGCTCGAGAGGATCCAGGGGACACCTTACCACCTGCCCGCCCTCCAGCCCAGCCACGCACATGGATGAATCCTCAGAGAGTGAGAATGCCGTGATGCCCAGAGGCAGCTCACTCTGTACCTGCGCGGTCAATGTGTACAAACACGCAAGCAAGCCCAGGTTTTTTTGCGAGAGATTTTGAAGGCATAGCCACGAAGTGAGAACGTGCAGACGGGGTCACATTTACAGACTTTGGCGAACCATCATCATAAACAGCCATGGTCAGTCCACTGCTGGGTGAAGGCTTCCTCCGCCCACAAGCGACTGCTATCTCTCGCGGCTACAAAATGCAACTATCCAGCCTAGCACCTGATTTGATCGCTCCGTCTCTTCGGTCTAGATCCTATCCTCTGAGGACGCACTCCATTCCTTGGCTCTTACTTCATCACTATGCTTGACAATCGGCCATCATTCCGTCTAGCGATGTGTCCACGGTTTGCGAGATTTATTTAATCTGTGGATTTTTTCCAATAAGCGTGCTCCTCTTTCTATCAACCTTGCAAAACAAATGCATGTTCATCTACTGATTGTGGAGCTTTATTCAGATGTCCTATCCATCAGCATGTGACACTCTTATTCAGATTTGGTGCTTACAATAAATATTAATTGAGTACTCATGTGTTTTAATCCTGGAAGGATGTGCTTTGAGAGTTAAGTTGCCTATTTTATAGCATATTATTTGTTATATTACCTAGATTTGACTATTTCATTGTGAAGCATTTGAATTGAATGCTAATTAAACAACTTGAATTTCTGTCTTCAGGGATTTGCAGTCCCCACGTCACTTACGTTCCTTGTTTTCCAAGTTTGGGTGCTTGCCAGATTTCTCGACTTTTGCTTCTATGTAGAAAAGTTGAGTTCCTCCACTCGATGTACGACTTACTTTGCTGAGGGTGGAGGTGCTGGGAAGATGCTTTGCTAGGAGCACAACCCTGTTGTTTGGTGAAATTTTCCTTGTGCTCAGCTCCACTCTCCACGTCATCACGCACCCATCTAACCCAGCCGACATGAGCAACAGCACCCGGCTTTGACCTGGAGAATGGACCCACTGCACCTGGGGAAGACACAACACATGACCTCGGTCAAAACTAACTTAATTATATAGATCGCAATTCAGTTTCTAATGTTTGGCCAAACGTCACCTTGTGTTTAGAGTCTGGAAATTCCACATTCCTGTGTTACTCCATATGATAACTTCCCACAATTGCACACGTTTTTTTTTGTCTATTAAAAATATACCCCCCCCCCCCCAAAAAAAAATGCATCCCAATTGTACTGTCGGTCAGAGTCATGTCATGAGACGCAATATCAAGCTGGAAACTCCCTCCTTTGTATGATAGTGCAAACATTCGTGTTTTGCAAAGGACCCAAGGGAGTGGATGTCAGAGAGCTACCTCTGAGATCACTTCACGTCACCTGGTTAACACATATGAGAGCAATGATCATCACACGGCAGTGAAATCCAGATTTTAATGCTCACAGCTGGAATTTTGCCAAACTAAGCAGATACCAACATTTCACGTGATAGCACTGTTGTAGCATTGATGATCGGGCAGGTGATGACCAGGCTCGGGCCATCAACTGACTACGTGGATGTTATGGACTCCAAAGGGAGGGTTAGCACGGTTGGCTACGTACGCTGCGAAAGTTCAACATACATATACAGGTAGTCCCCGACTTACGATGGAGATGCGTTACGACGACCCCATCGTAAGTCGAAAATATCGTAAGTCGAAGATGGCCTAGCCTACCCAGGAGTCTTAAAGAATGGTGATAATTTAGCAAAACAGAGAAATGTACAGTACCGTACTGTATAAACTATGCGTACAGTACATCCCGGCAGCGTCCCAACGTACAGTATCGTATCTCGTACACTGCTGCGTTTGCCTGCCGCGCAAAATGTAAAATATTTTACAAATTTGTCATATCGCTATCGCCATCGTAAGATCGAAATATCGTAAGTCGGGGACTACCTGTATACGTATGCATGCATAGATGATGCTCCCAGTTGACTCCCAACGTGGATTTGAATTCACAAGCTAATTGTGAATAATATGCTCTAAACATCTGTGCCATCGTAAGACGCCTATGAAATATAGCCTAACAGCTCATTGTGTCCTTCCTGCTGAAATAAATAAAACACAAATATAAAAAATGAAAACACAGCACCTCCAGGCGGGATTTGTTATACATAATTAAAATTCACTCCACTGTAGAATAATCCTCATTAGCGGTGTCAGGCTATGATTGGGGTGGAGAAGTGATGCATTGATTAGTGCACTGCGCTATTAACCCCTTCCACTCAAGTTTGATTCTTGGCCACTACTAACATCAGTGGCAAGTGATAAATGAACCAGGCCTGCTCACCACTAAACCAACTCGCCCAGACTAACCTGGAGAAGTATGGTCAAACAACTCCCACAGTGTGCGGAGGCCTTTATCCAGCAGTGGAATGCCAAAGGAGTATACATTACTTACCGGTACTTATTTTAGATTAATATATTGGGAGATATGGATTAACCCTGCCTGACATTAAACCATTCCCACCTCGAGCCGGAAAAGAAACAAAAATAAAATTTTAAATAACTTTATTGATACGGAGGCTCCCACAAGGCCATGCGGGAGGGCGTGTGGCATAGTTTGGCGCCAGCTATCAGAGAGTGCGGTCATGTCGCTGTGGTTCTCTGCGGTGAGTACGCGATGTCTTTAAAAACAACGGCGCTATACCTGTCGAAATAAAATGACCGTTGAACCGCGAGCACGTTCAGATATTCAGCGGTGAACGCCACCCACCCTGAAATTTTAAGTCGTCTCGGAACGGGAAAGGGCAAAGGATAATTGGTTTTTTACTCTTTTATCTGGCAACAAAACTGACATCTTTTTTACAAGGAGTCATGTTTGCATAGACCACAATACCTGCAGTCATAATGCAAACAAAAAACATAACTCTGATAATGTATGCACTGTCCTTGAAGTTGATTGGTCCACACCCGAGACAGCTTTCCTTAGAGCCTAGTCTCACATGGTGTTGGACCAGATGACGCCAAAAGGCGCACAACTTTGCACAACTTTGGGCAAATGAGGTTCTAATGAGGGCAAAGGATGTTTGCCCCATGTTGTACCTGGGTCACAGGCTGCTGGTGTGTAGTGGCATTTACGCCACTATGGGCCAGGAGTGGATCTTCCTCCTGCGATGTGTCCCACACAAACACCTCTCCACTGCTTGCACCACCTGCATTCACGTATCAAGGGACAACATGCACACAGCACATGCATGAACCATATGTATGACGATGTGAGAGCCCATGTAAAACAAGTCTCTTCTGCGAGATAGGACTAAGGTTCCAACAAAGAATGCGTCGTACAAATGTGTCCACGTAGAAACGTATACGTGATCGAGAAAAATGTAATCATGAAAATGTTTCTTGTTATCAAAGCAACACGTGTACATGCAAGACAAACACTAATAAAACCGAACACCTCCGATTAGCACGGTTGGCTAAGCACAGTGCGACAGTTTCATTTCATTTTTTTTTCATTTAATTTATTTGGTATAGCCCTGTGAGCCATTCGGCTCTTGAATTGGGTGCAACCACAACAAACAAAAAACTAAAACATGAACAAGAAAACATCTTAAAGTGACTATGTTCAAACAGAAAAATAAAAAAAACAGCTAAATCTTCCAGAAAAAGCGCTGTACACCAACGCTGTGTGCAAAAATCCCAGTGGGATGCAAGTCAAACAACAACTACAAGACAACTTAGATTAAAGCCATCAGTCTAACTCCGTATTACAACAAACAAACATGGCCAAACCAAAAAACTTTTCGAAATCACCAAAATAAAGCCATAAAAGCAATGTAACAGTGATCATAGGAACTGCGACCGAAATTTCACAATAAACGACATAAATAACATGTACCACCAAACCCTGTAGCCATAGCTAGTCACTCCACAACAGCAGGAGCATCAGTAGGAGTACCAAAAAATGTCAATGCACCTTTAAAGATCAGCACACTAAATCAAAACACAAGATCATAAGAAGTTCAACATGCATACATACAACATTCTGTTAACCGTAATCAGCTATACCTCCATCCGGGAGTTGCTATTCACTTATCAAAAACATTTACCATGGAAAAATATGGCAAAAAAATATTAATATTGACTAGGTGGCTAGTTGGATCAGAGGTCAAAGCAATTAGCTGGATTTCAGCCACCCAGGATTAAACACCAAAGTTCTCAAGTGAAACATGTCATTGGTCTCAGCCCAGTCACCAAGGAATGCCAAAAAAATGAAATTTTATGTTTCACATCATTTGGATAATTTCCAAAAATACTGTTTCACGTCCATGCAAGGAACAGCAATTTTACAGCAAAGTGGGAATGTGCGCCCCCTATTGTGTAAAGATAAATAGGCCACTGCAAGGGATTTTGAGAAGAATCTCTGTGAAGAATCTCTCGAGCAGCTTGTTCTTAGACACACAGGGCTGCACTTCTCTGTGAGATTTCTTAATGGATTCTTTTTCTCATGACGTGATGCCGATATTCCACCAGGAAGAACATTTGGTGAAAGAACAAACAATATAAAAACAGGTTCACAAAAAAATATTATCCAGTAATGGAATGAAAAACTACAAAGTTTTTCATTGATTGTTTCACTGTCACCAGTTTGACAAATACAGGGTTTCACTTGTGACAAATGAAAACCGCACCTCCGATGAGCACGGTTGGCTACGGACGGTGCAAAAGAAGTTCAACATACATAAATACATACAAATGAATCTACATGAAACAATCGTCCCATTCGGAAGGCTTGCATTCAGTCATACCAAGAGCACTATTGAGCAAATATTGATCCTAAATATTATCATTCCCAAGGTCTCATCATGTCCCTTAAGGTAAAGGTGCAGCCTTGCAATAACTTGCTCGTGACATTGCTGGTGGAAGGGCCTCCACTAGTGGGAGATCTAGAGAGTCCCTCCAGATGCTATTTGCCCTACTCTTCCACACTGGTAAGGTGTATGTTGAACTTTTTTGCACCGTACGTAGACAAACGTGCTAATCTTGGAAGAGGTGACAGTACCCACACTTTACACCACTACGTGCAACTTACTGTTCGACTGTGGCCTACCCATTTTTACTGCTGGGTGGACAGAGGCGGTGGTCATCATAAACGTACCCAATGTTTCAATTTCCACGCAATGAGATTGGCGGCTTGTTGGTTGCAAGTCTTTTGAAATGCGTGGTCAACCAAGTTAGTGTCTGACTGTGTTGTTGGCCGACTGGTTTTGCATCACTTTATGTTTCTAAGGTTTGTTGAGTTCTCGTCTCACATCTTCTTGTTGTTGTTGTTTGCCTCCGTGAAGTTTACCGTTCTCTGTGTGCTCTGTGTGCTTGGTGTCCCCCTGTGTGTTCCCTTGCTGTGTGTTTTGCCCCATTTCCACCTGATGATGATCGCTTGTGTTGCGTTCGAAACGTCGGGATTTATTTTAAGTTAATTTAGTTAAATTTTATTTTATTTCTACATACGTGACTTTACCGAAAAAACCAATGAGTGCAAGCAAGCCACTTGTGCCAACCATTCTACCGCGGCAGCATCTCTCATGTTCCAAATAATAAGGGAGAATTAACAACAGCGTTAGTTTTACCCGCAATGACCGCTGGCCATGTGGGGTGGAAGGAGAGGCACAGCAGGCAGCCTGGAACATCCAATGTGCGATCAGGCACGTCTGGGATCAGCCCTCTCCGGCACACATTCCACAAGCAGATCATCGAGTTCTCCACAGTCCAATCTCCGTCATTCAGTCTGCAATGGAAGAGTTGTTGGGGACAAATTCAGCAAATGACTCTCCTGTCGAATGGTACAGTATTCCTTCATTATTCGCAAGGGATACGTTCCGGAGATGCCCATGAATAGCAAATATTGCGGATAACAATATTGGCTCTACGAATATCGTACGAGTAATATCTGCAGATGCTTCTAAAGTTTTGAGAAGTTCTCTCTATTTCTCTCGTCACTTAATCTCATCTCTTTATCTCGTCACATTCTTTCTCATCACTTTATCCCACCACTTTCTCTTTCGATCCAGTCGTGCAGAGTTCCAGATGCGATTCGCGGATAGGCAAAATCGCGGATAGCAAGTGCGTGAATAACGTGGGAATACTCTACTCGTATATGTTCAAGTTCAAGATGTTTTTGTTTAACCAGGTGATAATTCAAAGAAACCAGGATAGTTTCATTTGCAAGAGCGACTTAACAGGGCCACCAAAATGATAAAGGCAAAAACTAAATAAAAGTACAACAATGATGCAAATGGAAATAATCGTAAAAAACTGCATCACGTGAAAATCTAAATATTACTCAAACATAAATCAATGTTAAATAATAAATTCCCCGTTGCGTAAGTCGGCTTGGACACATTCTTTTTAGTACGATTACAATTAAGTTTCAGAAACATTAAACAGATATATGGTGACTCTTGTACTATTTGTTTCTATATTAACTCAGCCACTTCTTACTCAACCCACCCTCCCTCCCCCCCATTGTCATTGATTTAAAGCACCTTGAGATGTTATGAAAGGTGCTGTAATTATTATCATAATTTAATTTCATGTACATATAAGAGAAGTTTGGTTTAGACCGTCCTACCCACTCCCCACTAAAAAAATCTAAACTGCTCATTGGCGTCTCTGGACACAAAAACTAAACTCAGGTAATGAAAGGTTCTCATCAATTAAACGGCACACACCCTGTTATTGATACATCGTAGCTGAATAAATACGCGGAAATGGAAATGTTAACAGATTTGTGCATCCGTACCGTCCAAAGGCCACACCAATCATGGCTCCCGTGCAGCTCCAACTGACGGCAGTCGCAGCCAGCCCTCGGGTCTTTGCCTCTCCGTAGCTCAGCTCATGCAAGCAGGACATCTGGGAAGAGTACAACATCAGGAACATCGAAAGCAGTGGTTTTTCCCTTTGCGGTATGTACGTATGTTATATGCTGAACTTATTTCGCACCATACGTAGCCAACCACGCTAATCGGAGGTGTGGGGGGGGAAGCACAATAAAGTAAACACAAAAAGCACTTCTAAAAAAAGTAGTTTTCAATCGAGATTACTTAAAAGTGCATAGCTCCAGTGGCTTCCTAAAGTTGGAAGGAAGAGTGTTCCAGACTGGCCGCAGAAGTGCATCTGAACGCGCGCGATGCCGTCTATAGCGGCCCAGCAATCACGACCCCTGGTGTCCGACCCGTCCAAGGTTACCAAGGCCACAATATTAACCTGCTAGGTCACGAATGCCACAACACACAGCTAGAGAAGCAGATGTCCACGCCTCTAGTCAATGTGGTGCAAGGCATTTGTATCGGTGTGTTTTATGTTACAGGCATTTGTTTCGTGTTGTGTAGTCCCGTAGTGTTGTGTCTCCACCCACCACCTTCTACTGTCCAAAGCAGCTCAACTCCAGTTTCCTTTGCAGTCTCATCATCATCATCACCACCTCGTCACCAGCACGAGCCTCATCATCTCCTCACCGCTAACCTCCGGGTGCCACTCCAAAGCATGTCTCCAGAACCTCTCTCCATAATCAAATCTGTCGCCAGTCCCGCATGGGCCCCACCCGTCACAACCTCCTCTTTCTGATTACATCCACGAGTCTAATACCCATCACGTCTTATTTATTTTAAGCTTCCGGTTTGCCTAATCCCATCCTGCCCGCCTTGGTGTATGAGACGTGACAGGTTGATCCATTTCTAGGTACCGCACGGATTTGTGACCCTATTTCTCAACAGGTTTGAGCTCGAGTTTCATTGATTTGTTACGTGGATGATCCAATTTATCCAGCTGCACGGCTATTTTACAAGCGAGGTGTTTTAACAGTCACAAACAAGACGGGAGGCGAATCTAAAAATAGTGCAAACGTAGCGTGAGAGCAAAGAGTCGCACGAATAAAGGTAGGCACAGGCGCTGCAGTTTTGTAAATTTGGGCCATGAGGGGTTTAGTGAAGGTAGTGTAACAGGGGTGTACAGGTAGACGGTAATGGTGTTCCATAAACGTGGGGCAGGCATCAACGTGGAAAGAGTTTGGGGCTGTCCATAAATTACGTCAAGCGATTTTGGACGATTTTTGACCCCCCCCCCCACCTTCGTCACACGGCGTCACAAAAAGTCAGACCGCCCCTCAAACATGACGTCACAAAGCTCTGCCTCCCCCTTCCCCCCAAAAAATGCTTCAAATCACTTTAAACTATTGTCATTATAGTGCGTATTTAATGTCGCGCTGCACTCTGATGTTGTAGGAGAAAATATTTATTAAAAGTCTATTTAATTAAGTAGAACATGTCTAGATTTATTTAAAGTTGCGCATTTTGATGTGACGTCACATTTCTCAAACCCCCCCCCGCTCGTCACACATCGTCACAAATGTCTGACCCCCCCTAGGTGCGTGACGTCATTTATGGACGGCCCTTTTTCCAAAGCCAGTTTAAGTGGAATTTTAGTCGGAAATAAAAAGGCACTTCTGAGGCTACGGGGAAGGGAGTTAGAGCAACTTCGGTGGTCCTTTAGGTAATTGGCGGATTTCTTTAAGAGGACCTTTAGGATGGGGACGGCCAAGTGCTGGTCTCTCCGGGAGGACATGTGACACATGTCTGAGATTAGTGGTGAAAGTGGTGGATCAATACCTTACAGATGGTGGTTGGGGATTGTTAAAATATCGAATACAGTACAGTACACGTACTAAGATTAAATTTCGATTTAAAGCTTTCGTGACTGCAGGGATTCATCTTCTTGGTTCTTTCGGTAAAGTCGCGTAGAAGGGAAATAATAAAATAATACAAATAAAACATAATAAAATCTAAAATTAAAATATATATATTTTTTAAATTACATTTATTTTATTATTTCCCTTCTACGTGACTTTACCAAAAGAACCAAGAAGATGTACTGAGATTAGTGGATGATGCATACTTGTCAACCCCTTATCAGTGCCCCCTACCTTATTACATACAAATTCAGGCCTTATTGGTCACCCCGTGCCCTTATAAATCTCAACGTTCATCCTAAAGTCCAATCACAAGGGAGAAACACAAACAAAGACAACAAAAAAAATGATTTGCCCGTAAACTCAATTCCCCTGCACAAGAACACGGAGGAAACCGTGTGGGTTGACAGATATGGTGATGTCATCACCATCATGGGCCATGGCCAATCCACTGCTGGATAAGGGCCTGTGAATGGCACTCCATTGGAGGAGTACGACACTTTGCAATGTGTATTGAGATTGTTAAGGTGACATGCACTACATTTTTTTAATGCGGTTTTCTGTAGAATGTATCTATATTAGCGGAGTGTCTATACAGTGGCCCCTGGTACTGACACATGTCGTTTTTGTAAGAGTCGTGAGATGATCGCGTCAGAACACTGGAGGAATCCGACAAGCTACAAAGCTCTTTGTGTTCACAGTGACCCAGCATATTCTTGGTTCTTTCGGTAAAGTCACGTAGAAGGGAAATATAAAAAAATAGAAATAATAATAATAAAATAATAAATCACGACGTTTCGGAGGCAAAACAAGTCTCCGTCATCAGGTGGGACCGTCAAAGGTACATTTACTGTATCAAGATACATTATTATTTTATTTATATTATTATGATCGAAAAAACCTATGAGTATGAATCCTTGCAGTCACGAAAGCTTCAAATCTATAATATCCTTGGTTCTTTCGGTAAAGTCACGTAGAAAGGAAAATAATAAAATAACAAAAATACAAAACAATAACAAATCCTCATGACGTTTCGACTGCAACACAAGCAATCATCATCAGCTGTGAACTCCACGGAAATATTAAAATAATAAAAACATTAAACAATAAAAAAAATCCTCACGACGTTTCGACTGCAACACAAGCAATCGTCATCAGCTGTAAACTCCACAGCAAGAACATTTTTTTTTAAAGTCACCCAGCAGTTTCACAGACTTCCCAGCATCGCGATCACGCAAAGCCACGGTGCACCCCCCTCCCCACATCCAACATCTCTCCACCCCCCCAAACCCAACACAACCAACCCCACCAAGCCTCACCTCCACCCCGCGCTCCGTCCAGTCCACGTCGTAGCCGTCAAACGCTTGGCTCGCGGCGTTCATGCGGAGCTGCCCGCTCAGGACGGGTTCGACTGCGAGCAGGAACGCCAATAGGCCCTCTTCGTCCTCATCGTCGCGCCCGTGACCCCGCGAGGTCGGCTCGGGGGGGCTCGTGGCCGTCTGCGAGCCGCGTGTAACGCAGCGCCTCGCCTGGCTCGCGGCGTCGCGGCTCTGCGGAGGGTCGCTCTGGACGGCCGCGTCGGCCCGGGCCTTAGGGCCCTGCCCCTGCCGCTGCTGCTGCCGCCAGGACGAGGAGGTGCAGCTCGCGGCAGCCTCGTTCGACGCGTCCGAGAACATCTTCTTCTACTTCTTCTGCCGCTGTCGTACGGCCGCTGTGGATGCAGAGCAACCGGCTGCAGGTTCACATTCTAGAGGAGATCGAGCCGAGAACTGCACCGCGGTTACCGTGGAGACCGCGTGCTGGCTGCGAGTGACGTCACGCGTATGTAAATGAGCTGCTGTTGCGGTAACGTGACGTTGCCGCGCTCTTAAGTGTTAATGCGAGTGACGTCATGCGTATGTAAATATATTGCTGTGGCGGGTAACGTAACGTTGCCGCACCTCTTAAGGAGCAATGTGAGTGACGTCACGTGCATGTAAATGAACGGTGGCGTAACGTTACTGGAATTGTCACTAGTACGCGGTGACGTCACGTTACAATGCCGAGACGTGTCCGTGGCGAATGGCTATTGCCCAAAACGTTGCCTATATTCATTTTAATGATTTGTTTACCATTCTTATACTTTGCACTCCTATCGTGTTTTTGTATTGCTTGTTGTTGTAAAAGGAAAAAAGCTTTATAGCTCATCGGAGTCCTCCAGCATTCCACATTCCCATGACTGGCATCAGACTTTTCATATCAAAACCAGGGTTGACTTCGCGCAAAGCAGAACTCGATTTATCGACCTCCATTAGATGATTGGCTGCATCAGCGCCAGGATTTGAGAGAGAATCGTGCTGGTCTGCGCCTCACATTCTGAGGTGGAATGTTCAAGTAGCCTCACACTGCTCCAAATACATTACAGGGCAGGATCTCAGATTAAACAACTCTCTCAAGGCAATTGAATCACCAAATCACAACTTCATATCTCAAACCTTTAAATCGTTGGCTTTCATTAGCCCATACGAAAGCGGCGGCGCATTCACATTGAAAAAAATATCTATTGCTTGGATGAGGTTCATTGTCAAAATGCATACTGCATAAAAAAATCTAACATGTAATAATAGGGTTTTTTAAAAATCTAACATGTAATAATAGGGTTTAAAAACATCTAACGTAATAATAGGGGTTTAAAAAATCTTAACATGTAATAATAGGGTTTTTTAAAAATCTAACATGTAATAATAGGGTTTTTTTATCTAACATGTAATAATAGGGGTTTTTTAAATCTAACATGTAATCATAGGGTTAAAAAATCTAACATGTAATAAGAGGCTTTTTTCTGTTGTTTTTTGTTTGCGTTCTGACTGCAAGTATTGTGGTTAATGAAAACATGATTCCTTGCAAAAGGTTTCAGTTTTGTCGCTAGAAAAAGAAAAAAGGGGAAAAACCTTATTATTATATTTTGGTATTGGCAAATGAGGCCTCATGATAAAAATCTAACATGTGTCGGTGTACACGTGTCATTCGGAGGGATCTCACACTTATTCAAATAAAACTGTGAGCTCTTCCACCGCTGATTGATGCCTTAAGTCGACCACCAAATATTCAAGTTACACACACACACAAAGGACCCCCGTGTAGCCTTGGCAGACTTGGGGCAAGTGCTGTTAGCGAGTAGCACCCATGAAGGCCGGCACGGCTCACGAGCGGGTGGGTGGGCAGCACCACGCCCGGCCGCCTTTGTCTCTCCAGTGGCGATCATTACTACACACCGCTACACCAGGCACTCATTTGAGGCTGGGTCGACCTAGGGGAGGCCCAGTACCGGTTCAGATAATCGTCACAAGTGTTGGAAACCGTGAGCGGGAATCGAACTCGGGTCCCCTGGGGTCCGAAGCCAATGCCAACACAACTGCGATTCGCCACTAAATGACGGTGACGTCACCACAGCGCCTGTGCCAGGCTAGGTGCACTCTGAGGCTGCCACATGAAGTGTCGAAGACTCGCTGCTGACAGGAGGTCTCGGGACAGACCCAGCTGGTGCCATGAATGACTGAGATGACCGGTAGATGCACCACCAGATGTACCCCCCTACTGTGCCAGGCTAGGTGCAGGAGGTCTCGGGACAGACCCAGCAGGTGCCATGGCTGACTGAGATGACCGGTAGATGCACCACCAACTGTACCCCCCTACTGTGCCAGGCTAGGTGCAGGTCTCGGGACAGACCTAGCAGGTGTCATGGCTGACTGAGATGACCGGTAGATGCACCACCAGCTGTACCCCCTACTGTGCCAGGCTAGGTGCAGGTCTCGGGACAGACCCAGCAGGTGCCATGGTTGACTGAGATGACCGGTAGATGCACCACCAGCTGTACCCTCTATTGTGCCAGGCTAGGTGCAGATCTCGGGACAGACCTAGCAGGTGCCATGGCTGACTGAGATGACCGGTAGATGCACTACCAGCTGTACCCCCTACTGTGCCAGGCTAAGTGCAGGTCTCGGGACAGACCCTGCAGGTGCCATGGGTTGACCGATTGAAATGACCGGTAGATGCACCACCAGCTGTACCCCCCTACTGTGCCAGGCTAAGTGCAGGATGTCTCGGGACAGACCCAGCAGGTGCCATGGTTGACTGAGATGACCGGTAGATGCACCACCACCAGCTGTACCCCCTACTGCGCCAACACACACGCACGTGTTCTGACTTTCGCTCCTCCCAGCGAGAGCGAAGCGACAAGATGCAGTGGAAGATGAAGCAAGGCAATTGCAAGACGATCCCACGCGTGTCACGGCGTGTGAAGTACACGTCCAGGTTGAAGACTGAGGGCCACGGTTATGATTGCCTTGGGAGGAACGCGACTCAACACTGTTCAGTCAATCGGATGCGGTCCACTGTGTGGTTCGCGTGGCCACACTCAATGCACTACGTACGGTGCGAAAGAAGTTCAACGTCCTGTGCATACAATTAAACTCACTCCCGTTGTTCATAGCGCACAGTTCGGATGCTGCACTCAAATCATTTGCGGTTTTCGCTTTTCCGTGATGGGGTGTGTTTCTATTCGCTCGATTCTGTTATCTTCACATTGCGATCACCTTTCCCCATTCATCGCCACGTCCTTGTTTTTAGTGCAATGTGTCCGTTCGCTTTATTGTTAACACAAAACGTAGGATTTCGCGACCAATAGTATCCATGCGGTTTTTGTGTTAGATCGCCGTGTCGGGTGGTGGCCGGTTTAACGACACATTTATTATTTACGCGATATAACCTCTTATACACCGCACAGGATTGTTATTTGTTCTTTAGGCATATTTTTTTCTTATACCCAATGGTGCCTCCGTACGGATCACTTTGATCTTATTCTGTTGCACAACAGATCTCCCTGGCTAAATACAACTTTCTGTACAACAAACATTGAAATCAAACATTTCACCGAATGAATGACAATCTTGATTTTAAGCTTTCGTTACTGCAGGAATCCATACTCTTTGGTTCTTACGGTAAAGTCACGTAGGTAGAAATAAAACAAATCACGACGTTTCGATCGCAACACAAGCGTTCGTCATCAGGCAAAAAGAAAAGTCACTACGTGACTTTACCCAAAGAACCAAAGAGTATGAATGACACTTCAGTATCAGGTTCAAAACCGGCTAAATCGATGAAACGGTTGCCCCCACGCCTTTTCCTGGCCAGGCCGCTATTCGAGCTGCGCTCTCATCGCGGACTAGAGACTTACTTTTTAAAGTCGCTTGGCACAGATGCGCTACACATTTGTAATCACAATTACATTCGGACAAACGCGTGTAGGAAAGCGTCACAGAATCCATGCGTATGCACACATTTTTTGGGGAGGTTATCGTTTCTCCCAAAGCAACAGGAATGCATCGTATGGTCTACCTGTTACACAACTGCTTTCCAAGTAAATGTACAATAGAGCGATTTAGCTTTGAGAACTTACATCCTTTCAAGTACGTGCTCGAGAATACAGTTTTCAACTGGATTGTTGTCCGATACCCTTCTCGTACTCATTCCATATGCGCAGATCATCAGCGGTGTGCATTACCGAATGCCTCTTTAAAGATGAACTTTGTGAAAACCCCTTCCCGCAGTCCTTACACACGTGTGGTTTCTCGCCGGTGTGCGTTCTATAATGCCTCTTTAGTGAGAACTGCTGTGAAAACCTCCTTTCACAAACCTTGCACACGTGCGGCTTTTCGCCAGTGTGCGTTCTCAAATGCGACTTCAAATAGACACGGTGTGTGAACACCCTCCCGCACACTCGACACTCGTGGGGATTCCCGCCGGTGTGTATGACCGAGTGGATTTTCAAATTGTACAATTCTCTGAACTCCTTTCCGCAGTCCTTACACTTGTACGGCTTCTCGCCAGTGTGTATTCTCGAGTGTCTCCTTAATGAACAATGCTGGGAAAATCCCTTGCCACATACCTTGCAAATCAGTGGCTTTTCACCAGTGTGCGTTCTGTAATGCACCTTTAAATAGGAAAGGTGTGAAAAGCCTTTCCCACAAATGTTACACAAATGTGGGTAGCCTCCAGTATCCCATCTATCCTGCTTGGCATTGAAACACGACGTGGTGTCTTCGAGATTCTTTCCGCAGCGTGTGCAGGCTTGTAAGATGTGGCTGGAGAAGGTTGGCTTATCGTCCGCCGTTATGCCGAAATCTCTCCCGCAATCCTTCTCGCACTCCTCACACATGAGTCCCACTGCTTTCGCGTCATCTGCCACACATTTTCAAAACACAGTGTCAGTTGAAGGTACAATTAAACAATGAGTTGTCTTTTTTTTTCAGAAGTGACCTGGCCACAAATTATATCTCAACGAAGTGGCTTGTCATGTGCAAATTTATAGCAGCCAAATACTCGAAACACTTGTTTCTAAATGTGGAGAGGAAAACCAGAGGACCCGGAGAAAATTCCATGTTACCACAGAGAGAGAGAGACATACAAACTACGAATATACAGGCGTCAGGGTCTGGATAAAACCCACCAGGCGAGGCAGTAAACATCTCGCCACGGTGGCGAAGCAGTTCATTGCCTTTGCAAGAGAACATGAGGAACCCGTGGACAAGAGAAGATATGCAGATTCGATGCATAATTAAAATTTGTAGGGAACTACACAGGGAATTTATGAAAGTACAACACGTTGTAAACACAAGTCGTCGGATTTCTAACATGTGGAGAGAAAGGCATTGTAGCAAGAGACGACAGGTGGTAGCTCATTATTATTAGGGGCAGGGAGAGAGAGATAAATAGGGAGCGTCACCGACGCGGTTTGTTGGGGACTCATCGACGACCAGAGGTGGACGACATCGGGGCTGACTGTTCTAGATCAACTAAGTGGAAACCATCGGTCCCATATTGTAACGACGTAGGCTGTTTGAGCCAAAGACCTGCCATTGGACTAAAAAAAATACCAATGATGCCTGAGGGATATTTGGGAAGTGATATTGTTGAGCTTGAGTCAGGTGGGAGAGAACCATTACTTCCTCAAGATCAAGATGCCATCATGGATGCATGTTGAACTTCTTTCTCACCCAATACGTAGCCAATCGGAGGTGCGGGGGAAGGACAACAAACTAAACACAAACAGCAGCGAATGGCGAAAGTTGTTGATGCTACGACAGATCGCCAAAGCTTTCTACACTCCGCCAGATCCCACGTCTTCTGCAGTCAACACGCAACCTCCAATATCTTCTCTGACGCTATCCCATCATCTGACCAGAGGTCCTTCCCCTTGGTCGCCAGTCTCGTGGAGACCACTCCAATACCTGTCTCTGCAATCGGCCCTCACCCATCCTGCACACATGTGTCCCACTCGGCACAGCTGTTCTTGCCGGATGTTATCCACAAGACCCACCTGCCACGTTCCCTGCCAGACGTATGCATTGCTTCTCCTGTCTTTGACACCTGGACTCAAATGCCAACAACTTATTTTTGAGTTTCTCAGTTACTCCTTCAATTTCGTTTCGATATAACTGTACCGCTAGTCTCAACACAGCCGTCAGGGACTCAGAACATCCTTTAACCTCATCAAACTTCCTTACTATTCGTTGTACCGCATTAGAGTTATTATTGGTGACGAAACAAAAAGCTTTCTTTTTCTGTCAAGATAAAAGGACTCACCGTGACCAATGTCATCCTCCGACAACTCCACCTCAATGAAGTTCTGGTCTGTCGTGGCCAATGCATCATGGGAATCTCTCGTTCCCTCTGGTCTCCCTTTGGATCCTTCAAATAAAAAAATATATTCAGATTTGGAGTTAAAAGTACTCTTTGATGCTGAGACAAATACATGACATGGCGAGTCACACAGGCCAGACGGATATTAATGGTAGGAACCACCTGGTTCCACCAGCCCACAGGGGATTATTGTGTCCGTCCTGGGGAAGGGCTGGTCACCCCGTGGTGCCCTTTTAAAACTCAACGTTTAACCTACTCACGCCGGCTTGTGCCCGCCCTCACAATCGGGCATATTTGCGGAATACACTACGCCGCCGTTGACCCTGACCGTTTACCGAGCAACCCAACGTTCCTACCAGCTCCCTCCGCAGGAATGTGTTTCTCCCAGAAATGTTTAAATTCCCCATCATGTTTCCTCGGTTTGGTTCATTTAGTCTTCTGCTTCAAATTCCAAGTATTGGCCGAAATTGATTTACAGCAGTAAAATTTTTACTCATGTGCTGCTTTTTATCGATGTTTTTTTTGTCATGAAAAATTTAAGCGAGGCTATTCGATTATTTATTCCGCCACTTAACGGTTTACTTGACTCATGGGGTAACACGAAATTTAGTTGAAAACAAAAATGTTTGACTTTCTCGTCCCCATCCATGCGTGCCACTGGATAGGGCTTGGTGATGCCATCTGTATCATCACGCCGGGCCTGGCTTCTCGGTGGGGCTTCCCGCCAACGTTTCGCCGGTAATTACAACCAGCGTCATCAGGCGACAGCCAGAGTTGTGGATTGTGTGTGTTGTGGATTTACTCTTCCAACACACCGGAGTGCTGAACAAGTAACTAATTGGCATGTTTTGTGTGACAAACCTTACTAATTGGCTGTGTCGTGTGGTGGCGGGTTTAATGACATTTCTACTTACATGATCTAACCGAAAAAACCCCTATATTATGGATAATATTGGTTGCGAAAGAAATATGTTCAACTGACTCACCTCCACGAAATATTACCTATCCTGTACTGGTTTGATCTCATTTTAAATGCCAGCCTGTTGCTCGCTTTCATCTCCATATATATAAAAGGCAAAGTTGTGAATATGTGTGTCTGTTCAAAATGTTTAGCGTACTTCCCGACATGCAACAAACTTGAAATTTGCCATGTGGGTACTTTCCAGACTGTACACCATGCCACTTTTTTCTGGGGGGGGGGGGGGAGCTCAATAATGCAGAGATTTTTTGCGCGGCAAGTAAGCTGTGACATCAAATCTGTCACGTGACCCGCACATGTGGAAGCGTAACGCATTGTAGTGTAGCGGTTAGCGCGCTGCGCTACGAACCCGGCGACCCGAGTTCAATTCCCACTCACGGCCACCACCGGCGACGATTATTTAAACCGCTCCTGGGCCTCCCCTAGGTCGACTCAGCCTCAAACGAATAACTGCTGTGGTGTGTGAACATCGCCACTGGGGAGACAAAGGCGGCCGGGCGTGCTGCTGTCACCCACCCCCTCGATGATAACACTGGTCAACACACTTTTTCTGGCATAAGGTATTTCAACGGTTTTAAGGTAATTTTGGGGTGCTGATTCCAAATCTGGCATCAGTGTTTGTCTATCACATCAGGTGTTTGAGATGTCAAATATTGCATTTTCAATAAAAACCGCAGAAGAAAAATATTAAATAAATGTGGATATCTACATAAAATATTATAAACACACTATCCTAAAAATACAGCACCATATTTTAACACTAAAGCAGTCACTGACTCGCAACAACTTGCAGTCATAAGTGACAGAGTTAATTTCGGGTAAAATCAATGAAAATGGGGTATGCCGATAGCATAAAAATGAGATGTGATAGAGCAAATCTGAGATCAGATTTGGAATCAGCACCCTGAAATTAGTCTAAAACAGCTGCAAAAGTCCAGGCCAGAAAAAAATGTTTTTTTTGTTGACCGGTGTAATAAAAGACTCACCTTGACCAATGTCCTGCTCTGCCAACTTCACCTTGAATAGGTTCCCGTCTGCGGTGGCCTTACATCCTTGGAACTCCCCCGTCTCTTCTAGCCTCTCAGTACCTTCTTCAACTTTGACAATAATCAGACCTGAAATTTAGAAAACATTCCACGTGTTTTTTTCTTTTCAGTTGGAGGTTTAAAATTCCATAAGATAATAAGGCACCTTTGAAGCTTGGTCTTTTGATTCCAATGATTGGAAGCTATACGTTTACAGCAGCAGATGTAAACCGCTGAGCTACTTTGGAACAATGTTGTGTTGATAACCAAACAAAAATAGCACCAATTTGCTTTGGGATTTCAGGTTGTTTCATGCTTTTTTGTCAAGTACTTATAGGTGTGGATGTATAAATGCCCTTTTCCTAAAGTTAAAAGCGCAATTAGATATTCTGGGAAGCACAACTTGACGTTAGTAGCAATGTATGTACATTGAACTTATTTCGCACCGCACGTAGGCCAACCGTGATAATCGGCTGTTGTATTTACAGAGCCCCGAATGAGGTAACGCTATTGGCAAAACCCCTTCGAGGGAAAAAAAAACAGTGGTGGCATCTTGTTTTGCCATTCGACTAAGAAAACATCATTTTTGGAGCTCTTTCTCAGCTGAGCCTCACTCACGGTGGCTCACACAAATGTTTTGGAACGCCTTTTCCCATAAGTGTCGAGGCACTACACCCTTGGCTTGCCAGAAAGTAGGTAACAGCAAAGTGCAAACTAATATCAATCTGTCCCTTCTGTACCCCTGGCACACACAGGTTTTCTGTTGGGAGCTGCAGTTTTCCTCCCACATGGCTGCAAACATCTTAACATGCCGTTGTTAACTGTGACATTGGTCAACAGTTTTTAATATTCTTGGTTCTTTCGGTAAAGTCACCTAGATGGGAAATAATAAAATAATAATAAAACATTTAATCAAATTCTCACGACGTTTCGGCCACAACGCAAGCAGCCGTCCTCAGGTGAAGAAACAGAGCTGTCGGAAAGATAGCGTCCTAATGAACACTGCTAAGCTTGGCAGCGTATTTTACCGTTTCACCTCCCATTGGACCCCATGGTTTCGACTAACGTTCACATTTCTACGAGCGGTATGTTTACATAATGCACGCGGGAAGCCAATTTCGGCCAATCCGAGCGCTTGTTAGTGGGGCTGAGCCATGCCCTCAGCAAATCAGCGACGCCCATTTGAGCGTTGAAACCTCGACTGCTTTGTTAACGTAATGTAAAAAAATATATATATTCTCCTACCTCAACTTCTCCATCAACCCCATTAAGCCAGCCATCTTCTCAGGTTAATTTTTTATATCGAGTGTTTAAATGTTGTAAACTTATTTTAAGGTCAAAAAGGTCAACTTCCGATCGTCTTGGAATGGATTCATGATTTTTACATGTAATTCCTATACAGTAAAACATTGGATTGCGAGTAACTTGGTCTGCCAGTGTTTTGCAAGACAAGCAAACATTTTAAATAAATATTGATTTGATAAACGAGCGATATCTTGCAATACGAGTACTGTAGTACGTACAGTATACGCTTTGTCTGCCGAGCGGCACGTGATCACAACTGAACCGATGGTTCTTCTCTCTCTCTCGCTGCGGGATTGTGGGTAATCGTCTCCCATGCTCGGTCTCAGTCGGCGTGCCTCACTCGTATAGTCAACATCCGTGCGAGCGTAGACTGTTTACTATCGTGTTGTGACCACGTGTGTGTGCGTAAAGCAGTTTTTTTATTTTGTGTCCAAGTGTAGTGACTGTTCTTTAGTAACTGTACTGCAAGTGAAAGTCGTCCTACACAATAACCCTCCTCCTCCTCTCCTCTCTCTCGTCTCCCTCACACCAGCCACGATTAAATTTAATTAATAAATTTGATTACTTTATATTAAATGTAAATAATAAAAATATAAAACGGTATTTTGTATTAATAATTTTTATATGAATACAGTATTTTTGGGTTGTGGAACGAATCATCTGAGTTTCCATTATTTCTTATGGGAAAATTCGCTTTGATATACGAGTGCTTTGGATTACGAACACGTTTCCGGAACGAATTATGCTCGCAATCCAAGGTTTTACTATATTCGATTAACTGTTAAATCGGTTTACAGTAGTTTTCGTGGAATGGATTCAAAATGTTAACCGAGGGACTCCTGTATAGAGGACTGCAGAGGTTGGGCAATTGCAAGTAGCACAAGTTCACCGCCTGGCTGCCTAACACAGCTTTGTCTGTGGTTTCCTCGGCGATTGTGAGATGCAATTTGCGCTATTTAAAACTAAACACGAGTATTGTGTCAGGTGCACAACTCTACGGAACTATTTCAACTGAAGTCTGCTTCACTCGCTCTCTTAACCGACACGAGGCACCACTCCTTTGCACTGCATTCATTCAGTGTGCCAATTTACGCTGCAGCAGTGATTCGAACTTGATGATTGGCGATGCTTAGAGTGATCTCACCAGCATCAACTCAACATAACCATGAGCGTTCAGGAGTCTATACGTAGCATAATACGTTCTATAATTTTCTTGTGTACACAATATACGCTCAGGAGCGAAATGCCAACGTCGAGGGCTTCAGGAGAGATTTCGTGAGAGATTTCAAGCTTGG
This sequence comes from Entosphenus tridentatus, assembly GCA_014621495.2. Lineage (NCBI taxonomy): Eukaryota > Metazoa > Chordata > Hyperoartia > Petromyzontiformes > Petromyzontidae > Entosphenus > Entosphenus tridentatus. The sequence continues at coordinate 2,037,933 of CM025645.2, forward strand.
TGGTGTTCATTCAGATGCTGTCTTTCCGACAGATATGTTCTTCACCTGAGGACGTCTGCTTGCATTGTGGCCGAAACGTCGTGATAATTGTATTTTATTATGTTTTATTCTTATTATTTCCCTTCTACGTGACTTTACCGAAAGAGCCAATAAAATTTCGTGTAGTTTTGCTATTCCTCCTCCGTTGTTTGGTTTGCATTGTCACAGGCGCAATACTCGTGGCCCGTGTCCTTAATTTTTTATTTCTGAAGGAGCTGTGCACGTCGGCCTGTCGATGTTGTGATGCGGCTGATGGTTAGCGCCCGTGTCTTCGAGGAGGTGGGAATGTCGAAGCCACGAGGCTCGATGTGTGGGTTTCGAATGAGGTGCTCGTATTTAACGTCCACGTTGTTCCACTGTTTGCCAGCGTCCTTCTGGATCTGGGCGAGATTCGAGGACGGTGGCAGCGCGCTCCCAGAAGGGGGATCGTAAACGTAACTTCATAAATGAGCGGACAATATGCCTCGATCACATCTGTCCCCGCATGTAAAAACATTTTTAAAAATTATGTTTTTCTTTCTTACACATCCATACCTGCAGTAGCATCTTCAAACTTTGCCACATCACGAGGCATTCCAGGACTTGAATATTCTTCAATTTCTTGTTTGATGAACGGCAACTTAATGTGTGAAGCCATCTGAGCAACAAACACAAAGATGTTCATTTAGACCCGGTCGAGATGAAGAAAACGAAACTATAAACGAAACTATCGTTTTTCTTGTACCAGCTAAGGCCCACTGAGCTATATAGATATTTTTCAGAAGCGGCCTGGCCACAAATGATAGCCCAACGAAGTGGCTTATCGTGTGGAAATGCAAGCAGCTAAATATTTACGACTGGACTCTAAATTCATGTTGCGGGGAATCACCCGGAGTCACCGGGTCAAACAAATCCACGCGACCACCACAGGGAGAGACACGCAAACTCCAAATATTCAGCATGCGTCAGATAGGGATAGATACCCACGATGTCCTGTACACCAGGCGAGGTAGTTAACATCTCCTGGCCACTGCACAGCCTCGAATCGCAGAGGTCCTCGGCAAAAGGGTGCTGTTTGTGTCACCAGAGAAGAGACAATGAAAGACGCCTCGATTAGAGACCCTAAAACCTTGGCGTTGACGTTCCTCCAAGCACACACATCGGTGATACTACTAATACTATTACTACTACTATTACTAATACTACTATTACTCACGCAGACGGCAGCATGGGGGGGGGCAGCCGCTGTGAGCAATGACAGCGCCGCCTCTCTCACACGCCAGAGTCTCCACTCGTCCCAGTGTCCCTCCCTCCCCGTGTCTCCGTGTCCCAGTGTCCCTCCCCGTGTCTCCCCGCTTGTGTCCCAGTGTCCCTCCCCGCGTCTCCCTGTGTCCCAGTGTCCCTCCCTGTGTCCCAGTGTCCCTCCCTGTGTCCCTCTCGAACCTCCTCAAGTGTCTCCCCGCTTGTGTCCCTGTGTCCCAGTCAGCCCCTGTCCCCCCCCCCCCCCGTGTCTCCCCAAGTGTCTCCCTGTGTCCGAGTACCTGACCCCTCCTTGTCACCCAGTGTCTCTCCCCGTGTCTCTCCCCGTGTCCGACTACTTGTCCCTCCTGTGTCTCTACCGTGTCTCCCTGTGTCTCAGTCAATTTTTGTCCCTCTCCTCCCGTGTCTCCCCCCGTGTCTCTCCGCGTGTCTCTCGACCCGTGTCTCCTTGTGTCCGAGTCCCGTGTTTATCCCCGTGTCTCTCAGTGTCCGACTACTTGTCCCCCCCCCCTGTCTCTCCGTGTCCGACTACTTGTCCCCCCCCCCCCGTGTCTCTCCGCGTGTCTCTCCGCGTGTCTCCCCTCGTGTCTCTCCCCGTGTCTCCCCCCGTGTCTCTCAGTGCCCAAGTCCCCGCGTGTCTCCCCGCGTCTCTTTGTCCCTCTCAGCTCCCTGTCCCAGTCCCCTCTTCCCCCCTCGCCCGTGCCCGCCGAGCGACAAGATGAAACGACAAGATGAGACACAAGACAAAGCGACAAGGCGAGCGACAAGACGAGCGACAAGATTAAACACAAGACGAAGCGACAAAATGAGATACAAGACGAGCGACAAGATGAGATACAAGACGAGCGACAAGATGAGACAAGACGAGACACAAGATTAAACACAAGACGAGACACAAGATTAAACACAAGACGAAGCGACAAGATG
>CM025645.2:2040147-2058408 GCA_014621495.2 Entosphenus tridentatus
ACACAAGACGAGACACAAGATTAAACACAAGACGAAGCGACAAGATGAGACACAAGACGAGCGACACGATGAGACACAAAACGAGCGACACGATGAGACACAAGACGAAGCGACAAGATGAGACACAAGATGAGACAGAAGACGAAGCGACAAGACGAGCGACAAGATGAGACACAAGACGAGCGACAAGACGAGACACAAGACGAGCGACAAGACGAGCGACAAGATGAAACACAAGATGAAGCGACACGATGAGACACAAGACGAAGGTTGCCAACCAACAGCAGTGGTCGGGGAAGCTACGAGCACGATTCGATTTGTGAACGTTGCACTTTCAAACAAAGATACACAAGCGAACCTGTCAACCCCTTATCAGCGCCCTACCTTATTACAGCCAAATTCAGACCTTATTGGTCACCCCGTGCCCTTTATAAATATCAACGTTCATCCTACAAAGTCCCATCACAAGGGAAACACACAAACACAAAAAATGCCCGTATTGAAACAGCTGTACGCCCGCATGGACCTGAAAACTCAATTTCCCTGTACGAGAATACGGGGTGAACCGGTAAACAATAGCGGTCAACCGGGGGGTCAACACTGCCCTGGCCGGGCCCCCGCCGACCGGGTGATCACGGCCCCTCTGCGTTAGCGCCTCCTCTGAAGGACATCACTCAAGCGCTGGCTCACCGCCGCACGGGGTTACTCCCAGCACGCCCACGGACACCACCACCAACACCACTCGTGCGAAGGCGGCTGCGCTGGCGCTTCTATTTTAACACGCACCACAGTTAACGAGCCCTCCTACAGCAGCGGCGCAAACTGTCCACCCACACACACAAATCACACTGCACCGATACTCTGTGCTAACGTTTATTCGCGGCGCGAAACCTTGCACTGCCCGGAGGAAATATTCTGCGAGCAGAGCCTATCCTATCACTACCCGATTCCCCCAAACACTTACGCGCCCTGTCATGTACCTCGCAGCCATTCTCGCGGCGTCGAACGGACGTGGGGAGAGACGGAGGGACGGAGATGGGAGAGAACCTTGCCTAACGCTTGTCTTGTGGCGGCACTCGCTGGCATCTCACGGACGCTGCAAGCGGCTCGAAGAGGCAGGGAGTTGGTCTGGGTCACCGAGCGGCCGGAGATCAGAGGGCCCTTGAACCGTTTCGGGTTCCCCCTTTTATGCCCTGGGATTTCGAAAAACCAGTGTACATTACGTCATCCTGTGCAGCTAATCGTGCGCCTGCCTTTTTATTTTCAAACATTTTGCTGCCGTTACCTAGGGCATTATGTTAGTCAGTTTAATCAGGGAGGCCGCCGGCTGCCAAATACACACCCGCGGTGTGCACAGGGATTTCCCTCCCACCTCCTTGTCTGTGCTGTTCGTGTAATATTTCACCCTGGCCCCTCCCCGGTGCTGTGAGCGTCTCATTGCGGTTAGCCCGGTGAGCTTCTGTCCACCCATACAATTTTAAGCCAATTTAGGGGTGGCCACAATGTAATTTGTCCTGGGGGGGGGGGGGGTTGGCCAATCTCCTGGCACTGGGAAACCGTGGGACTTCCCCTATAGGGGTCCTTCGGATGAAAACCCGTGGTGCCAGGCGATCCCCCACCGGGACACTGCATGTGTGTGGGCGCGGCGTGTGTGTGTGCGCGGCGTGTGTGCGTTCAGGGCGGGGGTGGGGGGGGTGTCGCGGCGCTTGCGGAGTGGCTCCGCGGTCGTGGCACCACACTATGCTACTGCAATGACCGAAAAATTACCCCACGAGCCAATATGCAGCCTAACGTCTATTTGAAAATAAACAAAGGTCTCCGATTGTAAGAAAGAGGCCTCTACGGTGATTGGTCGGGAGGCAGACTATATATTAAAGAAATTGTAGGAATAAGGGTTTGAATGAGAAACTGATTGGCCTACACCAGAGACAGGAAACTTTCTTTATGGCCTTGTCTCCCTCTCTAATCTCAACAACGCCAGAACATGTTTGTTTGCCTGTTCACCACAAGTACGTGTGGTTAATGCGAATTTGATTCCTAGCAAAAGGTTTCTATTTAGGTGTTTGAACAATCTTTCCACCTGTTTAATTGCCATAAAATTGTTTATTTAGCTGATCTGTCCCCCACACGAGGATTCACGGCAGAACGAGAGAGGGTACAGAGCTGACCGGCTACACATCCTACACTTGTATTCTGTTACTATGTGTTTGTCTCATTTTTTTTTACAGATTTTATAAATGCCGTTCCCTGGTATTCTCTTTAATAATCGGCACAGACGACGGAGACACATCAATGGGGAAATGGACTTTAAATTTACAAAGGGGATACAAAATAACGAACTCGTTGAATGGTGATCAAAAAGGTTGATCAATAGTCAGTGTAATAACTAACACGGATATGCAGAGGCGTCCCTCAGACACACGGCGCATCGAGGCGACCGCCCTGGGCCCCGCGATTTGGTAGTGGGGGGGGGGGCGCTTCGACGTCACGGTGCCAGACGTAATACTTGTTTTTTTTAAGGCGTTGTATAATCCAAAAAATGAGATTTTCCCCAAGACCAACACCCCCCCCTCCCTCCCGTATTGACTATGGATGGCCCTTCGTATGTGGGCTTTTCTGTTCCATTTCACGTTTTAATAGAATCCACAACAACAAAAGCGAAGGTTGTGCAACAATTCACAACTGGTCAGCTTCAAACACCAGTTGGTTTTCAGAATTGTAAGTGATGTGATTGGCAACAGGAAGAGTGCACATTTCCATCAGTGTGATGCGTGTGTAAGGACAGTACGGGGCCTAGTGGCCATAATTAATAATTGAAGCGACGGAAACTGACAGGGTTACGTAAGGACAGTACGGGACCTAAGTGGTCGTAAATAATAATTGAGGAGACAGCGACAGACAGGTCCGAATGAGGTGAGAGAAGGTTCGGGAAAAGGGGCATGGCCTAGTCCGAAGGGGGGATAAAAGGCGGCACGGAGCAGAGCTCTGGGCTGCTGTGGGGATCGTCGTCGATGTCGTCATCAGGAGTGGATCGTCCTCACTGTCTGGGAGCGGGATGGCTTTTTGTCTAGAAGACTAAAGTTGATCATATATTCTAGATTTGAAGCTTTCGTGACTGCAAGGATTCATATTCTTAGGGGGGGGGGGGGGTTTCGATAAAGTTACGTAGGTAAAAATTTAAAATGAATAAAAGTAACATAATAAATAAATAAATCACGACGTTTAGGAGGCAGCACAAGCTTCCGTCTGCAGGTGGAACGGTCACAGCATGATAGCTGTATCAAGTGATACAACCACCTGAAGAAGGAAGCTTGTGTTGCCTCCGAAACGTCGTGATTTTGATTTCATTTAAATTTTACTTTTATTAATTTTTATTTGATATATATCGTCGCCGTAGCTGTTACTTCATCGGCTCCGATGTAGTCAGCCAGCCGTGTCCGTGACACCGTGGACAGAAAGGTATCCACTGTACATAGTCAACTCGCGTCCGCCCGCTAGTATGCGATCGAGTCGGGCGAACCGGAATCGACAATAAATATATACTTGGACAAGACTCTCTCTGAGTGCTACATTACACACGTGTACGTGTGATTTTTTTTATTCATGTTCACGAAGTTTTAGTACAAGATTCACAGCAACATGTGACGGTTGTGCAAGGATTCACAATTGGGCTGCTTCAGATAGCATTTAGTCTCAGACGTATAGGTGATGTGTGTTTGTGAATGTCAAACTTACTATCAATTCTACGGTGGTATCAGCAGCGGCCTAAAGACAGATTAAAATGCAACACGTTCACCAAAACACTGTGGCCTTAGGAGGAAAATGAGGGTGTTTTAGGTGTGGACCCATCTTCATAGCACATAGTGAAAATGTAATAGGTCCTAGATTTGAAGTTTTCGTGACTGCAATGATTCATACTCTTTGTTTTTTCGGTAAAGTCGCGTAGGTAAAAAAAATTAATAAAATAACGCCGTTACGGAGCCAACACAAGTCGGAAGCTTGTGTTGCCTCCGAAACGTCGTGATTTAATTGATTTTACCTGTGACTTTACCGAAAAAAACAAAGAGTATGTAATAGGTCACCAAGACTAGGGGCGCCACGGTGGCGAGATGTTAACGACCTCCCCTGGTATACAGGTCGTTGTTGTATATTTGGAGTTTGGATATCTTTCCCCGTGGTCCCGTGGATTTTTTTCCGGGTCCTCTGGTTTTTTCCCGCCACATTTAGAACCAAAATGCATTTACAGTATTTGGCTGCTATACATTTTCACGTAAGTCACTTAATTGGGCTATTTGTGGCCAGGTCTCTTCTGACAGAGCTATACAGCTCCGTGGGCATTACCTGGTAAAAAAAAATAACAGTTTAGTAATTTACAGATGGTCAGCACTCGGCTTTGCAACTGTTAACAGTACTGAAAGTGAGCGAAAGACGCTGGCTTGCAGTAACTTGCTTGTGCCACTGATTTAGCAGGAATATTAGGGTTCAGCGTTTGACAAGAGGCTCACAGAGCAAGACGGCGGTAACTTTGGGATTTTTAGCCGTTATTTACTGAGGTACAATGAGCCAGACTGATAATTATTTCGGATAACTCGGCTTTAATGTTGGGAGGCTCACAGAGCTGGACTATGGCTTATGTAGAGTTCGTAGAGCTGGCTGGGGGAAGGAGTGTGCAGAGAGGCGAGTAGAGTGAGACGAGAGGGGGGAATTTGAAACTAATGACCTCAGACAGTAATGTTGAACACCAGACACTTTTTATTTACGTTAATTCCACTTTATAGGAGATATGTTTAAATGCCCAGGTAATTACTGGACTGTGACCACCTGTATTGACAACATGATTTTCATTGCAAGTCTCGTCGCACTTTTATTTAGCGATATATTTAAAGTGTAAATATTGTAGTGAATGTATCGGCCTCTGGCGGTTGCAGAGATCACGCGTACCCAACGCATACAAACTGCGTTAAGGCAGGTCCACACCCGAACAACAATCAGTTGCGTGCAACTGAATTGCTCGTGTGTGCGAGCAGTTTGTGCAACCGATTTTCCTCCCAGTAGGCAAGATTGACTCGTGCGATCTGCTGCAGCGATTTGAAACACCGTATTTCATCAGGGCCCATATTTAACAAAATCGCCTTGCCTACAATATCTGGCAGTTCAACAGCATCGATGCAAGCAAGCTAACAAAGTTGAGAGTAGACAATACATCTTTATATATTCGTATTTCCATATAAAAAAAAATATTTACAAAACCCATTGGCCCCACGGCCTTCGGGGAGTGAATCATTTCAGCAGCATTGATTGAGCAAACCGGAACAATGTTTAGTCACTCGTCAAATGCTGAATCTGCCAGATGTTGAAGGCAAGGTCCCTCAAATACATGGGACCTAGTTAGATGCGACATCATATAACAAATATCTCGATGTGGAAGATATAAATAAAATATACTGGAAGCAATATGCCTCCTTCAATGAATCCCAGCACCAGCAGTTTCAAGGATATACTGTACATCTCAACACTACAACCATTACTACCCACCACCACCACAACCCACCCAACCACCACAACCAACTCAATCACCACAATTAATCACAGCCCACACCAGTGCACCAATGACGGGCCCAGCAAAAGATCTGCCAAACCATCACAGAGCAGCATGACCCCACACGTGATTTTATGGTGGTAAGGTCCCAGATAATCCCTATTATGTTAATGTTATTATAAAGTCCTACAAGAGCCCCCATAGATGATGTTATGGCGGTAACGTCCCAGGCAAGTCCCAGTACCACAATGTTATGGCGGTAAGATCAAGAGTCCGTTAAATGCAATGGTATGGTTGTAAGGTCCCAGCGAGGAGATTCCCCACACCATGAAGTCATGGTGATCGGGTCCGAGAGAAGCAGCAGCCAGGCCCTGCAAAGTTCCCACCAAGGCCCGGATTCTCCCGGGGATGCAGGCATAGTGTGCAGCTCATGGCACTTATTTGTTGTACTCTCGAGGCAAGTCTTATTCTCCCCAGTTCAGTCATGGCATACGCTCAAGAGGAGGGCAGAAAAATACTCTTCAAGGACGTCCCTCAAGGCCAACATGGAGGAGTCCAAGATGGAGGACGGGGACCCGCTTGCGAGGATCTCGGCACTTCGGAAAACCCTACGACGTCGACAACACGAGGAAGGCAAAGGGTGAGCGGCGGAGGAGAGCAGCAGCGTCGTCGCCGACTGAACCGGCGACCCAGGGCCACGCGCCCCGCTGGGAGCACGAGCCGCGACTTACAGAGCCGGTCAATACTGGACCATCCGCCCCCGTCGGCCACCTTCGGACCCACAGATAAGGCACCGAGATTTGTTTATTCAGCAAATGCTTTAAAGCGTAACACAGTTAAATCATCAGATACACAAGAAAATGTATTCATTAAATTACCACATGTATGTCAATGATAATTGTTTTTTTACCCTTCTATCTGGCAACAAAACTGACACTTTTTTTTTACAAGGAGTTATGTTTGCATAGACCACAATACCTGCAGCCATAATGCAAACAAAAAACATAACTCTGATAATATATGCACTGTCCTTGAAGTTGATTGGTCCACACCCGAGACAGCTTTCCTTAGAGCCTAGTCTCACATGGGTTGGACCAGATGACGCCTTGTGTTTTTTGTTTGCATTATGGCTGCAGGTATTGTGGTCTATGCAAACATGACTCCTTGTAAAAAAAAAGGTGTCAGTTTTGTTGCCAGATAGAAGGGTAAAAAAACAATTATATTTTTTACTGGCAAATGAGGTTCCAATGATGTATGTCAATGTTATACTGAGTGGAGGACAGGCCACGTAACCACATAGCCATGTGACCCCCCCCTCCTCCAGCACGTCCAGGGCAGTAATTCTGCTCTGCACACCCTGAAGGCATCGATGGAAGACGATCATTGTCAACAGCGAGAGACTGCCAAACAAGATTTGTTCGGGAGATTAATCTACTAGGGTGTATTTGAGACGACATAATACTGCAGTTATACCCAATTAATGATTCTAAAATAATATTTTCCTATTTAAATGTCACGCCGACACGAATCGAATTCGTGAATACGCTTTAGACCACATATGTACTTGAAGTACAATCTGCGGCGAGGAATGCCCTCAGTACTGACCTCAGTACTGACCTGTGAATGCCTACTCTGTGCATTTCGTCCCATACTTTTTTTGTGCATTTACAAAAAAAAAACATGTAAAAAATAGTTCAGAAAAATTAAGTGTATTGTTATGGTCACAAAACACGCACCAAATTGTGAAATGCACAATTACTTTCAATCCTTCAACATTAAGAATCTTTAAAACCACCATAGATTTGCAGATTCATAACAACCATCCTACTCGAGCCAAACATGTCGAGCATTAGTGGAATTGTAACCCTCTCAAAGCCGGTTGGACTAATTTGAAGAGAGGCTTTCCAGTAATAAAACAGATAAGCAGGGAATATGTATCCTTCATATATACATTTTTCCACGTAAGTATTTCGTCTGTGATGGGCATTTTTAATTTAAACTGCAAACAATTTGTCAACAGTAAATTAACGCTCTACACATTTCAATTAAATGTAACAACTTAATAACATATTCTTGGTTCTAAAAGGGAAATAATATTATTTCCCTTTTACGTGACTTTACCGAAATAACCAAGAGTTTGAATCCCTGCAGTCACGAAAGCTTTAAATCAAAACTTAATAACACTTCACACATCCAGATTGAAAACCCATTTCTGTGGAACTGCTTTTTTGGGTTAAAATTAGTTTGTCCTTCCCCCGCACCTCCGATTAGCACGGTGGGCTACGTACGGTGTGAAAAAGGTTCAACATGCGCACGTACACATCCGCTACATTTTAATCGTAGCAGTCACTTACCATTCATTACGACCCTCTCCGTGTGTGGAAGGCTATGATGCCGAGGTGGAGGGCCGGGGTTGGGTGGTTGTGGAAGGCTCACTGGGTTTTCTCTCTCGCTTCAATAAGCCATCGACCTTGCACTGGGTGTTTTTCGAACGTTGCATTTTAATCACCTGGCACCTGAGCTGCTTTACACGAGCAAAGATATCGCGGTCAATAATTTCGCCACCTTCAGCCGTCCCCATCCAACTGCAGATCACATCAAAGGCCTTCCTTACATCCAAGAGCAGAACTCTGCGCTCCACATCTCCCACCTCTGCCGTCTCTTCCTTCTCCTCTTCCTGGGGCACTGGGTTGGGGTTTTGGTCGGTGCTCTTCTCGTCGGCATGATGCTGGCCGCCGTGATCATCGCCGACCAGATGGAGCCACTCCTCCGCATCCTCCGGAGCAATTACCCCTTTCGCCCGATGATTCAAAACACCCGCCAAGCCGCCAGCCTCAAGGTGAGGGTAGGAAAGCCTGATGTCTTCTTTCGTCATGTCCTCAGTCAAACGTTTTTTCCAGGCCTTGGCTAAGTTTGAACATGGAAGTTCATTGCAGCCGTTGGCTGGATTGCCAACTGCACCCTTGATGTCAAACTCCTTAAAATTAGCCAATGTTCTCTCTGCTCGAGTGTCTCTTCCTTCTTGCCCTTCAATCGCTGGGAACGACTCTACGCATTTCCTTTTGCAATGTCTTTTAGTGGCCTCGGTGGTCGCTTGATCCACAGGCTGGAGTCGGCGGGCCGTGCTCCGCGGGAGAATAATAACCTTGACACGACCACAGTGACTGCTCGGAGGCTCCTCCACGAGACGGGCGGAAGTGTTGTCGAGGAGGAGCAACGCCCGGACGTCGTCACCGCTGCAGGCGCCGTTTGCTTGCTGGAACCTGACGACGGCCGGCACAAAATCTCGATGGAACCAGCGTTCAAAAGCAGCAGCTGTTAACCAAGCCGAGGCCGAGGCATGGTAGGTGACGGAAAGGGAATCCGCGCATTCTCTCAGGACTCGAGGCCGTTTTGATTTCCCCACCACAGCGACAGGGACGCGGTGGGAACCATCCGCGTTGGCGCAGAATAAAACGCTCAAGCGCCCCTTGGAAATATCCCTGCCGGGGAGTTGCGCTTCACGCGTGCCGGCCTGCGTTGCAGAAGGAAGCCTGCGCTGACAGAAGCCGGTTCCGTCACCGTTCCACACCTGGAAGTCAGACAGGTTCTCCCCGGGGATGGTGTCCTTCAGACTCCTGCCGAACGGTCCCACCGACTCCACATGCGTGCCGAGGCTTTCACCGGATACCTTCATGCGCTCCACGCCGTGGCGTCTCCTGAAGCGGTACAGCCATCCCGTGGACGCGCTGAAGTCTTCGATGTTGAAAATGCTCGCAAACCGCTTGGCGGCACCCTGGATGTCGAAGCTGCGGATCGGAAAACCCGCGGCACGCTGCTGCTTGTACCACTCTATGGTAGCCTCCTCAATGTCTCTGTACTTAATGGAATGGTCCATTCTGGTCCTCTTTACTGTTACCTCCTCCGATGTCTCGAGTTGAAATTTGAGCAGTTTATGCTTGGCGTATTTCACGTCGTAGACCGTGGATCTCCCGACGTTATATTCGGCCACGATCGATGGCACGCTCACCCCTTCTTCGAGTTTCTTCAGAATTTCTAATTTGGTGGCCAAATTTATGGATGTTTTAGGAATTCCACGGTGTGAGGAGCCACCGATTGCTTTCTTCTGTTCCTTGGGTTCGGGGAAAGAAGAGAGTTCTCATTAATTTTTGTCCGGTATTCGGAAAACGAACGTTAAAAATGAGAGCGGGCAAGATTGCCATGAGCAGACCATGTGGTGGAGCTGATGTGTCTAAGGGAATGGGTTCATCGATGGTATCAGTCTACCACGTGGTCTGCTTGTGGTGGCCTCAGAGCCGTCTCGTTAATAGACACTGATTTTCTAAATAAATAAATGTAAAAATATTTATAACATTTTTATTAAAAAATACATATTTACATATATACTACGGACTATACAGTAAACCACTTTAATCTACACTTCTTCAACGGGAACATAGCAACATCACACCAACTCTCTCCTGAAGGCCTTTCCTGACGAGCAGCAAATCTCGACGCTGGCATTTAGCTCCCGAACAAATTGCTGCCACACGCAGGAATAGAATACACATTTCAGCACACAATTTATTCATGTACATAAACTAAGTCCGTGCAAGGTCACTTCCCGACGTGTCACTCGGCTGACCCATGCAACCACTGAATTTGTGTCCTTGGGCGTCCGCGTGCGGAATAACCGCGTCAACGCCATCGCGTCCTTACACGCACAGAGTAATTGTGTGGTGCCACGCGAATGGCGTTTTGGCTGCTCTTAGAATTTTCTTAGCAGATAATTTTTGTCCGAGAGCCATGTTGGTGAGATGTAATCTTGCTTGCCTGGTATGCAGGAGATCGGGGTTTCAATCCCGACCCTGACGCCTGCTGCTGTATATTTGTAGTTTGCATGCTCTCCCTGTGGTCGAGTTAATCTTTTGTTTGAGTCCTCCGGTTTTTTTCATTCACATTTAGAAACATGCATTGAGTTAACTTTTATTATTTTGGTGCTATAAATATCCAAACGATGGTGCCGCTTTGTTGAGCTATTATTTGTGGCCAGGTGGCTTCTCAAAAAATAAGTTAAAACCTCAGTGGGCTTTGCCTGGTAGGATGGGGATGGTTTATTTTTTATTTGTAATTGTTTGGGTGATTTATTTACCTTTCTTGCACTTTGCATTTCTATCACGTTTTGTACTGTTTGTGTTGTCACGTTCTTACCCGCCCCGACTGGACATCTGAATTCAGAGCCTAATAGCTCATTGGATTTCTCCAGTATGAATAAATATTCTGATTCTGCACCCCCAAATTCTGGATTTGGGTTAACTCCAATGTAAATTTAATTGTGAATCCTTCCAAGGGAACGTGTTCAGAAATTAACACAGGTAACCTGAGAGAGACAGGCAAAACTTGGAAAATGTCATCGTAACTTTAAGTGAAAACAGAAACACTTGGAGATGAGACATTAGTCAGCAGCGAGCTCTGGAATGTGGCTCCTTGCACAGATGCGGCTTCTCGCCGGTGTGCATTTACAGAACTGATTTTCTAATCGGAACTTTGTCCGACAGCCTCCTTCGCACGTTGCTTGCGCCCTTGCGTGGCAACCTCACGGGTGTGCATTCGACGCTTCTCCACAACGGGACGTCGCCAAAACCCTTCCCGCACTCCGTACACACGTGTAGCCTCTGTCCAGTGTGCGTTTTCTTTTACGCGTCTCTGTCACGGGTAACGATATGAAAGCGCCTTCCCCACACTACTTTTTTCACGAACGTGCGTTCCTCACGCCAGTGGCGCGTGTCACCTTATGCGCTCCCGACTGATCAAACGACGTGGGGTCTTGAAAAGCGCACCATGCGGTGCCTTCGGGCGTCTCCCCGCAATCCGTGCAGGCTGGTGGCGTCTGGCCGGTGGGCTTCGCTTCCTCCGCCGTCGCTTCGAGGCACCGGCAAAAGTGTTTCCGGCATTTGTCGCACGCGAGTCCCGTCCCCTTGGCTTGGTCTGCCATGCGGTTTTCGAAAAGGGGAAATGTAAAGACGCATATCAGCTGAGGAGAGCAATAAAAAAAAACGACACGAGGCGTTTTTTGGGACGATGCCCGGAATTCTCCTAAACGATGCCACCGCGGTAATTGCACGAAGGCGCATTCACAGCCCTCGTTAAAATGTTTCTACAAACCATTTTTGTCTCGTAAAAGAAACGCTTAGCATTCTTACTGGAACAATCACATGAACAAGTAGTCCACGTACGTATGTACCTACAATATAAGTGTTTTGGGTTGCATCTTCCTTTAATAAGCGACTACGCAAACCTTTTTGTAGGTTGTTTATCACATCGATAAGAGCATTCCAGACCATTTATTATTATTATTATTATTATTTAAGTTCATTTATTAGGTATAGCCCTGTGAGCCATTCGGCAGCAGACGAAGGAGCGACCGCCCACTGAACTGAAGGCTGGGAGAAGGCAAGGGATAACTGGAGTACGTGGTGGTGAGATTGAGGGGGGGTAGTGGAGTGAGATGAGAAGGGGAGAGATAGGCAGGGGCTACGTTTACGAAAGACTTTTAAGCTGGTGAGATGAGGGTGATCTTCTAGGTGGCTCAGAATCGAGCAAGCGTACGGCCTCTGAAGGTTGGGGATGATGCGGATCGTTATTACGTGTCAGCGCGCACGCTCGCAGCACGCTTCCGGAGCTTGTAAACGGAAGGCGTTCAGAGGCCACAGCGAGGAGAGAGTGGCGGCCGTAGTCGGGGCGAGGTTGGACGAGGACACAAGCAAGAGGCTCGCTAAAGATCCTAGAGGTCTCATCCAGATCTGGAAGAGCGCTGGCGATCAGAGTGGAACAACGTCCATGCAGCGCTCGCACGCCTCTCCCCATTCGCCCCCCCCACCCACCCTCCCCCTCTCTGACTTAGTTAACTGCCCCAACCCTGGTTTCTCTCCCACTTCAGTAAAAATGTCCTTGCTGTGGTTGTCACACCTGATGATTGCTTGTGTTGCAAGCGAAACGTCGTGATTTATTTATTTCCATTTTTTTTTTCACCCACGTGACTTTACCGAAAGAACCAAAGAGTATAACGCAGACGTCCAGGATAAACGCGTCACTCGAGACCGAAACATCGTGCCTCCAGGCTTAGACATTCCTCCTCCTTGAAGGCACTGCTGTAACCATCAACCGCAAGGGACCATCAACAACATCTCCTTCATGAATGGCCACAGTAGTGTGACTGTGATCGTGGAAACCAAACTATGGGCCGGGTAGTAAACCGCTAGAGTCTGCGCCCCTTCAAAGGGGAAGTGGTAAAACTACACAAAACTCTCTCCCGAAGCCCTCTCGTGGCGAGCAGACCTCGAAATTGGGATTTAGCTCCTGACCATATTCAGAATCTTTATCCGATGAGCTCTGAAGCTCCTTCCGCAGATGTCCAGTAGGGGTGGCTCAGAACGTTTCAACACAAAAACACGATCGAAGTGTAAAGGATAGGAAAGGTAAGCAAACTGCACAAAAATACAAATAAACTAAACTATTTGTTTTCATTAGATGAAGCCCACTGAGCTGTATTTGCTTCTTTTATTAGAAGCAACCTGACCACAAATGATCGCCCAACGAAGCGGCCAATCATGTGGATGCAGAAGTGTCAGATGCCGGAGATTTTGCCCAAGTGGGTGTAAGCGGAGGTACAGGGAGCTTCCCAAGTTGAGCGATGTGTGAGGAAAACCGGAGAATGAATGACAAAGGAAACCAAGAGCTCAAGAATTAATGACAAACTCAAAATCGTTGATACACTCTGCCAGAATGATAAGATAGACAAGGATCTAACGAGATTTTTGTTTTTTTAATTCTTTTCTGATGAGGACGATTTCAGCTTTGGCAATGCTCAGTGAGAGAAAGTAAGAACTAAACAAAGATCAGGCCGCGTCTCCAGGCAAGATAACGGGGGTCGGGGGGGGAGCGGCCTCACCTTGACCAATCTCCTCCGATAAATCCTCCTTGATGGAGTTCTGGTCTGGAATGGTCAGGCATCCACGGGAGTGCATTGTCTCCTCTCGTCTCACATTGGCTTCTTCAACTTTAACAACCTTCAAAGACGAATCTGTGATTTAGAAAATGTGCCACAGACATCGAGGAATGTGAGGTTAAATATAGAGAATAACCAGCCATCCAGTACACGTGGAATGTTGGGCCAATGTGGTTGGAATCGTTGGCCCAACGTTGCATGTTTAATGGACAGTCACACAGGGCGGGCAAGACTATTTATCCCAACATCAATGTGAAACATTTTTCCGTTTTGCTGATTTTAATCTTGAGATTTCCATCCTAAGAAATTGACAGCTGTGTACTGTAGTCACGGCCAGCAGATTTGAACTGCTAGGCTGCCTTGGATTGACGTAGCTTTTTGTAACTAAACTAAATTCAGCACGTCGCATATCCAAATGCCACATCCGTCCTGACCAATTAACTGACCATTCACACAGTGCTGTGTTTGTGCAAGAATGTGTAACTGTCAGATGTCTACAGATGTCCGTACATCTCATATTTACACAGACAGATAAACATTTTTTAAATGGCAGAAAAAAAACGTGACATTCAATTTTTGTATTATGGATAATTCCATCCTCGATAATTCAATATTTTGGTTTATTCCATGCAACTAGCACCTTTTACTGTGTAGAAACAAAAAATGTGTGCCCTCAGTGTTGATAAGAGACTACTGAAAAAACCTCCTGTCCCCACCCACCACTACCTCCTGACTCCACTCACCACAACCTACAGAGGTTGACTTCGCTGCTGAGTTGAGGCAATAGAAGCAGATATGTGTGTATGTTGAACTTCTTTCACACGATATGTAGCCAACTGTGCTAATCGGAGGTGCAGGGGGGGTAAGTACAACAAACTAAAGACAAAAGCAGTAATCAACCACGTGCAGCAGGCCGCAGCAGCATAGCTTCAGTGCCGCACATGCAGCAACAACCTCACGAGTTACATTAACTTGGGAAGATAAAATATGGTGGTCGAAGTAAATGCTTGTCAGCAGATGAGTGGAGTTCATACGGTCAGTAGAACCTCGTGCAAACACGTAGTGCAGGGGTGGGGAACGTCCGGCCCGCAGGCCGTACAAGGCCCGCAAAATCATTTGGTGTGGCCCTGCCAAGGCAACCGCAGGCGGGACTCGAAATTCACTAAATCTAGGAGCAAACCTGGAAAAGCAGTTGCGAGTAGCAACATCATCAATACCAGCTAACATCACACGCCTCGCCAAAGAGAAGCAGTTCCAGCCATCACATTAGCGGTGAGTCAATTAAATGTTTGACCAAATTTAACAGGCTAATTTTGAAGTTGATAATTTTGTATGGCCCGGGAATGATGTTATAAATATCCAAATGGCCCTTGGCAGAAAAAGGGTTCCCTGCCCCTTTCATAGTGGAACATTCCTGGAGGATTACAGAACTCTTCAATAGTCTGACTCTACCGCTGAGGCACCGTCAAAACTTGTCCAGAGTTTGCTTGTTTTGAAACAATTATTTACACAATGGGTTGTGTAAAGAATACAGGACGGTTACTTTATTTTTTTATTTTTTTGCGTATCGATTTTTATTTATATTCTTTACAACAGAGCTGATGATTATTTTGAATTATTGGAGGAGGAGGGAGTCCCATGCTTCACTACCATTCTCCAACAGAACACTCGGGCAGAGTTCACTTGTGCTTTGTAAAGACTGCTCAACGCTGCCTGTTAAATGTTGATTCATCAGGTGATTTCATCAGAATTTAAGGTTTCACGTCATCTCACCAGCGTCATTATCCTCACGTTTCGCCGTCGATTCCCAACACAGAGCAGGGCCCGGTACATCTTCATTTTCCTGTTTGATGAGTGGGACTTCAACCTGTGACTCCATCTGAGGAACAACAAAAAATAGATGTGGAGACATTCAGCCATTTACACACGCTGAAAATGTATACTTAAGTGCATCTGTAGTAATAATAATTACCACTTGCAATGCGCCGCACAGTATTTGCTCAACTCTCGTGGAGAGAAAATTACTGAGAGGCGCGAGGAGAAATGGCAGACACGTGGGAAACCAGCAGCCAGGCGGCGAGCCCGCGCCAGCATTCGTCCAAGCTCTGCAGTCCTCTACATATTGCGTCCTCTATGTATGGATGTTGAACTTTTTTCACACCGGAATGTAGCCAATTGTGCTCCTCAGAGTTGCGGTGTTATCGGCCACGCGCTGAGCTGGCGCTACGGACAATTGCCCACGCTCTGCGGTCCCCAATATGTAAGAAGGTGAAATCTGACAATTAATGAGTTTCTATATTGCGAAGACGGAGCACCCCGGGGTAATGGCTCCTCCTCGACGGCCACGGCAAGGGAGTTTTAGAGCGCTTGTGCGATCCGCCAACCCTCGCGGCTGCCTCCACAGTGCTGGGTCACTTTCACGACTCTACGGTGGCGTCGTAAACGACATTATCAGCTCAGGGGGTGCGGCAATCGGTCAGGTGGGGCCCCAATATTTTGTCTCGCACGGTCGCACCCAGGCTATCTATATATACCGCTGATCATCTTGCCTAAATCACATCGTTATGCTCAAACGGTCTCGAACATTTAATGGTGTAGGGACCGCTTCGTCGTCGCAATATAGCAGCCACTCCAGCTCCGTAGTAGTTCCTCTTTGCAAGAAAGTTGTCGCGTATATAATAAACATATCCCAGAAACGGAATTCTATGTTCTTTTACTCAGGTTACTGCCATTCAAAAGCGAATGCCGTTTTGTTACATAACATTGCGTTTTCTTCACAGTTAAAAAAAAACCTGTCTAACCCCCAATACTAAACCTGGGGGGGGGGGCCCCAACTCGTAGCTTTGGCCACCGTTGGGGAGCCAAGGCGCTCCACACTCGTTGGCGCTGCTGCCAACTCTGCAATAGTACAAAGATAAAGATCCCCCGTGTAGCCTTAGCAAACTGTAGGGGCAAGTGCTGTTAGCGAGCACCTATAAAGGCCGGCACGGCACACGACGAGGTGGGTGGCCAACACCACGCACGGCCGCCTTTGTCTCCCCAGCGGCGATGCTCACACACCGCACCGGGTACTCATTTGAGGCTGAGTCGACCTAGGGGAGGCCCCATGACCCGTTCAGGCAAACGTCCCTGGCGTTGGCTAACCGCTACACTCAATAGCACACAGACACACGCACACATCGGTGTACAACAACAACCGCCATTCAACACTAAGTGGCGGTGACGTCACCACGGCGCGTGTGCCAGGCTAGGTGCACCTCGTTGAGGCCTCGTGAAGTGTGGAACGCCGGAGATCACGGGACAGACCCAGCAGGTGCCATGGGTCGACTGAGATGACCGGTAGATGCACCACCTGTGCCCCCTACTGTGCCAGGCTAGGTGCAGGAGGAGGTCACGGGACAGACCCAGCAGGTGCCATTGGTCGACTGAGATGACCGGTAGATGCACCACCTGTGCCCCCTACTGTGCCAGGCTAGGTGCAGGAGGAGGTCACGGGACAGACCGAGCAGGTGCCATGGGTCGACTGAGATGACCAGTAGATGCACCACCTGTGCCCCCTCACTGTGCCAGGCTAGGTGCAGGAAGAGATCACGGGACAGACCCAGCAGGTGCTATTGGTCGACTGAGATGACCGGTAGATGCACCACCTGTGCCCCTTACTGTGCCAGGCTAGGTGCAGGAAGAGATCACGGGACAGACCCAGCAGGTGCCATGAGTCGACTGAGATGACCGGTCGATGCATCACGTGTGCCCCCTACTGTGCCAGGCTAGGTGCAGGAGGTCACGGGACACACCCAGCAGGTGCCGTGGGTCGACTGAGATGGCCGGTAGATGCACCACCTGTGCCCCCTACTGAACGCACCACGTGTCAACGCACACAAGTGTCAACGCAATCGTACACTGCACACATCTAACACAACTTAAAAAAACACATTTCTTAACCACTGCTTCCGCGTCTAATGCTCCCTCAAACAAACAAAAACCCCACGGCGACCAGCGTGGTGAAGTATGGTCATTTACCCCGTCAAATACGGAACTTTGGGCCAACGCTGCACGTTGACTGGGTGACCTTCCACGACCCACAGAGGCACGCAGAGGCCCTCATCCAGCAGTGGAGGGACAACGCAAGGCCGTTCCATTACAAAGACCCCCTCCCCGTGTTATGCTAGAGCATGTATGGGAGGGGGGGGACAGCATCACGCCCGACCGCCTTTGTCTCTCCTCCCCCCCCCAACACGGCACCTCCGATTAGCACGGTTGGCTAGGTACGGTGCGAAAGAAGTTCGCCATACATACTGCAACGCCGGGCTACTGTACTTACCGCTCATTTAAGGCTGAGTCGACCAAGGGGGGTCCCAGGACCGGTTCTGTGGAGTCGCCTCTTGCCTGTCGTGTCCTGCACGTCTTTGTCTCCCCGCAGCGACGGCTCCCCTCCACGCACTCTTGACGACCTCGCTCCCCCCTCTCTCTCCTCTCCACCCACCAACCCCAGACCCCCTCTCCCTTCTCCTCTCTCCACCCACCAACCACAGACCCCCCTCTCTTCTTTCTCTCTTTTTTACGATCAGTTGAAACAAGAAGATGCACGGTGTAGTCGGCACTTTGCTTCGTTCATCATTTTGTAATTTTTTTTGTTACATTTTTAAACTTTGCTTTATGTAAACCCCCACCTCTCGCTCACTCTCTCGCTCTCTCTCGTTCTGCACGCAGCCCTTCTCTCCACCCACCAACCTCC
>CM025645.2:2064704-2078076 GCA_014621495.2 Entosphenus tridentatus
CCCACTCCACTCACCCCACTCACCCACTCCACTCACCCCACTCACCCCACTCACTCACCCCACTCACCGCACTGCAGGTCACCTCACTCCTCTGTCTGCTTCTTCCCTCGCACCGCTCCACTTTCAAATTCCCAACTCACACCATCCCCCCCCCACCCCCGGCTCAACGATAATAAAGAACCCTTTGCTCAATTCAAGAAAGATTCACTCTCTACTCCCTTGTCTATTACACCTTTGATCGTGCTCTTTGCTGCTGGTCCGTTCGACGTCTTGTGCCTGTTCCTAAGAAATTGTGTAGTTTCCTTTTTGCTACGTGTTGTACGTGATAAAAAAAATGACTAAACACAAATCAAATACCTTGAGATTCTTGGAGGCGATGTCCTCATAGTGGGCACGGATGTCCCGCAGGGCATTGGTGAGGTCGGGCAGCCCGTACGACAGCTCCACGGTGGCGGAAACCACCTGGATCTGTGCCAGCAGCTCCTCGATCTCCTGTTGGCAGGACGAAATGCACGCAGCAAGAGCACACAACAGCGGCGTTCGCACTCTCTCGAGCAGTGAAGCGATCCGGCAGCTGGGAGGTGGGTATTGGTTGGGTCACACAATCCACGAGGGGCTTGAGAAACTCCACGTGCAGGGAGCAGGGTGGCAGATGTATGCATGTACGTTGAGCTTCTTTCGCGCCGTACGTAGCCAAGCGTGATAATCGGAGGTGGCAGACGGTGTCGCTCCCGGCGGAGTCGATTCAGAGGTTTAACGTGTCTCTCGAATGCAATGATTCATCTTTTGAGGATATTTTCTACGAGACGTTAAAAAGGCAATAACGTCAAGGGATGTGTTCGCTATGTCGTGATTCCTCTCCCTTGGCGATACGAGAGATGGAGGCGGCAGTGAGCACGACACACCGACATCGCGGTGGCCTTGGGGGGGACCGCCGTTATCTCCGCCTGGCAGAAGCCTTTGGGGCCTGGGGGCCTATGATTAGTGCCTCCTTGATAATTGATAATTGTTTTTTTTACCCTTCTATCTGGCAACAAAACTGACACCTGTTTTACAAGGAGTCATGCTTGCATAGACCACAATACCTGCAGTCATAATGCAAACAAAAAACATAACTCTGATAATATATGCACTATCCTTGAAGTTAATTGGTCCACACCCGATGACTCCTTGTAAAAAAGGTGTCAATTTTGTTGCCAGATAGAAGGGTAAAAAAACAATTATCATATTTTTAACTGACAAATGAGGTTCCAATGGTGTTAGTGCCTCCGTGTTGCTGAGCTCCGACGTTCTGGGCATTTGGTGCGTGCGTCAGAATTCGCGTTAGAAAGCAAAACAAAATACGTGTCGGCCGTTGCAGCCGGCGCTGACAGCGCGCATCATAGGGCTCGAGATTCAGACATCTGTCGTGAAACGTGCCGAGGTGGAAACTGGCCGGTGAGACCTTTCCGGCACCCATTCATTGTGCGGATGCGAAGCCGCCACTGAGCAGCGAGCTTTACCTGATGCTGCACGCGTTTCAGGAACTCAAGTTCTCGCTCCAACAGCTCGATCTGGGCCTCCAGGTCCACTCTCTTTGAGGTGGCGGCGTCCACGTCCTAAGCACCACGTCGGGGATGACACACAGCCAAGCTAAAACTTAACTTTTTCTATATAAAGCTTTCGTGACTGCAGGGATTCATCTGCTTGGTACTTTCGGTAAAGTCACGTAGAAGGGAAATAATAAAATAATAAAAATAAAACGTGATAAAATAATTCTCACGACATTTCGGCCACAACGCAAGCACCTGAGGACGGCTGCTTGCGTTGTGGCCGAAACGTCGTGAGAATTATTTAATTATGTTTTATTTTTATTATTTTATTTCCCTTCTACGTGACTTTACCGAAAGAACCAAAAAGGTTAACTTTTTCTTTTACTTCACCAGGCAAGGCCCCCACTGAACGATGTAGCTCTTTTTCAGGGGCGACCTGTCCACGAATGGATAGCTCAACGAAGTGGCTTATCAAGTGGAAATTTACAGCAGTGGCCAAATATTCAAAAATTCACGCGACCGCGGGGACAGAGATGTGCAAACTCCAAATATACATTCATAAAAAACGCTTTTTTGGTTAGATTACATAAGTATAAATGTGTCGCTCACACACCACCACCCAACACAGCCAATTAGTAAGGTTTGTCATGGAAACAAAACGTGCCAATTCGTTATTATTCAGCCCACCGGTGTGTTGCAGAGTAAATCCACAGCATTTACAATTTGAGTACTGTGACGTTCCGCTTGCAATTATAGCCAGCATCATCGGGCGATTTGGTCAGAATTGGCCAGAATTGCCATAATTGGTGGGGATCGAACCTACAACCATCCTGTATACCAGGCGGGGTAGTTACATCTCTCCATCGCAGCACCCCCTCCGAAGAAAGAGCGGAGAGTCGGGCTTACCGGCCGGAAGGCATCCAACTCAGCCTCAGCGTCCTTCCTCTCCTGCAGAATGCTGTCGTACTTGCTCATGATCACCGCCAACTCAGCGGCCAGGGAATTTTTCTCTGCCACGGCGGAGTCCTAGAGCCGATTAAAAATAAATCATCATCGTCATCGTCGTCAGCTCTATCTCACACATCAGCCCTATCTCACTCATCAGCCCTATTCCACACGATTCACTTATCGATTCGGTTAGATTAATTTAATCAGATAAGAGCTCACAGAGATGACCTCGACCTTTCACTTTGCTAGTTTAAAACACATTCCTGCGGAGAGAGCTGGTAGTAACGTTGGGTTGCTCGGTCAATGGTCAGGGTCAACGGCGGCGTGGTGTATTCCGCAAATATGCCCGACTGTGAGGGCGGGCACAAGCCGGCGTGAGTAGGTTAAACGTTGAGTTTTATAAGGGCACCACGGGGTGACCAGCCCCTTCCTACCCAGCTCCACCCCTCCCACCCCCCACCCAGCCCCACACTCCCCACCCAGCCCCTCCCCACCCTCCCTTCCCCATCCAGCCCCTCCCTCCCCACCCAGCCCCTCCCTGCACGATGGACACAATAATTCCCTGTGGGCTGGTGTAGTCAGGAGGTTCCTACCAGTACTAAATGTGTTTTATATTGTGCTATATTATTCTAAGTGCTGGATATTCGTGTACATTTTGTTTCATGTAAAGTGCTCCGAGTTGGCTTTTATTTATGTGAAGTGCGCTATGTGAATTAAAATTGTTTGACTGAATTTTATTTTACCTAAATTCCAGCTCTGAGAATTAAAACGTGGAGGCGACCAACTGCCAGTGAGTGAGTGAATCAGTGAGTGAGTAAATTAGTGAGTGAGTGAATCGGTGAGTGAGTGAATCAGTGAATCAATGAGTGAGTGAATCAGTGAGTGGGTGAATTAGTGAGTGAATCAGTTAGTGAGTGAATCATTGAATCAATGAGTGTGTGAATCAGTGAGTGAGTGAATCAGTGAGTGAGTGAATCAGTGAATCAATGAGTGAATCAGTGAGTGAAGCAGTAAGTGAATCAGTGAATAAAATGAGTGAGTGTATCAGTGAGTGAGTGACTCAGTGAATCAATTAGTGAGTGAATCAGTGAGCGAATCAATGAATCAATGAGTGCGTAATCAGTGAATCAGTGGGCGCTGGATCATCAATCACCCTGGCTACCTGACGATTATTAAATCAGTAATTGACTAAGAAACCCATCAGAATAGAATCACAGTGCAGGCTGTAAAACCACGAGGTTGTCGTAAAAATCACTCAGCATCTGTGCGCGGCACAATGAGTTGTTTGAAAATGACACTTTAGGACTGATTGGTTTGATTCAATGGTTGTTGGTTAATTGATTGTGTGATTCATGTATTGATTGGTTGCTTAATCGATTGGTTGAGTGATTGTTAAATTGATGCCATGATTAATTGATTGATTTCTTAGTTAATCGATTGATTGCTTGTTCAAATAATCGTTTCGAGTGGTTTATTGCTAAAGTAATTGCAGCTTGATGGAATAACTAACTGATTATACTGATTAATCAATTAATTGAATGTTCAGTTGATTCATTAATTGCTTGGTCAATCGCCTGGTGATTGTTTGAGTGAGCGAGCGACGCTTGCTTGGCTCATCAACTGACGTGGCGCTCCGATGGGGCCCCACGCGTGGCAGAGCAGCGGTCAGCGCGCAGCGCCACGAACCCGGCGACCCGAGTTCGACTCCCGCTCACGCCCACCAACACCGGTGACGATTACACTGGTCAACACACTTTTTCTGGCACAAGGTATTCCAACGGTTTTAAGGTAATTTTGGGGTGCTGACTCCAAATCTGGCATCAGTTTTTGTCTATCACATCAGGTTTTTGAGATATCAAATATTGCATTTTCAATAAAAACTGCAGAAAAAATATTAAATAAATGTGGATATCTACATAAAATTATATAAACACACTATCCTAAAAATACAGCACCATATTTTAACACTAAAGCAGCCACTGACTCGCAACAACTTGCAATTATAAATGACAGAGTTAATTTCGGGTAAAATCAATGAAAATGGGGTATGCCGATAGCATAAAATGAGATGTGATAGAGCAAATCTGAGATCAGATTTGGAATCAGCACCCTGAAATTAGTCTAAAACAGTTGCAAAAGTCCAGGCCAGATTTTTTTTTTTTGACCAGTGTTATCTGAACCGGTACTGGGCCTCACCTAGGTCGACTAAGCCTCAACTGAGTACCCGGTGCCATGCGTAAACATCGCCACCGGGGGAGACAAAGACGGCCGGGCGTGGTGTTTCCCCCACCCCCCTCGTGTTGCCTTCATTCGGTGCCGCTTCTCGTTACAACAATCGCACTTGCCCCCGAAAGTCTGCTGAGGCTCTACGGGGGACCTTTGCCTTTGTCCCCTCACCTGCTCGATGCGCACGCTCTCGGCGGCTCGGCGCAGCTCCTTGAGCTCAGCCTCGTAGAGCGCTCGCAGCCCCGTGGGCTTCGTGTCGCGCTGCAACAGCGCCTCGATCTCCGCCTCCAGCATGCGGTTGTCTTGCTCCAGAGTGCGCACCTGGGGAGAGGGGGGGGCGGGACAAAGACAAAGGTCCCCCGTGTAGCCTTGACGGGATGTTGAGACAAGTTCTAGTGTTGAGAAAAAGTTCAACTTTTTGAGAGTAGCACCGACAAACGAGTCAAAGACATATCCCCCGTGTAACCTCGACAGATTATTGGGACAAGTTCTCCTGTTAGAGAGCAGCAGCACTTAAAAAGAGACAAATATCCCCCGTGTAGCCTTAACAGACTGTTGGGACAAGTTCTACCGTTACAGAGTAGCAGCACTTAAAAAAGAGACAAAGATCCCCCGTGTAGCCTTAACAGACTGTTGGGACAAGTGCCGCCGTCCAGCAGCAGCACCTACGAACGAGGTAGAGATCCCGGTGGGGTGTTGGGGGGTTTGGGGTGGGTGGGGGGGTGGGTTTGGGGGGTGGCAGCTCGTACGAGTTCGATGTAGACGGCGAGTCGATCGTTGAGTCCCACCAACTCCTGCCTCTCGCTGCATCTTGCGGCGCGGTACTCGGCATTCTGAGCGCTGGCCGCGACCAGATCGGGACCAGGACCCCCGGATCCTGCGCCGAATCTGGCGCACGCAGATACACCCCGACACCACCACCACCACCACCACGGCAAGCATCAAGATCCAGTCCTCGCGTCGACGGCACCGTCGAAGAGGGGGGTGGGTGGGGTGGTGGTGGTGTGGTGGTGGGGGGTAGTGGTGGTGTGGTGGTGGTGGTGGGGGGGTGGAGTGGTGGGGTGGTAGTGGTGGTGGTGGGGTGGTGGTGGTGTGGTGGTGGGTGGTGGGATGGTGGTGTGGTCGTGGTGGGGTGGGGGTGTGGTGGTGGGGTGGTGGTGGTGGGGACCGCGTGCCATCTCATCGGCAGGGAGTTGCGGACGCACGCGCTCACTCGTTCATTGGCGCATTTTGGAACGCGCACATACAACAGGGTACAGGGAGAAGGCATCAACGAGAGGGAGAGAGGTCTTTAGAGGATTGTGGTAATTAAAAAACAAGTCGACACGGACGCCAATCGATGTGTGGCGCGTTGAGAGAGAGAGCGCGGAGAGGGTGGATTCCCGGCGACCAAAGCCATGTCGGCAGAGAAGCGACGTTTCGCAACCACCGCCCCCCCCCCCCCCCGTGTCTGGTTCCAGAGACGACTCGGGGCTCGACGAGAAGGAGGAAGAAGGGGAGGACAAAGAGGAGGCCCCTTGAGGCCGATCGGTGGTTGCCAGATTGCAACGGACGGTTCATTTGATTCCGACTGAATGTGAAACCGAGCATAGTTATCAACGGAGGCTCTCGTTCCACGGCTGGGTTATGAACGCCGGTGGCTTTAACCAGGCCGGCGTACGCGCGCATTCAAAGCGTGACCGGCCGGCCTTGGTACACCCCAAATCACTTGTGGATCAACAGGATTCTCAGTTGCAGCGAAGAAATGGACCACTGGTCGACATGCCACCTCTTGTCGACGGTGTTTTATTCTCCCAAGGACGCGCAGTGTTTGTTGACGAATGTGGTGGGTGAGCTTTTTGTTTGTTAATTTTGTTTGTGCCAATGCAGCAGCAGCAACATCAGGGTCACCAAATAATTCATTAATACAAATTTTACATTATTTACCCCAGCGAAGCATCAGTGAGCTGCCCAGAAATGATAGCTCAATTGAGTGGCTTATAGTGTGGAAATGTACAGCGGCCAAATACTCTGAACGCGTTGTGATGTTGTCTCAATGTGGAGGGCAAAAACCGGAGGCCCCGGAGAAAAATCCACGCGACCACGGAGAGAGACAGAGAGACACACAGAGACAGAGAGAGAGACGCAAACTCAAAATATACAACAGGCGTCAGGGTCGCGATCAAATCGACGACCTCTTGTATACCGGGCGCGGTTGTTAACATCTCGCCACTGTATTTAAAAAAAAAATTATGTTAAAATAAAAAAAAAATTTGTAAAAAAAAAATTCATGATAGAATATAGTAGTGTCATCAGTGTGACATACGTATACCAAGTTTTCAGTCGATACCACATTGGTAAGTGGCTTAAAATTGAGTTACAAGATTTGAGGATGCGACTAAAACAACAGACAGCGGTGAGTTAAATAAAAATTTAACCCGTAAAAACAAAGTTTTTCACTATAAATCCTTTATATGCGTGGCGGCTAGAGTCCTCTCGTCCTCTGGCTTGAGATGGCTGCCACCTATGGGTCAGATGATTGCCTGCCACCATTAAGCAATTGGTAATTAAATATAAATTATTTTTTGCCTAAAAAGTGTCAAATTTTGGAAAAAAAAATTCACGAAAATAAATTGTCACGCACAACGAGTCTGTGTGCAAAATGTCAGCTCGATTGGATCACGGGAAGTGGGTTAAAAAACGACCGAAAGATTTGCACGGTCGTAAGCGCGCAAGCAAGCGCGCAAGTTAACTTAATATAAAGGATTTAAAAAGCGCGTAATAGAAAAAAGGAGACAGCACCGCACTTCGCGCTTGACCGCAGAATCAATACCAAAAGCGCACCTGGAGGCGCGAGCCCCGTGCAGCCCGTACGATGCCGAGTAGCCGCTGCGTCGAGAGCCGATCGCGATGCTGGCTGAGCGGCGCTGCGTGGAGGAGGCGAATCCGCGGCCGGGCGAGGCGCTCCCGGCACGGGCAGCGCTTGAGCCCCGGAGCAGAGCACTGCGCACGGGCGATGGACTGGAGGCTCGCATGTGCAGGGATTCTCCCTCGAAGAAGCGGCGATACGATGAGACTCTCTCGACGCTCATGGTGGCTGCGGTGCGGCGGACTTGTCGACGAGGTTACGAGATGATGGAGGATGGATGGAGGCTTGACGATGGACGAGCGTGGACGGACGAGGGCGAGTGTGGGTGCTTGTCTGTGGGATGGCGGTGGAGTTGGCCCCGGCCTCGGTCGCCTTTATAAAGGCGGCGTGGTTCTTCATTAACACGCGGCCCGGGTTTCGGGAGGGCTCTGTGAAATGTGGAGCCCGCGTGTGCGTTCATTGCCATCTAATTTACATCGCCCTGTTTTTTGTAACGCGTCCTGCCCTCGGCCCTGGCGGTGGCTATTATTACTCTTTGGCTTTTTTCGGTAAAGTCACGTAGGTTAAAAGAAAACAAATAAATTAAATCACGACGTTTCGGAGACAACTCATTACTGCATTAATATTGCTGTTGCCTCCGAAACGTCGTGATTTAATGTATTTGTTTTCTTTTAACCTACGTGATTTTGCCGAAAAAAACGAAGAGAATGCATCCTTGCAGTCACGAAAACTTCAAATCTAGAATGATGGCAAAATTACTCACCACGTCTTCCTCCCTCTCAATGTTGTCACTCACCACGTCTCCCTCTCTCTCTCAATATTATTAATCACCGACTAACCCAGGATGTGCTTTCCTGCCGCCAAGCTTGCCTCGAAATTTATGACCCTGCCATCAACTAACCCCGATACGTGATCTTTAGAACAGCCAGAATTTGTTTTTTATTCCAGTTTGACCGTCGTGTTTTGCGGTTACTATAAAACTCACGTACGAAGAAATGTTGGGAACATTTAAAATAAAGAGATTTGTCCTTACAGTGATTTTATTGATGGGATAAGTAACATTTAAGGCATGAAAGTAAATAAATTATCTTAGATCGCGTTTATGGCATAGGCTTCATCTCCACACCCCCGATTAGCACGGTTGGCTACATACGGTGTGAAAGAAGTTCAACATACATACAGAAATGCAAAATGTACCTGCCTGCATTAAATGCATTTCCTTTGTTGAAAATCAATTTGATTCCGCCTAAATATACGAATGCTTAATGATTATTATTCCGCTTGTTCACCCAGGAAAGCCTCACCGAATCTCATGACTCTCATTCTCACTCAGGAGGGTCCTGCCAAGTTCTAGATTTGAAGCTTTCGTGACTGCAAGGATTCATACTCTTAGTTTTTTCGGTAAAGTCACGTAGGTAACTAATTTAATTAAAATGAATAAAAAATAAAAAAATAAAAAATCACGACGTTTCAGAGGCAACACAAGTCTCCGTCATCAGGTGGGACCGTCACAGCCAGATTTGCTGTATCAAGTGATACGGAGATTTGTGTTGCCTCCGAAACGTCGTGATTTTTTATTATTTTATTTTAATTAATTTAATTTTTTACCTACGTGACTTTACCGAAAAAACTAAGAGTATGACTCCTGCCAAGTGTTTGCAGTCGGGGTGGGAGAGGGTAGCGGTGATTGCTATGTTCATCAGAGTTGAATAATTTGCAAGCAGCGCTACCAAAAATTGGACAAATTTGGACCATGATGCCGGCCACACAATGCCCTCCCCCCCACCACCACGTGTTGAGAATCACGCGGCAGGATCTTTAACGTCCACTCTGAAGTGGGCGGCGCGTGGCTTCGTCTTCACTTGACGGCGAATATCCACCGGCGCTTATTTTATTCCTTCACGCGATTATCCCTCCCGCAATTTCCACGATGCCACGGATAAGTTTGGTGCGTTTCCCGGAAGGCCCCGAGAATCCGCGCGTTTCCCTGGTTGGTTTTAGCTCGATGTCGTCAATTAACGTGCCGTGTTCAGCGGCAGCAGCATTTGTCACTGCAGCGCCAACATGGCAAATATTTAATAACCATTTCAACTTGGTACGCCCCGCCACCCGCATCCTCCGTCGGGGGCGCGAGAAACCACAGACAAGCAGGGAGGCAGCGCCAGCATTCGTCCAAGCTCTGCAGCCCTCTACATATTAACACACCTTGTTAACCCATACGGTCGAACCCCGTATTCTTGTATAGGGAAATCGAGTTTTCAGGTCGATACGGTGTACAGCCGTTTCAATACGGGCAAAAAAAACGTGTGTCTATTTGTTTGTGTTTCTCACTGGTGATGGGACTTGTAGGGTGAACGTTGAGATGTGTAAGGGGCACTGGGTGACCAATGAGGTCTGAATTGGTCTGTAATAAGGTAGGGGGCACTGATGAGAGATTGACAAGTACTTATTAAGTACTTGAACTTCTTTTGCACCGGTACGCAGCCAACCGTGCTTTAATCGGAGGTGCGGTTTTATCGGCCAGTTAAATGTCTACAAGTTGTAGGAAACCAGAGAACACGTGCTATGGGTCCCGTGTTCTATCCAAGTCTGGCTCCCCTCCTTAAAGTCTGTAATCCCAAGTGATGCAGATGGGCTGTTGCTGATTTTGTTGTTAAAAGTTGCTCCACGCATGGAGCAACTTCAACCGCAGTACAACAGGTGGAATCCACATTTTCTGCACCACATTCTCCTGGCAAGTCTCCGATTTGCACGGTTGGCTACGTACGGTGCGAAAGAAGTTCAACACACACGCGAGCCAGGGTATATGGCATCTCCTCGACGCTCACGGGAAGGGAGTTTTGTAGCATTTGTGTGATCCACCAACCCTCGTTGTCTCTACGAATGCTGAATTAAAGACTACCACGTGCATAGCCACCACCACCAGGCTACAGATTGCCACGTGCACAGCCACCACCACCGCCGCCGCCACAGCCGCCCGGCTTGCACCATACAGCCCAACGTGATGTTTTGTTTGCTGCGCTGAGAAATCTTCTCATCAGCTCTTTGCTCACTGCTCGCGCATTGTAATATTCACAATCCACCGAGTGGCAACTTTATGTAATTCTGAGTGGAAAAGTACGACGATTGAAGCTGAAAGCGTTGCGGGACAGTGCTCACCACGACCACTAAACCAGTTTTCTCCGGTCCCTCCGGGTTTGCCCTCTAAATTTAGAAACGTGCGTATCGAGTATTTGGCTGCTATAAATTTCCACGCAATAAGCCACTACGTTAAGCTATCCTTTGTGGCCCGGTCGCTTCTGAAAAAAAAATCTACATAAATCAGTGGGGCCTTACCTGGTAAAATAAAAAAAGTTTCCATGAGACCTCAATTTAATTCGAAGAACTGTGAAAATGGTAACTCCAAAGTAGCTGTGGGTGGGGAGGGGCTGGTCACCCCGTGGTGCCCTTATAAAACTCAACGTTTAACCTACTCACGCCGGCTTGTGCCCGCCCTCACAGTCGGGCATATTTGCGGAATACACCACGCCGCCGTTGACCCTGGCCATTGACCGAGCAACCCAACGTTCCTACCAGCTCCCTCCGCAGGAATGTGTTTTTCGCAGCAGAGGGTGATGTTGCTTTGTGTAATCCCAATAAGGTAAACTGCAGGTAATTATTATAATCCATAGAAAAACATTGTCTCGCAGAAGACGTGTTTTTTTATCTGGTTGTTCAGAATCGCCCAGAGGAGAGAGGATCACAGGAGACATCTCTGCCCAATGTAAAGCAGTGCGTTCGTCATCATCACCGTCGTCTGGAAGGTGAATATTCACGCTACCCTATTCTCCCAAATTAGAAAACACGACCCCCTTCCCACGGCACGTAAACTATACCGAGCACGTGGAAGGTAGCGCCATAAACCTGCGTCTTTTAGAGCCTGAATATAATTACTTAATATTTGTTATCGTACACGACTGCAAATAAATTAATAAATGTAACCACTTTGGGGGGGGAGGAGGTATGCCCACACGTGCCCCCCCCCCCCGCAAACTCCACCCATGCATGGAACAGCTTTTTTAAAATCAGCAACAGCCTCTGTGCACCACTAGGGATGACAGGCTTCAAGGAGGGGAGCCAGTCTTTAAAAGAACCCAAAACCCATTCCTGAACAACTCATGTATAGCCCCCCTCACGTCACCGAGACCGATGGGCCCAGTGTCATCACCAGCACGTGCAAACACGTGGCGCGGCAGCTCCTAGGCCTCCCACGTGTTTAGGGGCCGTCCATAAATGACGTCACGCACCTGGGGGGGAGGGGTCCGATATTTGTGACGATGTGTAACGAGGGGGGGTGATAAATGTGACGTCACATCAAAATGCGCAACTTTAAATAAATATAGACAACAGGTTATACTTAATCAAATAGACTTTTATTAAATGTTTTCTCCTACAACATCAGAGTGCAGCGCCACATTAAATACGCACTACAATGACATAGTTTAAAGCGATTTGAAGCATGTTTTATTTTTGAGGGGGGGTCTGACTTTTTGTGACGCCGGGGGGGTTCAAAAATCTCCAAAATCGCGTGACGTCATTTATGGACGGCCCCTTAGCCACTACCCCCTCCACCCATTCTCTTGAACAGCCCCTTCCCGGCATGTTTGTTCATTCAATCCAGTCCAATAACATTTCAACGATGAGCTCTGTCAATGAGAACGCGCACCACGGTCCACCACCCATAACGCCCGACCGTGTGTTTATTGCAGGAATGGACCATACGTCGAAAATGTGATTAAGGAAACATGTAAATAAATCCTCGCACTTTTTGCAAAATAACCCCACACTTTTGGGTGTTTCACTTTCTCGAGTGATTTATAATCCGGACAATACGGTTACATATCTCGAAACGGAGTCAAGTTGCAGGTATTGGTAAATGTGTTGCGTTTAGCACGTCAGCTTGCACTCATTACACACTAAGTGCTTGCCACAAATGAACCACAATACCTTGCTGATCCCATTAACGAGCATAAACCATCATCAACGCAAACTCCGGTCATCCTCGCAGCAGCACCGGCTTTTGGCTAGCCATCTCACAAAGACGGTCACCGCGTCGCGCGTTCAGACGCGCTTCTGCAGCCGTCTGGAGTGCTCTTCCGAAAGTCACTGGAGCTATGCACTTTTAAATCTAAATTGAAAACTAATTTCTTTAACACTGCTTTTGTGTCCAATTTGTTGTGCTTACCCTGCACCTCCGATTATCACGGTTGACTACGTACGGTGTGAATGAAGTTTAATATGCATTCATGCATGCTGTTGGTTCTGCTTCACCGTCACGACCGTGCTCCTGTAACGGTCCTCCATAACGCTCCCAAACGACATCAGCTGACGTCAATCCCTGCACCGACTTCACCGGGAGTAGCCCCGAGGCTGGAGATGAGGACACATCGTCCTGGGTGTGACAATATGTGATTAGCGGCTGGGAATGTGGCAACAGGGAATGAGAGGGGAGGTAACAGTGAGAGGGGACTGTGGGGATAAAAGGGCACAGCAGAAAAGGGACGAGAGGAGGAGAGAGCCGTGGATAAAGGAGAAAGCTTTTGATGAAGGAGCTGTGTATGTTACGGAGAGAGCCGTGGGTGAAGGAGAGAGCTGTGGATGAAGGACCTGTGTAATTTTACAAAGAGAGCCGTGGGTGAAGGTGAGAGCTGTGGATGAAGGAGGGAGCTGTGTGTATGTTACGGACAGAGCCGTGGGTGAAGGAGAGAGCTGTGGACGAAGGAGCTGTGTATGTTACGGAGAGAGCCGTGGGTGAAGGAGAGAGCTGTGGATGAAGGAG
>CM025645.2:2090443-2105183 GCA_014621495.2 Entosphenus tridentatus
TCTAACCCCAAATAAACCTGTATTATGGATATCTTTATAATGTCTGTTGCATTGTCGATAGTGGATGTAAATTTACAACGGCTGGGTTATAGCATGCTGTCCCTGCAAGTACAAGCCCCATGATTCGATTCCTGCTGCAATGTTGCCCTGCGTTCCATGCATTATTAATGCTTGTTTAATTATGAATGGAACGCGATTTTTAAGATTTGCATGACGTTATCGCACATCTCAATATCGGTCAATGTATTCACGAATTGACCTTTGTGTAAAAGGTTTGGTGTGGATAAAATTGAAGGCGACTTTTAAGTGGTAATGGGCAGTCGGGTGTGAAACAGCTTGACCCCACGTTAAGTGGAGGTTGTTGCAATAAATACTGTGGAGTCCATTATCTTGTTGCTGGAGCTGACTGCTGGGTAGAAGGTGACTAAAGAATGCGTGATCAGATAAAGAAATCGATGAGCACTTCGTATGTTGAATTTCTTTCGCACCGTACGTAGCCAACCGTGCTAATCGGAGGTGTGTTTGTGTGCATGCATCGTCTTCAGCCATCAATGGATACTGGACAAACAGGACATCATGAAGGAGCGACAGAAAGACTTGAAGAACCTCACTGAAGAAGAATACTGGAAGATACATATCTTCTTTGCGAATGGTAGCCAATGACACCACATTGCGGGGAACATATTTAGGGCACGCTCATAAAAATGGGAAATATATTTAGTGTAGCCCTGACATTTGATGCTCACACCACTGAATGTGGCTCTACAGGACATTTGGCTGACTGTTTTACTCTGGTTTAGCATTTTGGAAGATGTGGGACTTAAAAGACAAAGATCCACCATACGGCCTTTAACATACCATTACCGAAGACCTGTGAAGGCTGGCACATGGCAGGGGGTGGCCAGCACCCTGCCCAGATGCATGTCTCCTCCATGCTGATGTGTACACACTGCACCAGATACTAATTTAAGGCTGAGTCGACCTGGTAGAGGACCAGGAGCGGCTCACTGCGTTTGCGGCGCAGTGCATAACCACTACATTACCACTACATTACCGCTTGATGGGAGTACAAAGACACATATCCCCCATATAGCCTTAACATACTGTTGGGGCAAGTGCTGTTAGCGAGCACCTATTAAGACTGGTACATGCAACGGCACAGACATAAAACTGCATATTTTTTGACAATGGAAACTGGTTCTATACCACTATGGGAACCTCATTTGCCAGTAAAAATATGATAATTGGTTTTTTACCCTTCTATCTGGCAACAAAACTGACACCTTTTTTTTTACAAGGAGTCATGTTTGCATAGACCGCAATACCTGCAGTCATAATACAAACAAAAGACATAACTCTGATAATGTGCACTGTCCTTGAAGTTGATTGGTCCACACCCGAGACAGCTTTCCTTGAGCCTAGTCTCACATGGGTTGGACCAGATGACGCCAAAAGGCGCACAACTCAAAGACAATGCACCATCAGGGTATGAGAGCTCGGGGTAAGCCTTTACACTATGGGAACCTCATTTGCCAGTAAAAATATGATAATTGGTTTTTTACCCTTCTATCTGGCAACAAAACTGACACCTTTTTTTTACAAGGAGTGGAACTTTTTTGTATTAATTGTGTACCTATATCTTGCCAAGCAGAATCACTACCTCAAGAAATTAATGATGTGGCAGAAATGGGTTACGTCAACAATGAAGCCTGTTTAGTTTTGGTTTATTTTGTTGGTATTGAGTGGCATTTGTTTATATTCAGCAATTATCAATCTCAGACTCCCTGCAGTTCGTGGCCACGTACAAAGCTAGTGACGAATGGTATCTAAAACTGACCTGTGCCTACTCCCAGTGTTGGGTCAACATAAATAAGTTGCGCGATACGTTTTGGTCAGCACTGGTCAATAACATTGTACCACTCGATGAGCAGTGAATTCCGTCCACTTTCCCATGTCCGGTTTCCCACTTAACAGCACGTTGCTCCATATTCTACCATGCTAAATGTCCCACAGTTCTCAAAACGCACAGATTTGAAAGATTTTTTTAAATAGACGCAGATGCCGGATTGTATAAGACAGGCCCGCGATGATGCATTGAAACTACTCGTTTGTTTTCTTGTCTGTAGTTATCCAAGCGTTGGGTGAGCAACTAAAACTCAGGCAACAAGTCATAGCGACGGCCACTGTTTACTTCAAGCGATTCTACGCGAGGTACGCTCTTCTTGCAACCAGTGGAGGCGCACATTTTCGATTTAAAACATTTGTTTACTGTTCTCGAATAGGCAACTGTGTGGTCAATTTAACAACCTCTGTACAACCAGTGAAAATCTTCAGTCATGTTTTGTACAAAATAACAATGGGGACCAGCCACACAGGCCTCATGGTAGCCAAATGAATTGGCTTATCACGTGCCAATGTATAGCAGCCAAATACTCTATCAACACATAGTTCTGAATGTGGAGGGGAAAACCGGAGGACCCGGAGAAAAATCTGCTCATCCATGGGGAGAACATGCAGACTCCAAATATTCATGCATCATGGTCAGGATCGAATGCACGACCTCCTGTATACCAGGCGAGGTAGTTAACATCTCACCACCACGGTACCCCACTTCTGCATCATAGAATACCTTAGCCATGAAGACATTAGTCTTGAGGATTTCCATAGAATTATATAAATCTCGTACACTTTTGCTGCAGGCAGTTTATTACGCAGCAAGAGAAAAACTTCCCAAGCCACACGATATGTGGGGCAACATTTACCATGTCATAGTTGTGCATTCCAAGACAAAGAAAATTGTGTAATGCCATTATAATCTGAGTAATGATAGATTTTAAATATTTGTATGTTGCACCGTTATGCTACATTCCAGGTGACCTGATGGGGGGGGGAATCTGTCTTTGTACAGGTATTCCCTACAATGTATAGATCCTGTGCTGATGGCTCCTACATGCGTGTTTCTGGCCTCAAAAGTGGAGGTGAGTACATGCAACAAACTTGAAATTTGGCATGTGGGTAGCTTCCAGACTGTACACAATGCAAAAAGTATAAGAATAGACTTTTGTATTTTGGGGGGGGGGGGGGGGGCAAAAAATAAAATAAATTTTTTTACCGCGGGTGGGCGGTGACGCCTCATTTGTGTTTTGTCCCCCATGCGGCAGCGTCACGCAGGTGTGCCTGCTGACGTCACGCATCCCCCCCCCACCCTCCGCGTAGGCCGTGTATTAATCCAAGACAAGAATCGAAGTCTCGGGCGAAGCCGAGTAGTAAAGCTAATATGTAAATAATTTTCAGATGCTGGACATGGCCACCCATTTAACAAACAGAAAACAAAAAGAGAGAATTAATAAAAAAAGAAATATAACAGTGTAATAACTGGCTTCCAGTTTCCCATAAGATTCAGTTTGATAAGCTATTGCTAACCTACAAAGCTGTGAACTCCCTGTCCGCAGCCTACATCATTAGACATGTGGCTACACCCATAGGTCCCTTCAAGGCTTTAAGATCTGGGGATGTAGACCTTCTCTGGGTGACCGAGCTTTTTTCCCGTGTATTGCCCAGACTCTGGAACTCCAAGTCTGTGGACAATATTAACACTCGTCTTTAATCTTGTCTGTACACTTCCGTTTATTCAAAGATTAACTAATTCAGGGAATGGCTTTCAGTATTTATTTTATGATAGTTTGCCATTTCTTTGTTGTTTCATGAGTTATTGTCAAACTAAGTGTCTGCTGTCTTGTACAGCGCTTTGAGATCTTCTGTGAAAATGTTTTGTAAATACAATATTTAAACCAAAAACCATGAGTTGGGCAGATTGAGCAGCAGTAACAGCATGATGCACCACGTGCAAAGCTGTCACAACCACTGCAACCCGCAGAGCCTATCATTGAAACGTTATGCAAGAAAAATAATTTCATTACATAAATATGGTATGAAATAAATAGCCTTCACTTATCCTACAGTTTTTCTCGATTTCACGTTCAGTTTTGCTGGCTCCCTTACATTGAATTTTCCCACTTGCAATACAATAATTCTTTCAATAGCCTTCTTAAACTTGTCATAATTTTAGCGCTTACTCAATGGTCAAATATATGTTTGTACACAGTTGAACCCCTCTAAACGACCACCCCTGTTAACGACTAATCGCTTAACGACGGGCCTCCATAGAGCCCAATGTGTGGTGTAGAGTATAGTGTAGTGTATAGTAGTGTAAAGTATAGTAGTGTAGAGTATAGTGTAGTGTATAGTAGTGTAGAATATAGTAGTGTAGAGTATAGTGTAGTGTATAGTAGTGTAGAGTATAGTGTAGTGTATAGTAGTGTAGAGTATAGTTGTGTAGAGTATAGTAGTGTAGAGTATAGTGTAGAGTGTAGTGTATAGTAGTGTAGTGCCTCCTTAGAGCCCAGTGTGTTCGCTTACCGACCATTCCCCTGTTAATGATGGGATGTTGTAGCTACAGTAATTATTAGTTAATTAATTGATTAACCATGTTTTATTATTATCTGTTTATAATGTTGTTAGTATTTTTATGTATTAACATCCATTGTTTAAATATTATAAAGTACGTTTTTTGGGTGAAAATTTGTAACTTTCGATGCTGTCAGAACGAATTAAGCCTTTAACATATATTTCCTATTCTCGCTTGATCAAATCACTTAACGACTGGTTTCGTGGAACCAATTACATTTGCTGAGAGGAGGGGTTCTACTGTAATTTTTTCCTTTCCATAAACAGTTTAAACATAATTTAAACGTTACAATTTTCACAGTGTTTGTTTTTTGTGTAACGAATGTGTTTTTGCGTGTATGTCTTTACAGGAATTTGGTGTTATATCAAATAGTCGCCTCATTACAGCCGCCTCGACCGTGTGTAAGTCTTGAGCTGTGTGCGGTGACCTCTGACTGAACTGTTCGAAAATAGACAATGACCTCTCAGGGGACCTTCAGACAATTGGCTGATGGGCAACTCCCATGAGTTTTGGATGTACATTACGGACACGTTTAATCCCTTGAGTCGTCGCTGGGTATGCTCATGAAGTGATTTTGCACTTCGCGTGTTACTGTAATAGATGTCGTTCGTCCACCTTTCTCCATGCAGCAGAAACGCTCAAAATACGAGTGTCGGATGTACTCTGATGAATTGACTTATTCATCCACGCTGGGATGGCGATGGTGCATTCAGATTTGTGAATATGTCAAACCATTGACTTATTCCTTAAATAAGCAAAGCTATAGATAATTTGAAATTAGGCTCTCATGTATAATTATAAATTCAGCACATTAGTCAATAACACTGGCCTTAAAAGGAAATATATATATAAAATAGGCAACGTTTTGGACAGTTACCCATCACATATATATTGAGGCCAGAGAGAAGAGTAAATGTGAGTTGGAGACTTTACGTAGCCAACTGATTGGCACGCTTGGCTACGTAATGGTGCGAAAGAAGTTCAACGTACATATATACATACGACGATAACAATCTTGCTACTATTACGACTTAATCTCAATATCCGAGTTCTCACTACCCAACAAAGCTTGGAGCAAAAACGACGTGGAGTGTGTTGATGTGAAATTTGGTCGTGAAAAGTCTCGATCACACTGGTGAGGAGCAGCTTTATAGGTTTATAATTTGATCAGTAAACGTGTGGCAGTTGTTTGTGCGTTGGTGCCCACGCCTGCCTCGATGATATTAGTCGTTATAAAACGAACGGCGTGAATACGAGGTTAATAAGTAATATTTAAAGATACTTTTTTTTTTTAAACACACTTTAATGAAATGTACCCTACTCGTAATGGCAGAACTCCACGACTCCAGGAAGTGTCCGCAAAGCTTGCCTTAACGTAAGGGGCCGTGGTGATTTACAGCCAACGTCAGTTGAGCGTGGACAATTAGACCCAAGACGAAAACATAACATATAAAAATGAATGTTTAAAAATGAGTAAAAAATAGAATATAGTATTGTCATCAGTATGACATAAGTATACCAAGTTTGCAGTCGATACCACATTGGGAAGTGGGTTAAAATTGAGTTACAAGATTTGAGGATACAACAACAACAGTGAGTTAAATAAAAGCGTGTAAAAACAATCGTATTTTTCCAGCCTTTGGCCTTGCACTGGTGAGACAGCCATAAAAAAGGGTGTTTCTGGTGTAGGCCAATCTGTTTCAAGCACAGTGAACACATTATGAAAGCATATTTGCATTTCTTTTACCACAAGTATGTGTGATTAATGCAGACTCTATGCCTTTGTTAAAGGTGTATATTTATGCCAGAAAGGATCAAGCCTTTTTTATCATTTAACGAGGGAAATTCAATTTTGCAGTGCCACTTGACTTGAGCATGCCCTTTGCTCATTGATGTTCATCAAGCCTCTAGCATTGTTTGCAGCGTGTGTGTATGTACATATATGGGGAATGGTGGTGTAGTGGTTTGCGCGCTGCGCTTCGAACCCGGTGGCCCCAGTTTGATTTTCGCTCACGGACAACACCGGTGACGATTATCTGAACCGGTCTTGGGCCTGCCTTAGGTCGACTCAGCCTCAAATGAGTTCTTGGTGCGGTGTGCAAATATCGCCGCTGGGGAGACAGGCGGGCGGGCGTGGTGGTGGCCACACACCGCCTAGTGTGCCGTTCCAGCTTTCAAAGCTGCTTGCTAACAGCACTTGCCCCAAACAGCCTGTCAAGGCTATATGTGGGGGATCTTTGTCTCTGTATATATACCTGATTTTGTTTTTCTTTTCTTCCCCAACACCCAGTCAAAAACAAGTTCTCTTACGCGTTTTCAAAAGACTTCCCTTTCCGAGTCAATCACGTGAGTATTTATTTGTGGAGGTGTTTTTGTTGTTTTCGCCTGTATTGGAGCAGATTACTTAAAAACACGTGCGAGGGTTTATATTTATTTGGACTCTATAGGCCTTAGTAGAGATTCATGTTCCCAGTAGGAATTTATTAAGCAAGGCTGCGTTGTACCGATGTATCAGTTCACTGAGTTCTTACCTCTTTCTTTCCCCCCTCCCACTTTCACAAACAAGCCACAACCGGGGCCATGCCGGTTGGCTTCCGTGTCGATTGCGATCCTTCCTCTGGATTTCATCGCATATATTTCGACATTTCATCGCCATCGACTTTATTTCAACTTGCCTGAGAAGGCGTGGGGGGGTGGGAACATCTCTCGCCTTCCGTTGTCCGCCTCTTCATTTTGCCCCCTCGCACGCGTTGCGTTTTTTTCCAAGCGCTCCGGTTTCTTCCTACACGTGTGAATACTGTGGTAATCCCGCGGTTAACAGTGACATTGGTTCACGTTTTCGCCTCCCACAGCGCCCCGTGGTTTCGACTCGCGTTAAAATTAAGATTCACTGTATTTGTTTACGTTATGCACGCGGCTGCCAATTTCGGCCAATCCGAGCGCTCGTTTGTGGACTGAGCCATACCCTGAGCCAATCAGCGACGCCCTTCGATGACCGTTTAGACCTCCACTGGCTTTGTTTACATTACGTTTTCTATTTTGTCAGTGGAAACGGCTCTCTTGCAGACTCATGCAATTCCTACATTCGATTAACATTTATTTCGGTGAGCAGTGGTTTTCGTGGAACGGTTTAAAAGCGTTAACCGAGGGACTAC
Organism: Entosphenus tridentatus; assembly: GCA_014621495.2. Taxonomy (NCBI): domain Eukaryota; kingdom Metazoa; phylum Chordata; class Hyperoartia; order Petromyzontiformes; family Petromyzontidae; genus Entosphenus; species Entosphenus tridentatus. The sequence goes on from CM025645.2 coordinate 2,098,067, forward strand.
TGCGGTTAACTTGGCTAAAAACATTTTTATATATGGAGAACTGCAGAGTTTGAGCAATTGGTGGGTAGTGGTGGCTGACCACCTGGCTACTGCCTCCCGACTTGTCTCTCATTCCTCGTCGTGCCTGTGAGCCGTTCTCTCTTTCTCGGAGAGTGAGCGAACACTGTCCGCGTTGCAAGTTGAAATTATGATTACGTGCAAGTTTCATTATTGAGCACATGTTAAGGTCGACCACGTGGACACGCAGGGTAGTGTTTGTGTCACTGCCACTCTCAGCTCCTAGTAATTGTTGACCGACTACACCTATTCTCTGAGCAGTTATCTGTCTTTGATGGTGGACGAATACTACGCAGGGTGTGACGAATTGAAATTATTGTTGTCCATTGTGATCTTTTGTGATCCATCTCGCCATCCTTCATCCGCTGCTTTCTGGTTTTTATACTCTGCCAGTGTTCAGACCCGTGTGCCATTGCTGGTCTTTCAGGACCCGTCGAGTTACCAAGTTCCAGGCAGCGACTCACCTTATAAATGTGCTGCACTCAGAACAGAGCGTGAAGTGTAACCAGTTAATAAAACGCACAGCAACGCGACATGAGAATAGTCCATACTTATCCTGGGAAGCCACACTGATTCAAAGTCTTCCTTTATCAGGAGGGTCCTGCTACATTGGGTATTTAATATTGTTTTAGCCAGGTAATGATGATTGTTGATACATGCGAGAGGAAAACCGGAGCGCCCGGAGTAAACTCACCCGTGCGATGAGCGGCAACGCTCTATCCCTGTACAGATAGAAATTAATGGGATATTATTCCACTTTGCTCTACTGCCAGGGCACGGCACTTTGACACCCACGGGAAGGGGGGTTTCGCCATGTTTGTGCGATCCGCCGACCCTCACTGCCTCCACAGCGCTGGCTTTACAGACTGCCGCGTGCAGCGTTAGCCACCGCCGGCCGGCTATACCGCACAGCCCAAGCGTGTCCGTTTTTTTGCGTTGGGCTGCCTCTGAAGATTTCCACCGCCTGGTCAACATGTTGAACTCGCGTAGCCGTGACGTGGAGACCTCGCGACTGCGCCGGCGGTATTTTCCATTGCGTGTTTTCTCTGAAAGCGGTCACTTGGCTTTGGTGAGGGCATACGAGTGCGTGGCAAGTCCTTCATTTTAATTTCATAAAGGGGTGCCAAGTTAGCGTCATGTGGAATGTTTGACTTGGTTATGACTGCCCGTCACATCTCTTTTGCAAAACTTATTCACCTGCTAATTTGGGCATATATCTCCCATTGTAAGCGTTTTAGTCGAATAACAGCGTACGTGTGACATACAAAGCGTGGCGGATGGGTGGCGCAGTGGTTTACACACTACACTGTGGAACCAACCAACCTGAGCGCGTATTCCCAACTGCACCTCTCGCCAGTGGCGAGGGATATTTGAACCGGTCCTGGGTTCTCTGTCGCCCACCCACGCTGACCAGCGGTGGTGAAGTATGGTCAAATACCCCCCATGACCGACGGTGTGGGGGAGAACGTCATCGAGCAGTGGGTGACAAGTACATGTGTACGGCCATTTTTTTTGTCAATCCACTGCTGGATGAAGACATCACCCAGACAGACCGTGTGCTTTGCGGGGGTTATTTGACCATACTACTCCACGCTGATCAGTGCGGGTTGGTGAAGGCTGGGAGCATATATATGCGGAAGCATGGAAGGACCGTACAACAATGGAATTTGCTGCGCTGCCCTCTTGATTCCTACCTCATAGCCCCACAGCCCCATGGCAACCTGTGCGTGTATGGTGGCCACCCATCCAAGCACCGTCGAGATTCGTGCTACCCCGCTAGGCCTCTGGGGTCTCATGATTTGATTATAGACTGTGGCTGTATAATTATGGATCCACAATCCTAGTATGTCATTCAGTTGTTCTTTAATCATAACCACGTGGTCGGCTATGGAGACGTATTGTTTATCAATTATCGTGAGGATTTGTATGTGTTGGTACATGCGTAGGGGAGTTGTATTTGAAATATTTCTTGTTTATCCCGGACTCAGCCTCAGCACCCTTTCAGGAGAGTCCTGCCGAGTTTTTGCTTTAGTTGGGTGACGCATGCTAAAAGTTTCCAGATTGAGTAACGTTAACAAGTTATTTTTTCAAATTTTCAAAATTTTGGACTGCGAGTCACATTGGCTCTGTAACGTTTTCTCATTTGCATCATCCCATCATTGAAGTCGCTCGATCTTTTAGGGTCCTTAAACTACTTCGGATCCGAAGTGAATGGGAAAGAGAACGGCTCGTAAGCAAACTTTTTCGAGCGCGTATGCCCAGTGGGGGGGGGGTTGGGGGTGGGGGGGAGGTTAATGAATTGCGTGTTGCTGCAAACTTGCCACGACATTCCTGGCCAGCGCGCTGAAACGCGGTCGGGCGATGGCATGCCCGGGGATTTAATTATCGCCGGTGTGCGAAGGAATCGCCGAGCTAAAATTAACAAAGCGCGCGTGGCGCCGGCGATGTCGCACCGCGGAGGGAGCGCGCGTTGGCAAGTGTGCGCTGATGGTGGCGGCAACTCTGGGCGGTTATCGCCCTCTCGAGCATTCCACCGAAGGCGTCGTTTTGTTGCAAGTTTCTTGCGGCCGTTTTGCAATCCCCTGCGCCGTCAGCCGTGGCGCGTGGCACTGACGATGCGGCGTCTCTGATTAGCACGGTTAGCTACGTACGGTGCGAAAGAAGTTCATACATACAATTATACATGGCGGTTGTTTGACCGTGCCACACTATGCTGGTAACGAGATATCACTCAGAACTGGCTTAGGTTTGAGATTCCATTTGCCATTTAATGATAGCCATGGCCGGGAATCAATCTCATGTTGCTAGGTTTATAGTGCGGTGTGCTCACCATAGCCTCTTGTGTCTGAAACTCTTTAACATGTGTGTGTGACTTGGAGCTCAAACTACGGTAACGGTACACATTTACCAGCATGCAAAGAGACTGCTTATGTAGGTGTTATTTACAATTAGCCGCTAATTGAATATTTCAGATTATAAAAGAGACCTTTCCTGGAAATAAAAAGTTGGGGGTGCATCCAGTAATTGAGTAGGTGTTGATGTACGTGAGCAGGTTTGTAAAACTTAATTGACACCGGGCACAAGTTTTGGGCGTGTGTTATTCTTGGGAGCAGCCTCTTATAATCCGGAGAATACGCCGACGAGTGATCCCTGCACTCAGTGCCGAGTGTGTGATTGTCCACTGTGAGACCCGTGGTGCGCAGTGATGGTTCTTGCCACGTGCAATCATGAAGGGGGTGGATACACTGTCGAAGAGAGAGAACGACTCAACGACTCTGAGGCACCAGGAGGAGGAAACAAAGACAGGCAGGATAGGCAGTAGCCACGCGGTCAACCGTGCTCCGAATCCCAATCCCCCAAGCTTTGTGATTCTCTCTATATTAAGTTGTTTTTTGGCAATTAATGTTTCCATGAGCAGGAAATCACTTGACTGTGAGTGCGGATGTTCCAGCTGTGGGTCAACTATGTACACTGTGAGACCTGTGGTGCACAATGATGGTTCTTAACTACTGCAATCTTGAAGGGTTGATACATTAAACATAAATAAGTCCTGTATGTATCATTTACAATTTTCCTGCAAAGAGAAAACCAATACAACAACGATAAACACCAAAAAAAATATTCAAACGATGCTGCCGCATTTTCAGACATCAAAAACAATGATAAAAAAATATCAGATGACTAGCTCACTGCGACTATCACCTGCACAACCAGCAGATGAAAAGCATATGTGGTTAGACCGTTGCAGGTCGTTTTAACATATCTAACCGGGGACTTTGATGGCTTCATTCAGGGCCGGCTGCCCTGACTGATGGAGCCGAGTTCAGCGAGTCGTGAGGAGTTCTAAGAGCAGCAGGAGAAGGCGGAGAAAGCAGCCGTCGCAGCTGTGGCCATGCCTTATACGTTATTGAAATGATCAGTCTGCTTTGAGTGCCTATTTATATTCCCTTGTTTGAGCACACCTTTAGATACGAGGCCCGATGAGATCGTCTGTTTTTGCTAATGCCGAATGATCGTGGCCATTGCGAAATTGTCATGTCAATTCCGTTTTGTTCGCTGAGATGCATTGTGTTAAGGATTCATCTGGTGACGTACTTGATCCGTACATTGGTTCCCACTGTGGATCGTAATAGAGGTCATAGAAGCTTGCCCGTGATATTAAGTATTCTTATTGAGCTGCCCACAGGACAATGTTGGATCCAGCAGTTTTGGAAGAAGTGTTATGAGTTAATGTATTTTGTAAGTGTTATCATTTCACTTGCTTTTATCCCTAATATTCTTGGGAAATGCATAATGACTTTGATTGGAAAGGCATTCTCTAATTCATATGCCACAATAAACACTTGTCATTCAATAGCATTTTTTTTCCCAAGCCTGACTGCTGACGAGACCCAAACGGTCAAAACCAGTCGAAATAATTCGATTCAATAACAATTGCTAGCTTGATAATATTGGCCTGCAAAGCCAAGAGGTTGATGAACTTAACGCCATTTTTTATATTTACATATTCGGAGACAGAACGGGGTTCAGCTGCTATTCGTCATTCACGTGTGACAGCAGAGGGCGCCCCGTTTCCACGTTGCGTGGAAGGGGGACCCCCAACATTTTAACATTACGGGGCTTTAGGCCCAATATACTCTATCTATAGATGTGTGCTTCTACCATCAATCGCTTCGGAAATTTCAACAGCAGGCCGGCTAGCACATCTTCACGAATATAAACATTAAAGACAAGCCACAATAGTAGTTGTGCAATTGTGGCCATGCAATACAAACAATGGACCATGGAGTAAACCACTGTAGTCTGCGCTTCTTCAATGTTGGAGGAATTGCAAAACTACACAAACGCTCACCTGCTGAAGGTCTCATCGTGGCTATCGGACCTCGTCATTGGAATCGGACTCCTGAACCACATTACCATATGCAAGAATAGAATAGCTGTGCGGTTGAGTGACTGGGTCATTTCATGTGTGAGTAATAAATACATTTTCAGAGCCACTAAGATAAACTTAAAACAATATTTATATAAGGTTGTAATATATTACCTATGAATATTTTCAATATATTGTTATGCACTGAAAATTGTCGCCGTGCTAAATGTGGTCATTCTTTTTGTCCTCGCAGGTGTTAGAATGTGAATTTTACCTACTTGAGCTAATGGTACGTACACACACACACACGATTGTTAGCTGAGCATCTTGCCTGTGGTGTGTGTGTGTAATGGGGAGGGGTAGTGTAGCGGTTAGCGCACTGCGCTACGAACCTGGTTCCCGGGTTCAATTCCCGCTCACGGCCAACACCAGTGACGATTATCTGAACTGGTCCTGGACCTCCCCTAGGTCGACTCAGCCTTAAATGGGTACCTGGTGCGATGCATGAACATCACCGCGAGGGACAGAAAGGTGGCCAGATCTTGGTGTTGGCCACCCACCCCCTCGTGTGCTGCGCTGGTCTTTGTGGGTCCTCTCTAACAGCACTTGCCCCAACAGTTGGTTACAGGCTATAACGGGGGGGGGGGGGGGGGAATCTTTGTTTTTACGTGGTGGGGAGTGGTGGCATACCCCAGTAACAATGGATAACACTTAAATGGACATTCGCATGTGAATCTGGCCTTGACTGCCAGTCGGTGGTAATCTGCCCAAATGAATTTGCCGTTGCATTATTGATACGGCTGACAACAATGGGAAGACAAAGGTGTCTGGGCATGAAATTCCCAACATCTGCTTGTCACAATGAACATCACTGGCCACAGCACGGGAGGGGTAGTTTCATGGGGTGGTGTTCAACACCAAAGGCTTTGGCGACCAATAATGATTTATAATAAATTTTTTGGGTTTGATCGCGTAAATAAAACATGTGACACACACACCCTTCTCGACCCGACATGGCCAATTAATAAAGTTGTCATGTGAACAAACGTGTGCCGTAAGTTTATCGCTGCCACAGCACCGCCCGGTGTGTTGTGTTGGAGAGCAATCCACTGCATGAAACAGTTTGGTGTGGACGTGTCACTGGTAGTTACAACCAGCATCATCAGGTGATTGCCAGAGATGTGAACATTGTATTTAGTGTGCGCCCTTAAATAGGTGGTGTGGCGTCATCGGTGTGCACCCACAAGAGAGTAAGAAGTGGCAGGAAGTGGTGATACATAGTTGAATGTATGTTAATGTGTGGGGTGTGTTTGCCTTTGTGTCTTGTGTCCAGGATTGCTGCTTGATTGTGTATCATCCTTACCGGGCGCTTACACAATATGTGCACGACATGGGGCCTGACGAACAGCTGCTGCAGATTGCCTGGTGAGACACTCCCGACGTTTTTGTTCATCACTGTATAGTAATTGTCACAGATTACATCCCAACTGCGATGTTGGGATGTTGGTGTCTTGATACGTGGAAATATCCGCCCCAAAAAGTTCCTTTTGAACTGTGTCGAGCCGATTACTTGCAACAAACATCTCATTTGAATCGTAAATGACATAGGGTAAGGGGTTCTACATTCAGAGACCCTTACCCCGACACGTCACCTCTTCTAGATTTTTCCTTTCAAGGCCGCAGCGTTATTGACGAAAGTGAGCTTTTTTTGTCACTTGTGCACCACTTCCAACGCTAAATAATTTGTTGGATTTGAATCGGAAGTTGATTTGTGGCTCAAGCGGCGTCATCGTGTCCTGGGCCCCCCTCCACCCAACCCGGCCAAACAAATTAAAAGTGTCACGTGGTGTGCAAGTGTTCTAACGCGCCAATTATTATTTTAGCTCGCTGGAAAGTTGAAGGGCAGTTCTCGCAACCAAATTTAGCAAAATCGGTACAACGTTCAATTTGTAAATACGCTGAACGTCATCGGCGGGGAAAAGATCCAGGGCCTCAAAATGAGAAACCAGGAAGTCGGAGTAACCAGGTGACCTGAGCAGAGACCTCCTTCATCGCAAGAGACAACCAATCAGATCCAACGGTGCCGTGATTGGAAATGCCGTCTCTTGACATGATGCTGATAGCGCAGTTGAAACAAATTCCTCCTGCGGAGGGAGCTGGAAGGAACGTTGGGTTGCTCGGTCAATGGCC
>CM025645.2:2105583-2116873 GCA_014621495.2 Entosphenus tridentatus
CCCCACCCAGCCCCTCCCCACCCTCCCCTCCCCACCCTCCCCACCCAGCCCCTCCCTGCACGACGGACACAATAATCCCCTGTGGGCTGGTGTAACCAGGAGGTTCCTACCAGTAACATTGTATGGGTATATATTTATTTTATATTATCTGATTATAACCCAAGTTGACTGCTCCCCATTCTGAGATCTGTGTGATTTGGGTAAGAACTTTGGACATGTAATGCGCCATCCTTGAGAGCAGTCGGCCTTGAGTGAATCCATCGAAGGCCCCGGCTAGATATGTTTAACGACCTGCAACTACATAACTGCATGTTGTTCATTTACTGGTTGTGCAGATGACATCAGTGTGAGCTATCTGTGAGAGATATATATATATTATTGTTATGGATGTCTGAAAACGCAGCAGCATTGTTTAAATAATGATTGTGGTGATTGTCACTGTTTTATTGGTTTTCTCTTTGCAGGAAAATTGTAAATGATACATACAGGACTGATTTATGTTTAATGTATCCACCCTTCATGATTGCACTAGGTAAGAACCATCACTGCACCATAATGAGTCTGAGATTGTACATAGTTGACCCACAGCTGGAACATCCGCACTCACAGTCAAGTGATTTCCTGCTAATGTCAACATTCATTGGCCAAAAACAACTTACTATAGAGAGGACCACAGAGCTTAGGGGGGGTTGGGATTCGGAGCCGGCTGACCACTTGGTTGCTGCCTATCCTGCCTGTCTTTGTTTCCTCCACGCGTCTCCGAGTCGTTGAGTCGTTCTCTCTCTTCGACAGTGAGCTGATACTGTGTGCGGCAGCATGTTACAATTTGATGTTAAGTTAAATGATAATTTGGAATCATTTATGCTGGAGGAATCCGATGAGCTGTAAAGGATGTCCAGTAGCGGCGGGTCAGAAAGTTACAACAACAAACAATACAAAAACACGATGGGAGTGCAAAGTTTAGGAAAGGTTAGCAAATAACTAACAACATTGAAATAAAAATAAACGTATTCTTTTACCAGTTAAAGCTCACTGAGCTCTTAGCTTCTCGTTCAGAAGCAACTTGGTCACAAATAATGACTCAACGAAGTGGCTTATGTGACCACATTAATATAGCGGGGGTAAGTTTATCCGTTGCATAACGGCCGTTGACTTTTCCACAAAGTCGTACAAATTTTATCCACCCCAGAGAGATGATGGGCTTTGCAGCAGATAGTGTGCTGCGCTGACTCACCCAGCAACCAGAGTTCGATTCCAGCTCTTGGCCAAGACCAGTGACGATTATCGGAACCGGTCCTGGGCCTCCCCTAGGTTGACTCGTCCTTAAAGGAGGATGATTTAGTGCGGTGTGTTAACTTCGCCACTGCGGCGACAAAGGTGGCCGTGCGTGGTGCTGGCCACCCACCACCTCGTGTGCCGTGCCGGCCTTCATAGGTGCTCGCTTAACAGCACTTGCCCCAACAGTCTGTTAAGGCTATACGGGGTGGGGGGGAATCTTTGTCTTTGTGTAATATACCGGTGCGTGTGTGTCCGTGCGCGTACCCAGCGAGTCTCCACATGGCGTGCGCCATCCAGCAGAAGGAGCCTCCCAAGGAGCACCAGAAGGAGGTTCTGCGCGATGGCCGGCACTGGTTTGCGGAACTCTCCGTCGACATGGACAAGGTGGCTCGCTCTTCCCTCCACTGCCGCGCTCTCGTGCAGAGCGCGGCACCCCTCTCCCCGAGTTATTTCGGCGATAGATATCGTTTTGTTTGACATGGCATCGTTCTTCTTCGTATGGCAGTCGATGTTGTTGATGTGGAACAGGGGTGGGGAATCTTTTTTCTGCCAAGGGCCATTTGGATATTTATAACATCATTCGCGGGCCATGCAAAATTATCAACTTAAAAATTAGCCTGTTATATTTGGCCAAACATTTAATTAACTTACCTCTAATGCGATGGCTGGAACTGCTTCTTTTTGGTGAGGCGTGTGATGTTAGCTGGTATTGATGATGTTGCTACTCGCAACTGCTTTTCCAGGTTTGCTCCTAGATTTAATTTCGAGTCCCGCCTGCGGTTGCCTTGGCAGGGCCAGATGAAATTATTTAGCGGTTCTTGTACGGCCCGCGGGCCGGACGTTCCCCACCCCTGATGCAGAGCATTGGTTTTTAACCTTTACTGCAGCCTTGCACCCCTTTGTTTCTGAATCGTTAAAAACATTTATAATGTAATGTTAATAGATACATAGGTTTGATGAAACAAAGTAGTTGTACATACATGCCCGTGCCAAATTTGTGTTTTGATTACCTTCTTACAAAAATCTGGCAAACCGCGCACCCACAGGGGATGCGTGCACTCCAGGTTAAGATCCACAGATGATTGCGCCAGGAGTCGCGGAGTGGATCGCCGTGGTGATGCCTCCTTCGTATTTGTGAATTGGTCATTGAGACGTTATACATTCGTTGGTATGTATGTGTGTATGTTGAACTTCTTTTGTACGGTACCTAGCCAACCGTGCTAATCGGAGGTGCAGGGGAAGGACAACAAACAAAACACATTAAACACTTAGAAATAAATGAGTTGTCAATCGAGATTTAAATGTGCGTAGCCCCAGTGGGTTCCTAATATCAGAAGGGAGAGCATTCCAGGACGGCCGCGGAATCGCACCTGATAGGCACGCGGTGACCGAACGCTCATCGTTTGAACGACTGCGGTTTGCTGTATCTCACCCAGTGTCCGTTTCGTTTCGAACAGATCCTGGAAATAACTCGAGCCATCCTCAAGCTGTACGAGGTGTGGCAGAGCTACGACGAGAAGAAGGAGATTGCGTCGATCCTCAGCAAAATGCCCAAACCGAAACCTCCCCCCAACGGGTGAGTGAGAAACGATCTCGCGTTGGTACAGTCCCGGGATGTTGATCACGAATTCCCTCTGTGACAAGGCGCGCTGACAATGCACATTCTCTGATTGCCTGGAAACCCCCCCGCTGAAAACGGCAGCATTTGTTTTAACAAGCCTGGCTCTTGCCGATGAGACCCGGACGATTAAAAGCTGTTGCAGAGGTTGCTCGCTTCAACAAATGCTGATTGATGTAGTATTCGTCGGGAAAAACCGCTAGGCTGATGGACTCAAAAAATATATTTTTTATCTGTATGTGCACTCACAGAAACGTAAATTTACTTGTATACGCTTGTCCCCACAATGCTCCCATGGCAACACTTGATCGGATTGTGTACCCTCGGGGAGCCAAGCTTGTTAGCATGCATTTTGATTCCTTAAGATAGCCTTTTGGGCTTTGTAATCTGCAAGTAGATTCCTCAGGCTCACTCCGTGGTTTAATTGCATTGTCGTACACGTGACGAAAATAAAAATGTGTTTTCCTCGGACAAGACAACTGTGGTTGACACAAAGTTAAAGAAACAATCAAGTGCACTGCCTGCTCTAAGGGTGGAAATGAGCCTGTGGTGTCATCTCCAAAGCGTAGCTCCTTATTTGCCAGCGGTGTACATGACAAGTTTTAAAACGTTTTCCGCGATTGTAAAATAAAAACTGACCAATGTTTTTTTGCCATTAAAAGAAAAGGTTTGATTTTTTTTGAATTGCCGAGAGGTCATTCTTCCACATGATCGTTTTCCAGTCGCATTCGTTTGTTCAACGAGGTCAAACGTGGCCCAATTGATGTCGCACAGTCTCATAGGCAAGATGTGGCCTATGTAGGCCCACGTACACAGCTGAACTCATGGCATGAAGGCCGGCAGTCCGATATTTCATTCCGCACTCGCCTACTTGCTGTTCACAGCGACTCGTTGTGCGTAATGCAAGACGCAGCCCCACATTGCCTTTTCAAAAGAGATTTTTGAATTGGAAACCCCGTTTGTGCGAATAAAGGAATATTTAAAATGAATTTGTATTTTTTGTTTGTTTCAAGAGATGAAGCCGGAGTGAATACAGGTCACTTGATGTGAAGCAAGCACATGCCCTGTGAATCTCTACCGGTAAGGAGTCTTTGGTTCGCGTCCTAACAGCTGCCCAAGATTAACCATCACGTCTCTTCAGTGTGATGTATCGGGGTTCTTTCGCTCCTCGGGACTACACGGGGGTGAGCGTTGGTCTGCCGTTGGGTGCGGTGAAGGGGGGGTCACCCTATTGAAGTCACTTCCAAGAGCGGGTGTGTGGTGTGTGGCTCCCCCTGGCTTTTAGAATCAGAATTTGTATTCGTACTGGAGGAACCCGATGAGCTATGAAGCTCTTTTTCACATGTCCAGTAAGGAAAGGTAAACAAATTACTTAAACAATCTATCAAACTAAACTACGTTTTATCTTGCCAGGTAAAGCCAACTAAGCTGGTGGCTTATTTTCAGATGCGACGTGGCCACGAACGATAGCTCAACGAAAGTGGCTTATCGTGTGGAAATTTATAGCAGCCAAATACTCTAAATGCACGTTTCTAAAATGTGGAGGGAAAAACCGGAGGACCCGGAGAACAAAATCCACGCGACCACGGGGATAGAGACATGAAACTCCAAATATACAGCAGGCGTCAGGGTCGGGATGGAACCCCTGACCTGCATACCAGGTGAGGATAAATAAAGGATAGAAGTTCAAATTGCTTTAGTACATGAATTGCCAAGCTAGGAAAAGTCAGTAAAATAACAGCATCGTGGACGTGTGTGGCTTCGCTGCTGCCGCAAGATGTCTCGCAGGACATCTCTCGCTCGTCACTCCCCAACAATACAGCTGGGATATCTTGTAAACTCAAAAAAGAAAATACTTCTCAACGCTACCTAACAAAACGTCACCAATCCTCTCTGCTTTCAACTGTACACGTCACCCTGAAGCCAGATACTTTGTTTTTTATTCTGTGAACTGTCAGTTTGATTTTTGATCAAAATAGTTATCAGAAATATTGGGGTATCAATGACCCCTTGGTCCCTTGCGTGCAAACATTCTTTCCCAGATGCCACTAGATGGCAGCAAATATCCTGTGTGTGTGCGTGTGTGGCCTGCAAACAAATCATTCAGTCTGGCGAATGTGTCGGGACCTACCAGATAGGAAAGAAACATCTCCAGGTGCTGACAAAGATCTGGTTTAGATACAATTTGCCTCCGATGTTGTTCATGGCTGGAAATCGAACTCGGGTTGTCAAGTCGGATTGGTAGCACAGTGGAGAGAATTGGCCGGCAAGGCCAAAACCCCCCCCCCCCCCCCTTATAGCCTTGCCAGACTCTTTGGCGGTGCTGAGATCAGACGGGGACCAGCTGTTGAAATCGTTAATGGAAATGCTTGGAATGAAATGTAACTGTGAGTTTACATGTCTACTTTACAAAATCGATCAAGCATTTGCTTGCTTTACCTGCCTCCATGCAGGCAACGAACGCCTTCTTGCCCTGCCGGGGGTGTGCGGGGGGAGTGGTAGTGCAGCGGCTCGCGCGCTGTGTGCTCTATGAACCCGTCAACCCGAGTTCGATTCCTGTTAAGGCTCTACGTGGAAGGGTCTTTGTCTTTTGTGTCTCGCACAGCGGTGACATCGCCGCGTGATCCACCAACGCTGCCTCAAAGCCGGTGGCTTCCGAGCTTGAATCGTCGATGCTTTTGCTTTGTTTTGTTTCAGATTCCCTGGAAGCAGGAGGAAGTGGCTTTCATCGTTCACTGCGTGTTTTTGTGCTCTTCGTGAGATTGAGAAAAAGTGCCTTTTAAATTGCGAGACATCGGATCGGGACAGGGGCCAGTTAGTCCGTCTGGGATCAGACGAACCGTCGAGATGATCGCGTGAGGGAACTTGACCATCCTCAAAACATGCGACTTCACGTTTACCGAATAATGGCACGTGTTCTAAAAACGAAACCGTACATTTCCAATGAAATATTCGTGGCATTTCAAGGTAATTTTTTTTTGTCCGTCGACAGTATATACATTTTCGAGGATGGATCATCCTTTCGAGTTATTGAGCAGTTCCAATTAAGATGATTTTTCGGGGGAGGGGCGGGGGCAAACCATAAGAACAGGGTGAAACTCACGTGTGTGTACATATGAATATAATCCAACTTGACCAGACAGGTAGCTTTGTTGGAAACGAGTTGTTGCCGCCTTCTGCACTCACAACCTTGTTGATCTGCAGCAGCTGCCCGATGCACATCACTGGTGTCACGCCTCCAGCCAGAGCTGATTAGGCAACCTGTGTGATCCTTCAATCGGAAATCCCCCCCCCCGACTCTCTCTCTCCGGGTTGAAGGCATACATCATGACCGCACCAAATCAGTTGCCGGGATGTCCCCAAATAATGTTTTGTTTTCTCTAACATTTTCAAGGACAACAAATGTGCAAAACTAGGGCCAGTCCAAAGCTTACTGGTGGTGTCATGATCACTGTTACAGTGTATGACAGACAAGCCAGCATACTTTCCAGTTGACAGGAATGTATTTCAGCAGAAGAGTTTCTGTCAGGGCTTCGAGGCAACTGCCCCGCACTGATTTGTTGAAACTGAACAACGCGGACGATCGGAATCCGGCTTTCGAGCCAAGGAGGTTTGACAGCTCGGTCACGAATGACAACGATAAAAACACACCCATGTCAAAATCTTTTTTTCCTTTCCACTTAACACGGTGTCTTTAGATGTTATAAATAGGTGCCCGAATGAGTATTGTTGCTGCTTCGCAGTACCATGACAAGTGGTGACGTCTTTGGGTGTGGTGGGAGGAGGAGGGGGGGAGACCTTCATTCAGCAGTGGATCGGTCATGCCTGATGACACCACACATTCATTGTGAGAGATGGCGAAGGCTTTTGGGGAGACGTCATGCTGCAGTAAATGTGTTGGTGCTTGATGATACCAAATGCATTCCATGCATGTTGAACTTCTTTCATGCCATATGTAGCCAACTAATCAGCGGGGCGGGGGGGACAACAGACTACACACACAAAGCAGTTGTAAAGAAATGAGTTTGTCAAGCTAGATGATTTAAAAGTGCATCGCTCCCCCACTGTAGGCTTCCTAATATCAGAAGTAAGAGCGTTCCAGACGGCCGCAGAAGCGCATCCGAAAGCGCGTGGCGATGCGGCGGTGACCACTGTCATTGTACGATGGCCGATTACAAAGTCGCTGCTGCTGCTGCTGCTGCGAGGATGGCCGGAATTCGCGTGATGATGGTTCACGCTCCTTGACGAGATGAGCAAGGGTTTCGAGTGGGGCTCGCTTTCTCTCTGCTCGTCGAGTGAGCCAGCCGAGTCAGAGTGTATCACAATCTATCTGGGGGGGGGGGGGCGGGGAAGCATAACCACGTGCTTTTTTTTTTCTTAAATTGAATGTAACAGTGCATCCATCAGCATTACGTAGATATTCTTTATTTTATTATTTCGCATCACATTACAGCACTTTTCCTACCAATATATGTCTGTTCAACTTCTTTCACACCATATGTAGCCAACCGTGCTAATCAGCGGGGCGGGGGGAAGGACATCAGACTAAATACAAAAAAGCAGTTCTGAAGAAATTCTTTCAGTCGATGTAGACGATTTAAAAGTGTTTAGCTCCAATGGCTTCCTAATATCGGCATGAAGAATCGTTCCAGACGGCCGCAGAAGCGCATTACCCCTTACCCAGTACGAAGAGCGCGGTCTCGTTTCGGACAAGAGGCATTATGTTTTTTTTAAAGGTATTTTTTTTAGAAGTAACGTTGTGATATCGCCCAGGCCTGATGCGACCACGATAGTTCGACTTTGTGTTTGAGCGCAAACACCGTCTGCGACGTCTGCCGCCACCCAAGTGACGCAAAGCGGCTCCGCCACCGATTCAGCTGGCGCGTCGTGCGTTTACCGCGGGGATTTTTCTGTTGCTGCCGTTGTCAACGTCAGTTTCAGTTGTACTCTGGTTCTTTCGGTAAAGTCACGAAGATAGAAAAATGAAAGAAATAATATATTATTTTTTATTCTTTCGGTAAAGTCACGTAGGTAGAAAAATTTAATAAAAATAATTTCAATTTTTTTTCTTTCGGTAAAGTCACGTCGGTAGAAAAATTAAATGATTTCGGTTAAGTCACGTAGGTAGAAAAATTAAATAAAAAGTAATATATTACTTTACCGAAATAATTTAATTTTTCTACCTACGTGACTTTACCGAAAGAACCTAAAAGAGTATGGATTCCTGCAGTCACGAAAGCTTCAAATCAAGATTACGTTTCAATTGCGCGGCTTCTTTTCGCCTTTGTGTTCCCACAAAAGCGCCTCTTGCGTTCGCGCGAGGTGGGCGGTGGATGAGGCCCCCAAACTTCGCCCTCACCTGCGGAGCGCGCAGTAGACGCGTGGAGAGAGACGCGCACGCAATTCGCGTGCGCGGCCCCTCCTGGCGACCTCGTCGGCCGATGCCGATTCGTCAACTCGCAGCTGAACGCCGTCAAAACGGGCAGCAGAACGCACGGCGTGTCAACCTATAACTTGCTAATGGGGGTGTGAGTTTTTTAATATAAAAAAAATCCGGTGTCTTGTTTCTGCAACGCGTCGTGCAAACGGGAAGTGAGCGGAGCGTTCTTCGTTTCACGATGTGTCCGCGGTGGGAGCTGTTTGAGAGGACATGCTCTCCCCCATGTGAGTGTGTTGGAACTATGGAGGGGGCTCGTGAAAGATGCTTGTGGGACGTTGGGGGCAGTCGCCCTCCAGCAACAACGGAGGGCAGAGGAGCGACCGCTCACGCAAACGAGCGGAGCGCCGGGCGGCTAAAATGCGGTGAAGTGGCACAGTAGGGGGGTGCAGGTGGTGGTGCATCTACCGGTCATCTCAGTCAGCCATGGTACCTGCTGGGTCTGTCCCGAGATCTCCTGCACCTAGCCCGGCACAGTCGGAGGTACAGCTGGTGGTGCATCTACCGGTCATCTCAGTCAGCCATGGCACCAGCTGGGTCTGTCCCGAGACCTCCTCCTGTCAGCAGCGAGTCTTAGACACTTCACGTATCCTCGGTGCACCTAGCCTGGCACAGGCGCCGTAGTGACGCCACCGTCACTTTGTGGCGAATGGCGGCTCTATTGGTGTTGAACTTCTTTCGCACCCTACGTAACCAACCGCGCTAATCGGCGGTGGGGGGGGGTGGGTAAGGACAAGGAATTTGCGGCATAGTCACGAAGCGCATCGCCAACACGCACGGCGGTACGACCCCGTGCCGTTCGAAAAGAGTTGCGGTAGGAGTACGACAGCCGCAGTTTTAGAACACGTGGAGCGACTATTCGTAGCCGGCTTGCTAGGATTAGCTCGGGTGTTTGATGAAGGAGTAATCAATCTCTCTCGCTGGCTGGGTAGGAGGATACCTGAACTTTAACATAGCAACTACAGTACTGCTGGTATGCTTTCATCACGGTAATGTTTATTATGTTCTATTTTTAGAGCACCCTTTGTTAAAGGCGCTTAACATAGTTTAAGCAAACAAAAGACACGGTACAAAGAAGAACGCTTCAGGTGGCAGGGGCGTTCAATGGATGAGGAATGAGTGACCACGATAGAGGATGAGCAGTGGAGGTTAGGAAAGGGGAAGGGAAAATGGGAAATGTTGAAGAAATAAAATGATCCATAATCGAGCGTTTGGGTTAGATCGCGTAAATGTGTCGTAAAACCCGCCACCACCCGACGCAACCAATTAGTAAGGTTTGTCACGTGAACCCACGACATTTACCATTCGAGTATCGTGACATTTCGCCGGTAATTACAGCGAGCATTAAATGGAGGAGATGACTGTGATGTCATCACTTGTGAGCCAATCCGGTGCGAAGACCAGGGGGAGGGGGTTAACGCATTCATTTAAATTGTCAAGTTTTGTTTGCGTGATAAACCTTGCTAGTCAGGTGGTGGCGGGTTTAACGACATTTATATTTTCGCGATCTAACCCAAACCTCTTATGGATGATATTGGTCGCGAAAGCCCTACGACTACAGGTAGTCCACGACTTACGATGGAGATGCATTACGACGACCCCATCGTAAGTCGAAAATATCGTAAGTCGAAAATGGCCTAGCCTACCCAGGAGTCTTAAAGAATGGTGATAATTTAGCAAAACAGCAATTTACAGTACTGTACTGTATAAACTATGCGTACAGTACATCCCAGCAGCATCCCAACGTACAGTATCGTACCTCGTACGCTGCTGCGTTTGCCTGCTGCGCGAAATGTAAAATATTTTACAATTTTGTCATATCGCTATCGCCATCGTAAGATCGAAATATCGTAAGTCGGGGACTACCTGTTTTATGCGTTGAACTGAGGTAAGATGATGTTGGCCCGATCTGCAGCCGTGGTGAGCTCCTTTACAGTGCACGACTATTGCAAGGAGGCCAAGCGAATGACAGACGGCTCCATGTGGCCTGTCCGTGTATCACCACAGTCGCTGGTGCCCGTGTCCGTACAGGAGTCGTTACCACTCGTGATTGTTTTGACTCCTTGGAGCGGCCCACTGGCGTCTGAAGGTGATCTCTAAAACAAAGCCGCGTTGACCGGTCGTCCTTCGTCCTGGCGACGACGTCGTCGTCGTCGAAGAATTCGGCAACGTGGACGTGCCTTTGTGACGTTGCTGACGTCACGTTTCCGGTCGACAGTTTCGTAAAGCGGGTTTCCGGTGCCGCGAAGAAGCGTTTGCTGGGTGCAGCAAAGCGACCGGAAAGGGCGCTTCTGGCTTTCCACGCCCGATGGTGAATGGTGGAGGATGCCAGGAGTTTTGACGTAAGGCGAAAACAAAAAATGCGATAAGGAGGTTTGGAATTAAACGTGAAAAGATAACACTGGACGAGAGCACTAAACGAAAAGCCACCTCGTGCCTGAGAGTTGTAATCATCAGAAGCAAGCAACCATTGTCCACTGCTGGATGAATGCCTCACCGTGCCGTCACCATTTCCCCCGGTCTCGTGGTGTTACAATCTCACCCGTGCGCATCTCGCTCTTGAGCATACGCTGTACTTGTGCGCCTGTCATGGGCACGTCTTGTACCTGTCGAGCCCGACTCTCTGTTCGCTTCGTGATTGCGGTCAGTCTGACCCCCAGGGGTCGGCAACCAGCCGCATGCGACCCTTCGGCTTCCTCGCGGCCTTTTGGCCGCGCCCCAAGCGTATTTATCACGTGCAAAAAAAACCCCCATGACAATCGTGGATGGGTAGACGCACGCTTGTTGGAGCTGGGCTCTGATAGTTATTGGTGTCCCCCCGCCTGAGCGAGTACGTCTCTTGCTGTAACCTGAGCGTGCGCCTCCACGTTTTGAAACGTTGCTCTCAAACATTGGCGATGTTCGTGTTGCGTGTGGGGGGGGGGGGGGGGGGGGGGGGGGGGGGGGGGGGGGGGGGG
>CM025645.2:2129822-2148302 GCA_014621495.2 Entosphenus tridentatus
TGCTGCTGAGTGTTGGTGAGTGTTGTTGTTGGTGAGTGTTGTTGTTGCCGAGTTGTTGCTGAGTGTTGTTGTTGCTGTGTTAGTGAGTGTTGTTGTTGGTGAGTGTTGTTGTTGTCGAGCATGTGGCAGCTGCATCTCGTGTACCTGGTGTATCCCAGCTTCTGCGCGATGAGCAGCGCCTCCTTGCTGCGCCTCCCCGCGCGGCACAGGAAGACGGTGTTGGGGGCGCTCGGAGCGGCGAGCTCCGATCCGTAGCGCGCGCGGAACTCACGCGGGGACAGCTGCAGAGCCTCTCCCAGCTCCCCCACTGCAACAAAGGCGAAGGTCTGCCATCGCGTGCGGACTGTTGGGGCAAGCGCTGCTCGCGAGCGGCTTCCTGCCAAGGCCGGCCCCAGGTGGCTTATCGAGTGGACATTTACAGCGGCCAAATGCCTACACACGTGTGTTCGAGGGGGAAACACTCGATCCCGTGAAGGGGGACCAGGTGGCGTTCGCACATATTTGCTGTCGCGCCTTAAAGCCACCCCGACAAGCGTGATGACGACTATGACGACGACGACTATGACGACGACAATAATAGCAACAGCGATTGGCGGGCAGCACTCACGTGGGACATTGACGCAGCCCTCGATGGTGCCGTTCTCCTTGAGCTCCGAGGGCTCGCGCACGTCCACGAGCCACACGGCAGAGGCCGCCAGCAGCGCCTTCAGTTCCTCGTACGGCACCGACACGACCCCCTCTGGCCCCTCCAGGGGCTGCGAAGCCGACCCCAGCACCGACTCTCCGGCCCAGGCGCGCTTCCCCACCAGCTCCTCGATCTGGCGGCGGCGCAACGACAGACGGGCAATGTCGATTCGACGAGCCGTGGACTCGACGCGCCGTCGATTCGACGAGCTTTCAACGAATAAAGCATTTGGGAGGCCTGGTTGGTGTGTTGGTGTATGGTCGGTGAGTCGGTGAGTCGGTGCGAATGAACAGGCATCACGATCGGTCTTCTATTCCTATTTTTCTTATTTTACCAGGTAAGGCCCACGAGGTTATGTAGCTCTTTTTCAGAAGCGACCTGGCTATCGCAAATGGTAGCGCCAACGAAGTGGCTTATCACGTGGAAATTTGTAACAGCCAAATACTCTGAACGCGTGGTGTTGATTCAAAACGTGGAGGGAAAAACCGGAGGACGCGGAGAAAAATCCACACGATCACGGGGAGAGAGAGACAGGCAAACTTCAAATGTACAGCAGGCACCAGGTTTGGGATGGCACCCAAGACCTCCTGTATACCAGGCGAAGTAATTAACATCTCCTAGCCACCGCTAGGAGATGTGGGGTGAACTGGGGCCCCTCGAGTGCCGGGAGAGACGCGAAGCAGAAGCAAGAAGACAACGGCGTGTGGCCTACCGAACGTTGGCGACTTGATTGGTGAATAACCACTCCGCGTGTTCACGGCGAGAGTCACGGCCAGAAGAATGGGGCACGATGGGCACGAGTTGACACTGGAATCAACCACTTTCATTTATTCCATCACCCTGGCCTTTCTGTTGCTGTGATATGAAAAAGGGCTATTGGCCAAAACGTCACTTTTTATAGATTTTTCATTTTTTAAGGCCGCAGAGTGCTGTTGACGAAAGTGTTGAGTTGTTTCGTGGCGTGCGCACCTGCGCACCACTATTTGAAAAAGTCAGAAACATCCGATAATTGGTGGAATCTGTGATCGCGTTTCGTAAGACAGTATATACGTGTAAGACAACGAATTTTAGTGGGAATATTTTGAACACCACAATCGGGCCGGGCTCCATCTCTCGGATCAGGCGGAACTGGGAGGGGAGTGGTGCGTGGATGGCAGGGAGCGGGGGTGAGAGTTGTGGATTACGGCCACCATATCAGTGGTACAACCACGAAGAAGTCCGGGAGCAGCCCAGAGCGGATATCTCACTTGCCGGTACCACCGCATGCGGTTGTTACTTTCGCAGTCTCCAACACTTCTCAACGTGGCCAATCGCGGTGAATTACACGACAACACACTTTCAATTAGTGTCGGGGAGTGGGGGGCTTACTTTGTTGGCCACGTAAATACATCGATAGGGCTATAAGTGTTGCTACCATTGAGGTGGGACTCTACCGATTCCTGCTCTGGCACCATGGGCACCGAAGGGAGATTTGGGGTGGGCCAGAGGGAGATTTGTGGGCGCACGACCACGTACGTCGTCGATCTTGGCCTGAAATCCATCGTTGATGTCGTCAAGTTGTGCCCCTGGCCGCGCGTTGCCGACGTCCGGCCGGGCCTGAGGGCGACTGCTGACCTCGTCGGCGTGTGTCGCCAGCAAGGGGCGGCCTGCAGTCACCAGGCCGCGCTGCCACCACGGGGCCACCAGGGCACCTGTGGACACACGCGGCAGCCACGGACGGACACTCGGAAACGTTTCTTTGAGGGTGCCACGGTGGCGAGATGTTAACTACCTCGGCTGGTGTGCAGGAGGCCGTAGGTTCGATCCCGACTCTGACGCCTGCTGCTGTATATTTGGATTTCGCATGTATCTCTCTGCCCGTGGTCGTGTGGATTTTTCTCCGGGTCTTCTGGTATTTCCCTTCACTTTTGGAATCAACGTCACGTGTTTAGAGTATTTAGCCATTATACATTTCTACCCGATAAGCCACTTGTTAAGCTATTATTTGTAGCCAGGTCGCTTTTGACAATAATAATAATAATAATTCAAATTTATAATGTGCATTCCATCCTAGGATCTCAATGCACAATGCATGGAAAGCAGGAAACAAAAACAGAACCGGGGCAATCGACCAAACTAAAGAGGGAAGGCCACTTTAAAGAGTTGGGTTTGCAAAGCGGACTTGAGTATATCCACTGACTCTTTTTGCCTGATTTCAAGTGGCAAGGCGTTCCATAGTTTGGGTGCCACGCTAACAAAAGCCCGATCACCAAAAGAGAACAACCTACACCTGGGAGTGCTGAGCAGTTGCAGATCAGAAGATTTTAATGAGGTTGATGGAATATATAAATGTGTTAGTTCCTGCAAGTAGTGTGGGTGAGTCCTTTTAAAGCATTATTGGTTAAAATCCACTTGGAGTTTGACCGGTAGCCAATGAAGGAATAAGAGGACTGGTGTAATATGCTCACGGAACGGTGAACGTGGTTTTAGCACTCTAGCAGCTGCATTCTGAACAAGCTGGAGTCTGCCCAGTACTTTGGTCGGTATCCCAATCCGTGAGGCGTTGCAGTAGTCGAGTCGGGATAACACAAAAGCATGGACCAGTGTCTCCAAGTCTGCGGATGGCAGGAAACGATAGATCCTGGCATTATTTCTCAGGTGTAAAGATTACATTGAGAACCACCTTAGAGATATGTGCCTCAAAGGAGGCGGGCCTTACCTTGTAAAATAAAAAAAATAGTTTTGAATAGTTGAGTTTATTTAACCCGGCAACGATAGCGTGATGGGCAACACTTTTACTCGGCAGGGGCTTAACTAAACACACGGCGTGTTCGACTGCGTGGCTCGGCGGGAGGACAGCCATCGGAAACGCTGCGAGTTCAAATCCTCAACCAAAACTACGACTAATTTGACTTTACCAGGTAAGGCCCACTGAGCTATACATCTCAACAGCCTGTCAAACATTTAATCATGCCCGGGCAAACCGATTCACGCCAGGGTATGCCTTTTGTGTATCATATTTTATCATTTTTTCATTTATTTTACCAGATAAGGCCCACTGAGCTATTTTGTAGCCTTTTTTCAGAAGCGACCTAGCTGTCACAAATGATAGCTCAACGAAGTAACTTATTCCGTGGAAATGTATAGCAGCGAAATACTACTTGCATGTTGATTCTATATGTGGAGGGAAAACCCGTAGGACTCTGAGAAAATTTCACGCGACCGCGGGGAGAGAGAGACACGCAAATTCCAATAATAATTGGATCTCGACCCCGACGCCTCATGAAACCCACGACCTCCTGCATACCAGGCGAGGGAGATAACATCTGGCGGATAACTCAGCGCATAATCTCATCCATCTGGGGTCGATCACATAAGCACCACTTTGTAGGGAAGCCAACAGCGGTTTCCTTATGGATAGACTTCACACTATCATAGGAATGTGGAATTTCCACGGTGGCACAATAACGACATGTTAACTCCCTCTCTCGGTATACAGGAGGTCGTGGGTTCGATTCTAACCCTGATATCCGTATATTTGGAGTGTGCATGGTTCTCCCCGTGTTCACGTGGATTTTTCGCCGGGTCCTCCGGGTTTTCCCTCCACAATTAGAAACGTGTCCGTGAAGTGTTTGGCTGCTATACATTTCCCCATAAGTCACTTCGTTGAGCTATCATTTGTGGCCAGGTTGCTTCTGAAAATAACCATGTAGCTCAGTGGGCCTTACTTGGTAAAATAAAAGTAGGAAATACTGTAGTAGTAATAGTAGGCAGAGCAGTGCTTGCAGTGGTAGCAGCCAGCACCACCATAAGCACTGCTTCTGCCTGTTGATGAAGTCACAGCTTCATGGTTTAAATTCAATACTGTCCTGCTTCTTTGAAACTAACAGGAATACCTCGAATGCATTCATTTCCTTTCCCCTACACACACCGTATCTAATATTGCTCTTGCTCGAGCGCAAGCAAAAACCATTATCTCTTTCATAACAATCAACAATATTTGTCCGTTATCTCAAACCTCCTTCAATTGCTAGAGAGTTCCATTTCCGCGGTTACTGATTTGGCACCGAGATCTAGGAACCAGTTTCCAGGATACTTTTGTTCACCGAAGTGAGTTTGAGGTTTTGCGACATCACCGCGGGACATCTAGAGGGCATTTCAAGTTTACCTGTTTTTCAAAATATTTTTTATTAGATTTTTTCTGTACATAAGAGCAAAGGCCCGCTGCAGAACGTTGGGCGATATGCATCTTTCTTTGTGAATGGATCATTAAAGACACCGGCTACAGCAGTTCGATTGTGGCCCATGCAAACCAAACTATGGACCGTATAGTAATTTCCTTGCTGTGGTTTTCCCACCCGATGATGATTGCTTGTGTTGCAATCGAAACGTCGTTATTTATTTTATTTTATTTTATACCTACGTGACTTTACCGAAAGAACCAAAGAATATGGATCCCTGCAGTCACGAAAACTTCAAATCTAGATTATACCCACTGTAGTCTACTCTTCTTCAACAGAGAAATAGCAAAATTCCACAATCTCTCTCCAAAAGCCCTCTCATCGTGACTGTGAGACCTCGACATTGGCATTGTAATTCCTCAACCCGTATTGCTGCTGTCATCATGTGCAAGAGTAGAATTGTTGCACCGACCAACGCCTGGGAACGCCACCTCTGGAGACAGGAAAAAAACCCGGGATGCATCACGGGAGATCTAGAAGAATATCTCACAGTACCCGATCGAGGGAAGAACATGCGTGTAAGTGCATGGTCTTACGTGGTGCATGAATATACACTCTTGGTGTCGAGACGATTGTTAAAATATATTTTCTGCACAGCTGGTAACCACGTGAATGAAATAAAACAAAAACCCGGTAACCATTTTGTTGTTTCGATTTAAAGCTTTCGTGACTGCAGGGATTCATCTTCTTGGTTATTTCGGTAAAGTCACGTAGAAGGGAAATATATTATTTTATTATAGTATTATATTATTTGATTATATTATAATATTATTTTATTATATTATAATTTTATTTTATTATGTTTTCTTTTTATTATTTTATTATTTCCCTTCTACGTGACTTTACCGAAAGAACCAAGAAGACATTTTGTTGTCGTTGTTGCACATTGAGAAATGTCTCGAGCAATAAAACACGGACTATATAACGTTTAGCCGACAGCTGGAGGGAGTTGCCGCAGTGGTGGGATTGCCAGCGCCCTGGACGTGCAACCCAGAGATGACGACGGGTTCGATCCCGTCTCCTGGCACGACGGTTGAACTTAAAGACGCAGGGTTCTCAAACCCCAAATGGGCATGTTTCTTGGCGCTATAACAAATAGCCCATTGCCTGAATTGTCACCAATTATAGCTAAATATGTTCGTATCTGTGTATGTATATGTAAGGTTTTTAAGATAAGTTTTGAAATATATTTTTCGCCCGGGAAACGCCGGGTACTTCCCGCTAGTTATATAAAAATATGTTCGTATTATAATACAGCGGTTGTTTCGGAGTGCGTTGAGTTTTGTGCTTGTGCTTTAAGCCCCCACCGCCTCTGTACACCCAACCGTGTAAGTGGGTGCGCACCGTGGTCAGTCCATCGGCAAGGCCACGTGTTGGTGGGGCAAAGCGTGATTTACACCCCCCACACCTCCTCCGAGACGTCCGCTCAATGTGGAAGAGCCAATCAAATATCACTCCTCGAGGGCTGGTTGGGGGCCCAGTGCCACCAATTTGCGTGGGTTTCCAGGAGAAACGCATTTCCCGTGAGAATGCGGTCCCCGATGCCAACACGCGATGTTCGGCTCCCTCCAACGGCACTCGTTATTAAATATAGTTCGCATGCAGGACGTACTGTCTTCATTGCGCGGATTTGTTTTTTAAACGGCACCCGTTCTATTTTGCCAATCGTGGCACCACCGCGCAACCGGCGTCCGTGCCACGTAAGGAGTCCATTCGGAAATCTCACAGGAACGCTCCGGTCACCCAAAGTGTCTAAGAACGGGCAAGGGGCAAAGAGGGTTTTCACAAAGCTCCTTCTTCTACTAAAAAAATAAACCCCCTTCAAGGGAGATTTTTACGTTCACGCGATAGGGGGCACGTTTACCCGGCACACGCTGCTACAAGATTGGCGTTTTGTCGCTCGGCGTTCACAGTTACATCCAAAGTCTCAGAATTACAAATATTGAAATGTCAGGTTTAACTGTCACGGTCAAAACTGATATTTGAATTCTGAGGTTTGGAATTTGTCAATATAAATATAACATTTTTTTTTATGATGGAGGGGTTTGCGTGCAGTTCTGCGTGATCTGGCTGCGAGCATCGATCAGCTCAGCTTGACAATCGAGTTTACAATCAAGAGAACCCCCACCCCCCCCCCCCCCGGGTGTACGTGATCGTGGGCGGCTCACAAAGGCAGCGCCGTCTTCGGCACTCCGAGCACTCAGCCAAATGTGAACACAATGAACACACGCGCTGCCAAACACGAAGACAAAGATCTCACGCATAGCACTTTCGGGGGAAAAGGACCTATGAAGGCCGGCACGGCACACGAGGGGGGTGGGTGGCCAGCACTACGATCGGCCGCCTTTGTCTCCCGAGTGGCGATGTTTACTACATACTGTACTCATTTGTGGCCGAGTCGACATAGGCGAGGCCCGGGACCGGTTCGGATGATCGCCACTGGTGCTGGCCGTGAACAGCAATTGAGCTCGGATCACCGGGCTCCTAACGCAGTGCGCTGACCACGACCCTATGTATTTTAAATCATCAAATGTTACGTTGAGCATGAATGTGATTTGCCGAGAAAAGGCGCCGCACGTTTGAAAACCAAAAATAAAGTCGATTTGCCTCCCCAACACACGTGTCGTCACGCACACCAATGTAAATACGATTAGGAAGTGAAAAAAACCCTTCCAGACTCAGAAAAAGCGAATTCCGAAAACTCGAGTGGCCCTGGTAGAGGTAACCAATCTAGAGATACCTCTCTGCAGCTGAGGATGGCCTTGAGATTGCAGAAATGAAAATAAATAAATAAAATAATGAAGAAGGGCTGTTGCCCGAAACGTTGCCCGGTATTAACTTGGGTTGCCTTCTTTTTTAAGGCAGTGCTAGTGACGATTGTGATTGAGTTTATGTCAATAAGAGTAATCGTTATTTGTCTCTTTTGTATCCAGGAAAGCCACGCTGAGTCGAAGGACTCTGTTTCTAGAGGGTCCTGCTGCTACACGCGGTTTTTTTTTTATTTTAAGATGTTTTCAACCAATTCATGATGAGTGTTAGCCATGTGCAGGGTCGGGGCAATGGAGATGCTCAGGAAAAAAATATCAAATTAACTCAGTTCAGTGTCTCTGCAAATAAACAGCAATTAATGTTTTTTTTTCCCATCAGCCTATCGGCCTTCCTGACCGATATAAAACAAAATAAAAACCTCTGGACCGGTTTCGACCTTTTTGGTCTCATCAGCAGAGTCGGGCTTGTTAAACAAATGCTGCTTGGATCAACAGATCTGACCTCCGTACAGGCAAGAGAGGGGTAAGGTGACTTAGAGGATTATACGCTTGGCTAGAGGGGCTTACAGGGGGAGGCAGTACGGGACAGGACAGGGATTGCGACCAGCAATTTAATTTCAAAGAGTGTGGACGAGTTGCTGCTGGTGGAGCAATGGGTCCTTGCAGTGACATCGAATCACATTGCTCTCCTTTTGAAATGGATCGCTCTCTTACCCCTCATACATCTCTCTCATCTCTTTCTCATCTGTGGCGAGATGTTAATTCCCTCGCCTGGTCGACAAGAAGTTGTGGGGTTCGATCACGACCCTGACGCCTTTTGTATATTTGGAGTTTGCGTGTCTCTCTCTCTCTCCCCGTGGTCGTGTGGATTTTTCTCCGGGTCCTCCGGTTTTCCCCTCCACGTTTAGAATCAACATCACGCGTTCGGAGTATTTGGGTGCAAGAAATGTCCACGTGATAAGCCACTTCATTGAGCTATCATTTGTGACCAGGTTTGTTCTGAAAATATCTACATAACTTCGTTGGCTTTACTTGGTCAAATAAAAATGATTTAGGTAAGTTAGCTAAGCTGCTCACACCAGATTCTCGTCAAAACGGGTAGAAGGTTTTTTTCTGGGATATCACTGCAAAACAATAAAAACGTTGGGACCCTCATACAGGTACTGTTAAAGGCTATTTTGAGTCTTTGTAGAGCCAAGAAGGGGCACCCGGCTTGCCATTCGGCTCTTTGTCACGTGACGAGCCCCCCGCCCCGCCCCGCCCGGCAGACAAAGAAACCCCCCACGCCCAACAGCCCAATCACCGACGCGCATCTCCACGCGCGCGTGCACGAGACCGATTCGGTCGGTGCGGCGTTTTTGACGGTGCCGCTAACGCTGATTGGTGACCCTGGCGGGGGATCTCTCTGCTCAAGTCGTGTCCGTCGCGGTGCGGGAAATCGTTTTTTTTTTCACGCGTCAAAGTTGTTGTCTCTACGGTGTCATGAAGATATTTAAACATGACCGGGCAAGTCGATTCACGCCAGGGTGTATCTCCTTGTTGCCCTTTGTGTATCACATATGACGATTTCTTTTTGTATTTTACCAGATAAGGCCCACTGAGCTAAAAAGCTCTTTTTCAGAAGCGACTTGGCTGGCTATAATCACAAAATGATAGCTCAACGAAGCGGCTTATTGTGTGGAAATGTATAGCAGCCAAATGCCGTAAACGCGTGATGTTGATTCTAAACGTGGAGGGAAAAACCGGAGCATCGGGGAGAAAAATCCACGCGACCACGGGGAGAGAGACACACCACAAAATCCAAATATACAGCAGGCGTCAGGGCGACTGCATCCAACCACGTGGCATATCATGTGGCGTCAGGGTCGTTCATTGATGATGATGATATATGTCATCATCATATAACTCAGCCATGATCAATCCGCTGCTGGATGAAGGCCACCCCTAAGCCGCCCTTCGCCTTCCACGACCACTGCGAGATAACAACCCCGATTTCATCGCTCCGTCTCTCAACTGGACGTACTCTCGGAGGGCATTTGCGATCCCTGGACTTCCACTCCGTTGTTGTTGTTGTTGTTGCTCTGGACCATCGTCCCTTCGAGCCGTGACGCGTCCTGCCCAAGCCCCCCCCCCCCGCTCCACTCGCTTTCCTTAACAGGCTGGGATGGCTGTCACGAATCTGCGTATGTTCTCCAATCAATGCTGGCCCCTTCCCGTCTCTCAATGTGCAATACTTTACCAATACCCCACCAATACCCCACCGTTCGCCACTCAAGTGACGGTGACGTCGCCAAGGTGCCTGTGCCAGGCCAGGTGCACTTTGAGGCCACGTGAAGTGTCAGAAGGCCCGCTGCTGGCAGGAGGTCACGGGGCAGGCCTAGGTGCCATGGGTTGGCTGACTGAGATGACCGGCAGATGCACCAGCTGTACCCCTACTGTGCCAACGTGCTGCATTTTAGTCGCCCGGCGCTCTGCTTGTTGTTGTGAGCGTCGCTCATCTGCCCTCCGTTGTTGCTGGAGGGCCACTGCCTACAACTGCCCAGTAGCAGCGTCCTTCACAAGCCTCCTCTCAATGCGCACGTATTTATATACACACATTCATAAAAGAACACACTCATTCATATAGAAGTGTAATTATTGATTGTACAAGGGGAGTGCACATTCTGTTTGAAAAGGTATATCGCAGTGTTCTTCACTAATTTTCATTGAAACCATTGGAAGTTTGACAGCAGCACGATGATGCTGATGTTGGGGGGTGTTTTCACTCTTTGTGTATTGTCGGGGCCGCACTTCAGGAGCTGAACTAAAGGCCGCCAGGCGCTGCCAGTGTCTCGCGGGGCCTTGCAATGAAGACCACCGGTACATCGGATTTGTCTCTGATTCTATACGAAGTCTGGCCATGTTATTGCAATGACCAAAAATGAGAGAACGAGCAGCAACACACGAGGGCATCACGCCTACCGAGCCGAGTTTGTTTCTCCCAGTTTAACATTCACACACGGCACATGGCACACCAACGCCAGCCCACCCACTCACTAAAACATCAACCAAAAGCACCTCGCCTCCGGCTCGAGCGCTGATCCCCCTTCTGGGATCGCACGGTCACCATCCTAAAACCTCACGCAGATGCGGAAGGACGCTGCTATGTGAACAGAGTGAAACAACACGGACGTTCCAGAGTAAACAGCGGCATTCGGACCCAAACATCGCGCCTCCTGGCTTTGGCATTCCTCGAAGACACTCGTGGAACCGTCAGCCGGATCAGAACATCAACAGGCAGCTTGCGCACGTCTCCTTCACGAATTGAAAATTGAAAACACGCCACAATGGCGTGATTGTGGCCACGAAACCCAAACTATGGACCGTATAATACACCAATTTAGTCTGCACTATGAATGGAGGAGGGAGAAAAACTACACAAATTCTCTCTCGAAGCCCTCTCGTCATGGCTAGCAGACCTCAACATTGGCATCTAGCTGTTGGGAGATATTGCCATACGCATGAATAGAACCACACCAAGAGCTGAACTTGAAAATGAAAAGTGACATTGCTTACCTGCTGTGACACATTTATTAGAAACATGGACAATGCTGAAGACTATGGAGCAATTGACAAAAGTGCGCAAGGAAGCGTGGAGAGATGCACGCTGGGAAAATGACATTGGAAAGACAGAGGAACACATGGATTGGAGAATACGCATACATCTCCATATATATAAAAGGCAAAGTTGTGAGTATGTGTATCTGTTCAAAATGTTTAGCGTACTTCTCGACATGCAACAAACTGGACATTTGCCATGTGGGTACTTTCCAGACTGTACACCATGCAACAATTATTAAAAGACACTTTTTTGGGGGGAGCTCAATAATGCATCGATTTTTTGCACAGCAAGTGAGCTGTGACGTCAAATCTGTCACGTGACCCGCGCATGTGGAAGCGTCACGCATTGTAGTGTCGTGGTGCGCTGCGCTACGAAGCCAGCGACCCGAGTTTGATTCCCGCTCACGGCCACCACCACCACCGGCGATGATTATTTGAATCGGTCCTGGGCCTCCCCTAGGTCGACTCAGCCCCAAACGAGTAATTGCTGTGGTGTGTGAACATCGCCACTGGGGAGACAAAGGCGGCCGGGCGTGGTGGATCCAAGTATCGGGCGAAGCCGGGTAGTACAGCTAGTTATCCATAATATACGTTTTTTTTAGTTAATTCGCGTAAATATAAATGTGTCGTTAAACCCGCCACCACTACCCAACACAGCAAATTAGTAAGGTTTGTCACGTAAACGAAACGCGCCAATTCGTTACTAGTTCAGCACACCGATTGTGTGTTGGAGAGTAAACCCACTACAACATTTACAATGTGAGTACTGTGACGTTTCATTTAGAAACACGCGTTCAGAGTATTTGCCTGCTGTAAATTACCACGTGATGAGCCACTTCGTTGAGCTATCGTTTGTGATAGCCACGTCGCTTCCGAAAAAGAGCTGAAAAGCTCAGTGGGACTTACATGTTAAAATAAATAAATAAATATTCCTGTTTTAGCCCTGGTGAATAATTGACGAGCTGAGGATACCAGGAGGATATTTGGGTTATTTTTTTTTATCGAAGCGAGAATGTTTTATCGAAAGAGAAACAAAAAAAATCTTAAGAAATTATTTATTCGCTTTGTTCAAGAGGATCCAGCATTTAGATGTTTAGGGGCCGTCCATAAATGACGTCACGCGATTTTGGACGATTTTTGACCCCCCACCCCTTCGTCACACGGCGTCACAAAAAATCAGACCCCCCCCCCTCAAATATGACGTCACAAAGATCTGCCCCCCTCCCAAAAATAATCTCTTTAAACCATTGTCATTGTAGTGCGTATTTAATGTGGCGCTGCACTCTGATGTTGTAGGAGAAAACATTTATTAAAAAGTCTATTTAATTAAGTAGAACGTGTTATTTATTTAAAGTTGCGCATTTTCATGTGACGTCACATTTCTCAACCCCCCCCCCCATCGTCACACATCGTCACAAATGTCCGACACCCCCCCTCCCCCAGGTGCATGACGTCATTTATGGACGGCCCCTTAGCTCAATTCCTTCCAGTATGTGGGAGGAATCTGGGGAGAAGCTACCCAGAGAATACTCAAGTATCTGCACAAACCATGGCACCAGCATATGCGGTGATTCTTGGTGGTGGTGGTGGTGATGATGATGCACTCATGGGAAATTAAAATCCTTCGGTCAGTGTGCGCTGACTGTGATCACTACCCAGAACAGAATCACGGAACACAAAACGACTCAACGGCCGACTCACACAAACTAAGAAGAAGGAGGAGGAGGTGTTGGTGGTGTTGGTGTCATCACAGAGATGATTCACCACTCCGCTCCTCCTCACGAAATCATCTGGCTCGTGAACCGCCACAATCTACCAAATCATCGTTGTCGCTCGACATCAGTGGTGCCCAATTGGTGTCTCCCCAGCCGCGTGCGCGCTCTTTAATCCATCGAACGCGGCTCTAACGAAGGGGCATAACGTGGACAAAGATCCCCCGTCTAGCCTTAACGAACTGTTCGGGCAAGTGGTGTTAGCGAGCACCTATGGAGGCCGGAACGGTGCACGAAGGGGTGGGTGGCCAAGACCACGCCTGACCGCCTTTGTTTCCCTAATGGCGATGTTTACACATCGGGTACTCATTTGAGGCTGAGTCGACCTAGGGGAGGCCCAGAAACGGTTAAAATAATCGCCACCGGTGTTGGCCGTGAGTGGGAATCGAACTCGGGTCACCGGGTTCGTAGGGCAGCGCACTAACCGCGACACCACCACTCACCCACCATAACGTAGAACATCCTATCACAGTAGCAAAGGGTAATAAACGCCTCCCGTGCTGTGCCGAAAACTGTCAATATTACTAATTGGCTATGTCGGGTGGTTGCTGGGGTCAACGACACATATTTACGCGATCGAACCAAAAAACCTCTCTTGTGGATGACTGCCAATATAAAAACGTTATGCATATAAACTTGGCTCTTTGCAAAACTCACAGCTACGTGTTGCCTCTTGGTCTGTTACGGGTTGGCCACCCCTCCCTCGACATCGACATCAGCAGCGTCACGGAGAAGAGTGAAATGAGTGCAGGAATCATCAAAAGGAATCGTGAGGTGTCGTGCCCAAGCCCAGATTGAAGTTTCTTAACGGCAATTGGGATGCGGCGGAGAGAGTGGATTTGCCGCCTTCTTCACGGACAAAGCCAGGACGTGTTTCTCAGTTCGCACGAGGTTTATGTCCACCACTGTGTAGTGTGTGTTACGTTAAACTGTAATAGAGTTCGACACGGCATCATCGGTGCCGGATCTCGGTTACAAATCAATTATTGCCAACCACACACACACACACAGATGCCAGTTCCCGTACTGCCCAGGCCAAATACAAACAGTCTGGATTCAATCCACCAAAACCTGGGTCAAACCCGGGACATATAAAGAACCCTAAAATGAGTAACACATTGACATGGGGGACCGTGCAGTTAGGCAGCGGTGAATGTGTGGTAGTACTGGCCCCTTCATCCTCTGAGCATATACCACGCCATCCTACATGACCTTACCTTCCTGGCCTCTCTATGTGCTGTAAAGAAGGATCATTGCCCGAACCGTAGCCTGTTTTATCGTTTCCTTTGTAAGGGCCGCAGTGTGATTGACAAACGGCTTAAGAAGAGAAGGGGCACCCGTTATGTAAGATCCATTCTTTGGCGATGCTGCAGCTGCATTGGCAGCGGTGCACAGAGCACGGCGAAGAACAACAAATAACGCAACACATTTGTCAACAACTCCGTGGCGAGATGTTAACTACCTCGCATGGCATGGAGGAGGTCGTGGGTTCGATCCCAAACAAGACCCCTGCTGCTGTATATTTGCAGTTTGCGTGTCTCTTTCTCTCCACGTGGTCGCGTTAATTTTTCTCCGCGTCCTCCGGCTTTTGCCTCCGCATTGAGAATCAACATCACGCGTTTTAGAGTCTTTGGCCGCTGTACTTTACTTTTTTCTGGAATTGTTGCTGTTTTTTTCCTGGATTTTCAGTTTGCACAGTCACTTTAAGATATTTTCTTGTTCATGTTTAAAATTTTTGTTTGTTGCGGTTGCACCCGATTCAAGAGCCGAATGGCTCACAGGGCTCTACCTAAGAAATGAACTTGAACTTGAACGTGATAAGCCACTTGGTTGAGCTATCATTTGTGGTCAGGTCTCTTCCGAAAAAGAGCTACCTACATAGCTCAGTGGGATTTTTTTGGCAAAAAAAAAAATAGACGACGTTTTGGGCATGACCTGGTTATATAATTATTTTATATCCATAATACAGGTTTTTTGGGGTTAGATAACGTGATTATAAATGTGTCGTTAAACCCCACACAGACAGTTAGTAAGGATTGTCTATCCCTCTATTTAAGGAACAAAACAGGAATATTTCTCCACAAATCTGTCTGTCTGCCTGATGATGCTCGTTGTAATTACTGGCGAAACGTCGTACTCAGATTGTAAATGTTGTGGATTTGCTCTCCAACACACCGGTTAGTGCTGTACTATTTGTTTACGTGTTCTGTTCACGTGACAAACCTTACTAATTGGCTGTGTCGGGTGGTGGCGGGTTTAACGACACATTTATATTTACACCATCTAACCAAATGCATTATGGACGATATTGGTCGCAAAATCACGACGTTTTTTACCTACGTGACTTTACCGAAAGAACCAAGAATATGAATCCTTGCAGTCACGAAAGCTTCAAATCTAGAATTGGTCGCAAAAGCCTACGTGTTAAACTGTATTTAATATATATTTACATATTTGTTGTTCTTTTAAAGGCCACATCGTGTTATTGACGGACGCGTGGAGTCAATGTTTGTGTTATCTGTGCGTGTGTACCACTGACAACGCAGCAGCCATCACCGGATAAGTTGCGCAACTATCGAATGTAGTTCGACATGCGTTGCACTTAATTCATACTGGTAGGAACCTCCTGGTTACACCAGCCCACAGGGGATTATTGTGTCCGTCCGTCCGTCGTGAAGGGAAGGGCTAGGTGGGGAGGGAGGGGCTGGGTAGGGAGGGGAGGGTGGGGAGGGGCTGGGTGGGGAGGGTGGGGCTGGGTGGGGAGGGGCTGGTCACCCCGTGGTGCCCTTATAAAACTCAACGTTTAACCTACTCACGCCGGCTTGTGCCCGCCCTCACAGTCGGGCATATTTGCGGAATACACCACGCCGCCGTTGACCCTGGCCATTGACCGAGCAACCCAACGTTCCTACCAGCTCCCTCCGCAGGAATGTGTAAGCGAGCACCCTCCCTGTCTCATTTCCGCTCCTCCCTCAAGACCCCCCACCTCTCCTCCCTGGCCCATCCTTCCCTCCATCCCTAGGTACCCACCATAATTCCCGAAACCACTCACCTCCTTCCCCATCCCTATTCACCGCATCACTTTTAGTAGCTACCCTCATTGTATCACTCATAACCCTTGTAAATATAAATACTAGCTGAACTACCCGGCTTCGCCCGGGACTTGGATTCACCACGCTCGGCCGCCTTTGTCTCCCCAATGGCGATGTTCACACACCATACCAGTTACGCGTTTGAGGCTGAGTCGACCTAGGGGAGGCCCAGGACCGGTTCAAATAATCTTCACCGGTAGTGGTGACAGTGAGCGGGAATCGAACTCGGGTCGCCCGGTTCGTAGCGCGGCGCACTAACCACTACACTACAATGCGTGACGCTTCCACGTGCGCGGGTCACGTGACAGATGTGACGTCACAGCTCACTTGCCGTTTGGCCTCGGCAAGGTAAGGTAAAATATAAAAACAACGAGCCTACCTTTACTCTACCTTTTACCCTTACCCCATACAAATTACCCGATTACAGGGTAATTACTGGGGTACTACTACACATGAAAAAGGTTTATAACGGTAACTGCTATAGGTAGAGCGCTTTATTCATATAGAATACTCTCGATGATTCCAATTTTACACGCTTGTTGTTGTTGTCGTTGTATCCTCAAATCTTGTAACTCAGTTTTAACCCACTTCCCAATGTGGTATCGACTGCAAACTTGCTATACTTATGTCATACTGATGACAATACTATATTCTATCATAAAAATAAAAAGATATATTTGAAAACATTATTTTTATATGTTATGTTTCGGCTTGGGTCTAATTGTCCACGCTCAACTGACGTTGGCTGTAATTGACCACGGCCCCTTACGTTATGGCAAGCTTCGGGGCCACTTCCTGGAGTCGTGGAGTTCTGCCATTGCTAGTACATTTCATAAAAGCGTGTTTAAAAAAAAGCAAAAAAAATATTACTTATTAAATGGAAGCCACGGACTGCGCCACGGAGATTTTAGCAGTAAACAAGGTACAGTATTTACTGGGTAATACTTCGCGCTACCTTTACCCTACCGGGTAATTCTTCCGAGCTACCTTTACCCTACCCTTTACCTTACCCCTTGGCATGTCGACACCTCTACAATTTACCCTTTTACCCGGTAAAAAGGGGTAAATTACCTTACCTTTCCGAGGCCTACTTACCGTGCAAAAAATATATGCATTATTGAGCTCCCCACCCCCCAAAAAAAACTAAAGTGTATTTTTTTAATTTTTTGCATGGTATACAGTCTGGCAAGTACCCACATGGCAAATTTCCAGTTTGTTGCATGTCACGGAAGTAGGCTAAACATTTTGAACAGACACACATATTCACAACTTTGCTTTTTATATATATGGAGATATAAAATTCAC
This sequence comes from Entosphenus tridentatus, assembly GCA_014621495.2. Classification (NCBI taxonomy): domain Eukaryota; kingdom Metazoa; phylum Chordata; class Hyperoartia; order Petromyzontiformes; family Petromyzontidae; genus Entosphenus; species Entosphenus tridentatus. The sequence goes on from CM025645.2 coordinate 2,147,265, forward strand.
GTAAAAATAAATACTGCGTTCATTAAGTGCCCAGGGTCGACCCTTTGCATCAGAGTGTCCGCGCTGTTTCACGCTGCGCCGCCGATGGGTTTAACTTCGTCTCTTGCTGAAAGGAATGCAACCGGGCCATTACATAACGACAAAGCGGAGACATTGAACTGGCACATCGTGCTGCAAGTCAGCAGACGCTTCCCTGTTTAGAGCTCTTGCCTTGAACTTTGCATCTTCCCCGACCTCTCTCCCCATGTATAGTTGCGAAGACAACGCAGATTCCTCCCTCCCCCATCACCCCAGGCTTGCTGCGCATATCAGTGCTCACAAGGTGTTGTGTTTTACAGGGGGGGAGCATTGTGGGGTTGTTTTTTTTGCTGGGGATTGGACCAACGGCGATGTTGCGCACACAGGGTGGAATAGAAAGTTAATGAGTAACCGAGTGGTTTAAGATGAGATAATTTTTGGGGAGCGATCCAAGAAGCTATTGGGGTAAATCAAAATCGTCAAAGCCATGATCTCCGAGGCGGTGCTCGTCTCCTGTTTACAATCCTGAGCCGGTGGTGGAAATTCCACATTCCTATGACGGGGGGAGCATCTCCGGAGGGCAGCCACCGGTGACGTAACGACGCCTTCAGCTCAGAGGGGTGCGGCAGTCGGTCAGGTGAGGCCCTTCAAGCTGTGGCTGAAGACAAATCTCACGGTGCTTGTCAGGAGGGCGTGGGGGGGGAACTAAAAATAACAAGAAGAGATATTTTTTAAAAAAATTAATTCGGTAAAAAAATAACAACTCAATATTTCAAGAGCCACACTGGCAGTCCTTAAAGAGCCACCGCATGCGGCTACGGAGCCGAAGGCTGCCGACCCCTGCTGCAGTATGAATACATTCTGATGCTGAGTGTCGTCATCATCAGCAGCAGCAGCCATGGCAGCCAATGCCATGCTGGATGTAGGCCTCACACGAGTCGCCCACGAACTCTCAATGCTCCTGTGATGTAACGATCCGCTCTGTTGGGGGGAGCCCAACTCAAGGAGGCGGGGGGGGGG
>CM025645.2:2182884-2197826 GCA_014621495.2 Entosphenus tridentatus
ACCATGGAAGTCCAGTTCACCATGGAAGTCCAGTTCACCATGGAAGTCCAGTTCACCATGGAAGTCCAGTTCACCATGAGCAGGGGTCAGCAACCTACGGCTCCGGAACCGCATGCGGCTACTCAAGGAACTGTTTTGTGACGTTATTTATTAAGGAGCACTGTCTCGTGTTCACATCGCATTGCGGCTCCTCTTGAAATATTTTTATTTATTTACAGAACTCTAAACAAATGACTCTTCCCGTTGTTTTGGTTGCCGGCCCCTGGCTTAACCCATCGTCGCAGTGGCCATCCTCCAGAGGCAACAATGGCTCGAGACCAGCAGCAGACACGTGCTCTGCCTCATGCTCGTTTCAAACAGGGGGCACTGTGACCTAATTTCTACATTCGACTAATCTGTTAGCTTATAATGAACCCAAGTTCAGCTGTAATCATATCGTGAATGAAGAGTCACTGATAAAAATAAATAAAATAATGCAAGTTGATAAGCAGCTTGTTCTGTAAAAAAATGCATCGATTTCCAGTGAAGGAATGCATACCTACATATCAAACTCTTGATAAAGCAATCCCACAGACTTGGACCTGAATGTTATGTGAAACTCATGAACCCTTACTGACCCATCTCAGGCACGGGGATCAGCCGACTCCGACCTCCTTCGTAGCCTTGCCACCCTCTTTGGCGGACATCGGCAGCGAAGCCATCTGCCAAATTAACGCCAAAATTCTGAAGCCATCTTTAAGGACACAATCAGGACTTCCCTTCTTTGATCTTAAGTCACATGCAATTCTTTCAGTGAGCACGGCTTATATGAGATGAGGAAGCCGTGGCTCGCAGTTGAATATTGTATCATCGTTAGTTTTTGTCACGCTTTGTTGACCCGTGAAAGCCTTGTCGAGTCTCAAGACTCTTTATCGGGAGGCTCCTGCCAAGTTTTTCAATCCCAATCGAGGAGCTAAAGTGCAGTGTGATGTACGACTTGGCACATGATAAGGCACCGTGTGCTGGCTCTTTGACAAAAGGCACGACAACAAATGTGCATCAATATTATTATAAAAACATTTAAAAATAACTTTGCCAGTGGGGTTTTTCTTCTTCTTCTTACATCGGTGAGTGAACGCTGCCGGGTGGTGGTGGCCTTAACAAACCAATGCCCTTCTGTGCCCTGCCATAGGTAGGCTATGCGGGTGGGAAGTTCAGAACGACTGTTCCATTGATTTATACAAGAATCCAATTTCAGATCTGTATGGAATATGACAAAGGCTGTGGGAATAAATGTGTCAAGGGTTTGGGACCTGTCTTGGATGAGATGAGCGGTCTGAATTGGCACGTGTCTGAGTGGATGCATTGAGCATTTTGAAAGAGATCATTCGAAGGTTTCACTGTAATTGTATGAGATGTGTCAGATTGCGTTTTAACCGTGTCTATAACCACGACCATTTTCAGTGTGCCACAGCTTGTTCGGTGTACCATGACGTACCAAAACATGCCAGAGCTTTCCACGGCATGCCACTGTGTCACAGAGCATACTGCAGCACCAACCGGCACCGCCACAGCGCGCCATAAAACTTGGTTCATCGTGCCACGGCATGTCACCGGCCCAGCCCACGCGACGGGACTTGAGCCAGGGGACAGAGAGGGCCAGCGCTGATGTACGTACGCACGTTGAACTTCTCCTCGCGCCGTACGTAGCCAACCGCGCTAATCGGGTGGCGCTTAGTGGGCATCGGTGCCGTCAAAGACGATGTTGCCGGCGCTGTCCTTGAGCCGCAGGCGCCCCGAGGCGTATCGCGTCTCCTGGCGTCCGTCGGGGAACACCGTCTTGACGGTGCCGTCCGGGTACTCGCGCCGCTTGTAGCGCGCCGTGTGCACCTCGCGTTGCCCGTCCGCAAACTCGATCTCGCGGTCGCCGTTGCTGCGAGAACAACGAACGCAAAGTCAGCAAACGCAGCGTCGCCGCTGTTAACCTTGCACCACGGTGGCTAGGAGATGTTGACTACCTCGCCTGGTATACAAGAGGTGGTGGGGGTTCGATTCCGACCCTGACCGCCTGTATACTCGTGAGTTTGCTTGTTCTCAGTGTGGTCACGTGAATTTATCTTTCCAGGTCCTGCAGTTTTGCCCTCCACATTTAGAAACATGCACTTCAGAGGATTTGGCTGCTATACATTTCCACGTGATAAGTTACTTTGTTGAACTATCATTTGCGATAACCAGGTCGCTTCTGAAAAAGAGCCGTATAGCTAAGTGGTGCCTTACCTGGTAAAATAAAAATAGTTTAATAGTTTTAGTTTATTTCAACTACAAGGCATCTCACATTGCAAAAAAATGTTACATTACTGACATTGCCCGAATGCCGTGCTGGGCTCCACATAGCCCAGCCCCCACCAAAATTCTCCTTATTCCATGACCAGCTAGGAATCGTACTCGACGCTAAGTCCGGAACCGCAATAGCAGGCCACTAATCGCGGCGATCGCCCAGCCCTGGTTTGGTGTTGGCAGTGATGCTGGCGACCGTAGGTGAATGTGGAGGTGACGGGGTTTGGCTCACGGCTGACTGTGAATGACGGTGCCATCTGGACAAATCGTCTCCTCGCGCCCGTCCACATGCAGGTGCTTCACGGTCTGGTCAGGAAACACAATCTCCTTGCTTCCGTCCGGGTAGTGTTTCTCTGCATGTACACAGGCAGCAACCGAAGCAGCAACGGCAGCAGCAGCAACAACAGCAACAGCAGCAACAACAGCAGCAACAGCAGAAGCAGCAAAGCAGCAGCACCAAGCAGCAACAGCAGCAAGCAGCAGCAAAAAGCAACAGCAGAAAGCAGCAACAGCAAGCAGCAACAGCAGCAGCAAGCGAAAAAAGCATCAGCAGCAGCATCCGCAGCAAGCAGAAGTAGCAGCAACAGTAGCAGCAGCAACAGCAGCAGGCGAAGCAGCAACAGCAGCAGCATCCGCAGCAGCAGCAACAGCAGCAACAGCAGCAGCAGAATTAGGCGAGGACCTCAAGTGGGGGTTTGGTCACCATGGCACACGTGGCGTGGTCAAGGCTCACATGGGGAGGTAAAGCGGCCGGCCCAGGTGTTGAGTCATAATCGCACCTCCGATTAGCACGGTTGGCTACGCAGTGTGAAAGACGTTCAACATGCATACTGTACATACAACCCAGGTGCCATTGGTTGAATAACAAAGGCTCCCTGACTGAAAAGCCACTCCCAAGTTAAACTTTAAAAAAAATATTAACGCATTGTAAAAAAGCCTTGCTGGGTCAATTGCGTTATTGCTATCATATATGTAAGTAAACGCAGCAGATGGTTTATCTTCATTGACAATCCCAAAAAAAAAGAGAGTGTGTCATGACTTTCCATCAAACACGACAGTTAATGTCACGCTCCGACCACAAAACATTAATATTCACGAGCATTCAAGTAATTGATATTCACGAGCATGCAAGGAATTGTCTCAGGAGCGAAACATGCCCCTGTTTGAATAAAGGACTTGTGATTTTACGGCGGTAACTTGCATGGGAGAAAGATTGAAAATCGTACTTCGTCTTTTGGGCTGCCTTACTTTATTCAAACAAAACAGCTATGGGGGAAAAAAAGATTACAATAGGCAGTCGGAGGCTGGCGAGAAGGAGCCATGGTCCACGATGTTAAGTTGTACTGATGGCAGAAGTTCAAGGGAGAAGCCAACAAGGCCACTGCAAACCTACTGTGCAGTAGCTGCAGGATCTGAGTGTTGGCGATGAGGTGTGGTGGGATCAACGGCTTTGGCGATGGGCGCCACGGTGGCGAGATGTTAACAACCTCGCCTGCTATACACAGGAGGTTGTGAGATCGATCCCGACCCTGACGCCTGCTGTACAGTTGGAGTTTGCATGTTCTCCCCGTGTTCGTGTGGATTTTTCTCCGGGTCCTCCGGTTTTTCCCTCCACATTTAGAAACATGTGTTGAAGAGTATTTGGCTGCTAGAAATTTGCACGTGATAAGCCACTTTGTTAAGCTATCATTTGTAACCAGGTCGCTTCTGAAAAAGAACTACATAGCTCAGTGAGCCTTAGCTAGAAAAATAAAAAATAGTAATTTTGTTGTAGTTTAACGGAGGTGTGGGGGCATCAGTGGCTTTGACTGTGATTGAGTTTTGATCTTGATAACAAGCTGGTTTATTTTGAGGATGGGGCAGCCGGAATCAGAGGAAAGAAACAGACTTGAGTCTGGGTGAAAAGTAGGCTGAAATGGAACTGGAATGAAGACAATGCACCAGGAGAGCTCTGTAGCTGATGACAGATGACAGTGGGACCTTGAGAACTGGTGAAATGTAGTTCCCTGTTATAAGTTCAAGTGAGGAACCCCAAGCGACAACATTCTCTTTCAAGGGAAATATCATCAGGATCATCATCAGCAACTTAAAACTCACCGATCTGATTGTCCGGGAACTGTAGAATCTCCAAACCGTCCGGAAAAGTGGTCTGTGTGGTCTGTGCATCTGCGTAGTAGTAAATCTAGAGAGGAAAGTGTAGAACATTATTAATATTTATATGGCATACGTCCGCATGACTACAGGTGATATGGCCCGTGACAGTTCTGCGATTGTGCTCAAGAGTGAGGACATGTGGGGTCACGTGGGGTCATGTGGGGGTCACGTGGGGGTCACGTGGGGTCACGTGGGGGTCATGTGGGGGTCACGTGGGGTCACGTGGGATTTGACGGCAGCGTCAGAGCCAGCACCTCGGTCTCTGGTGAAAGCAGCAGCAGCCAATTTATGGGAAAGCGACAGAAATTACGGCAAAGTTATTATGCATGAATAGTTAGGAATCTAAATGGGTTGGTTTGGTCGTTACATAGTTATTCAGAGTGGTGTGGAGGTTTGTTTTCTACAGAGAGTTTGTCTAACCCCTAGTTAAATGAGAACTGCAATCAGGAATGCATCACTCAGTGGATTATGCTAATTATGGCTTCACAAACCTCGTTAAAACAAGCAGTTCCAGCCATAATGCATTGTGCCAGCCAGTTAAAGTGAAATTTGAATACAAACGCGTTTATTTGGTAGAAAGTTTTATTATTATTGAAGGGTGAGTCTGCTGCTCATTAGCTACCAATAGGTAAATACTGTATTCATGTGCCAATTACAAAATAGTTAATCAGGATTTTTTAATTCTCATTAATTCCCAGTGTTAAGTGCAGACTATAATTATTATCCATAACAGTTTTTTTTTGGTTAGGTCGCCTAAATATAAATGTGTCGTGAAACCCGCCAACACCCAACAGCGCCAATTAGTAAGGTTAGTCAAGTAAACAAAAACATGCTACTCTGTTACTAGTTCAGCACACCAGTGTGTTGAAGAGTAAACCCACGACATTTACAATTCGAGTACGACGTTTCGCCGGGCATTACAACTAGCATCATCAGGCTGATTGTAATCACATTTATATTTACACAATCTAACCCCAAAAAAATCTCTATTATAGATAATATTGGTCGTGAAAGCCTACGTGTTAAATTACTATCCACTATCTCTCTGTCCTGCTATGAAGAAGAAAAATCACATTATATATATTTTTTCTATTAAAGTCAAAGTGTGAATGAGACATGTGTTGAGTGTTTTGTTCTTTGCGCTTGTGCACTGCTGCCAACGCAGCAGCAGCAGCAGCAGCATCACCAAATAATTTGTTCTAAAGAGAGACAATCATATGGCATCACATCAGGGACGGACGAGGGGAGACGATGCCACACGCGATGATACCGCCACCGACATCTCTGCAACACGGGGCCCCTTTAACAAACATCTGCAAAACACCGGCTCATGTTGCGTTTAACCGAATTACGTCTTGCGACGTGGAAGGGCGATGATGATCTCTTTGTGCAGTCATGGCTGACTACTGGGCTGACATCTCAAACTCCCCACAGATAAAACTTTGCTCCCGTTTCCTCCCACATGTGAACATGAATAGGCCGTTAACACCTTCACACACGGAGGACCGCAGAGCTCTGGCAATGGTTGGCACCGGCTCATCGCGCGGTTGCCTTCCTGCTTGTTCCGTGGTTCCTCCTCTCTCGACGATGAGCGAGGAGCGTGGACCGTGCAGCGACGAGTTACAAGTTGAAATGAGACGTCTTGATGCGCAAACTCCCGCAGCTAATTGCGCAACTTCAGTTGGCGGTCGACGTTCGAGGTGGACTGCGACCCTTCAAAGGAATGGCGTCACCTACGTGGTCGCCCTCCCTGCCACCCCCTCGTGATCCGTGGATCACACAAATCACTCGAGACGCCGGTGTACGGCAGCCAAGAGCAGTTTTGTCGCAGGAGGTCTCGCGTTTGGGCGCAACGTTCTTCCGCTGACTACGCGTGATGAATGAATGAACTCCACGCCTCTGCATGCAGTACTGTGACTTTAGCACCAGTGGCGACTGGCGACCAGGTGAGGGGGGGGGAGGGGGGGTGGGGGTGGGTTGGGTCGCTCACCACGCGCTGGTCGGGCAGCACGCGCTTCACGTCTCCGTTGAAGAAGGCCACGAGCACCGAGCGACCTCCGGGGCTCACCTCCCTGCGCGTGCCGTTGGGGAAGCGCAGCGTGCGGCGGCCTTCGCGCGACACCACCTCCACCTGCGGCGCAGACAGCAATGCGTGCAACCACCGTCACCGCCGCCGTCACCACCGCTGCTTTCCTAAAACTAAACTTTTATTTATCCAGGTAAGGCCCACTGAGCTATATATATATAGGGACTCCTCTACTTATGAAACATTCGACTGATGAACTTTCAGAGATACGAACAAACCTGCCCGTATGTCCAGTTGCCTGTTCGGACCGAGATTCGTAAGTTCAACCGCCGCGCAATAGATGGCGGTGGTGGCATCTACATCTGCAGAACGTGAAGAACCAGTGGCATCTACATCTGCAGAACGTGAAGAACCAGTGGCCTCAACATCTACAGGAGATTTTCCAACTTTTAAAGCCATTCCCCGTGTTTAGTGTACATGCCGTACAACACGTTTGGAATCGACAGGAGTAAAGTTGGACTTACAAACAAATCGACTTACGAACAGACCCTTGGAACCTAATTCGTTCGTAAATAGAGGAGTCCCTGGAGTTGTAACTTTCTGACCCACATGGACCGGGCGCCGCGGTGGCGAGATGTTAACCACCTCGCCTGGTATACAGGAGGTCGTGGGTTCAATCCTGGCCCTGAAGCATGTATATATTTGGAGTGTGCATATTCTGCCCGTGGTCACGTGGATTTTTCTCAGAGTCCTCCGGTTTATCCCTCTACATTTAGAATCAACATCACGTGTTTAGAGAATTTGGCTGCTATACATTTAAACCTGATGATAAGCTACTTGTTTGAGCTATCAATTGTGGGCAGGTCGCTTCCAAAAAAAATAAAAATAGTTTATAGTTTACACTGGACGTCTGTGAAAATGAGCTTCAAAGCTCATCGGATTTCTCCAGGATAAATAAAGATTCTGATTTCGATTTCAGAAGCGACCTAGCCACAAACGACAGATAGCTCAACCAAGTGGCTTATCGCGTGGGAATTTATAGCAGCCAAATAATCTAAGCGCACGTTGATTCTAAATGTGTAAGGAAAAACCGGAGGACCCGGAGAACAATCCACGCGACCACGGGGAAAACATGCAAATTCCAAATATACAGGCATCGTCAGGGTCGGGATGGCACCCACGACCTCCTGTATACCAGGCGAGGGAGTTAACATCTCGCCACCGTCGTGCCCCAGACGGCTGCGCCTGGGGACCACGCAGGGAAAGCAAAGCTTGGTTTATAGTTTCAGTCTCGTGGGGCTGCTTACGATGTCCTTGGGTTTCCAGCGTATGAAATGTGAGCAGTTCCCCCAGTAGATAGGAAGCACGTGGTTATGGCCTAGCATGGGTGTTCAATGTCGCTTCTGCATTGCAGTTAATCCATTTTCCACCTCCACGTGTCAGGTGGAAAATGGAAACTCAGATTAAACGGCGCCAAGCCACCTAAGGATGTCAAGGCGACATAAAACGTTGTCGCACAACCCACTGGTGGAATTCCCTCACCAGCACACACTGTGGGTACATTCATCATCAGCCACGGTCAATCCACTGCTGGATGAAGGCCTCCACAAGTCGTTGCCATCCATTACGGTCTCATGATGTCACGATCCATCTCGCTCGCGTAAACGAGCTCGCTCATATCATCGTTACATATCCACGGTGGTAATCCTCTCAGGCACGTAATCTCATTCGGGTGCTATTCCATCACCAATGTTATCCATCGACCGTCATTCCCTTCTTGCCACGATGGGTCCAAAATAGTACATTTAAAAAATCTCCCACATTTTTCTCATATGCTGTTATACAACGGAATCATCGTCCACTACTGGAAGACTAATGTCCCATGTGACTCTTGCATATGAGACTATCCTGGCCTGTAGCGTTCTCACCTGGAAAAACTTAAATAAACTTGAAAGTGTCGTGCTTTGTCAACAAAAACCCACATTCTTTTCCTTAACTCGGGAATTGACCTTGCGAAAGCGAAGGGATGGTGCATAACTTTAAATGTCAATAATATTCAGCAAATATCACGGCACTGCGATGACACGCAAATCGGGAGATTACCAGCATCGTGGATCGTCGTCAGATAATCTCGTGTCGTCATATCGCAGCGACCCTCACGTCTAATGCCCTTGTACGGCGGCAGCCGCAAACTCTCCGTGTTTCTCAAATTTGCTATCGCCGACACCGACCGCCCCCATCACAGCTGGTAAGAACCTATGGATACAAACTTAAACTTAATGCAATCGTAGAAACCCTCTCCCCCGCTCTCGCGCGTATTTCTGAAGGTCAACGGGTGCATATTTTTCTTGACCTAATGCAAATAATATCTGTGCACCTGTGGTGCAGCATGTGCATCGGGGCGTCCTGTAATTCATCTACCGGTGCCGGTGAGAGGCTGAATGGGTGCCGGTGAGTGGCTGGAGAGTGCCGGTAAATATTTGGCAGGGAGCAACATGCGTCGAGTGTTATCAAGTGAAGTGGAAAATGTGCGTTAAGTGCAGATCGCAGGGTTCTAGGAAAGGGGGTGATGTTTTCTGACCTGTGTGACGTTTATGGGCACAGCCTCCGGTTGCGATATCACTTCATGAGACTGCAAGGGAGTGACGGCTCCCACAGTTTCAAGTGAAATTTATCGAACACAAGGGTTATCAAGGTGGAACTTTTTTTGCGATCACACATTTTTAATTTCAATGGTGATAGGGTACAGGCCAGGGCAGCAAGGAGCGTGTGCGAGCACTCCACCAACTTTATTAAAGGTGGAATGAACAAGTGAGCACCGACAGCCTGCGACACGTTTTAATTTTGCCGTGTTTGACCTCGCACCTCCAATCGGCTGAACCTTTTAAGTTTTTGACTCGCCATTTTTGTTGTTGTTGCGCATTTCAGTTGTTTGTCCACATACAGAGACAGCTTCTCACATCTAATTGCAACAGACACCTCGGGCGGACACCTACACGGTTTAACGCAATGGGCCGTAAGTCTCTTACCTTGCCATCGGGATGTGTAACCTCTTCCAGCACCTCCTCATCCACGGTCCTGCTTCCGTCCAGCGAGCCCGCACCCCAGTCGGGAGACTGCTCCACACCCGGGCCGCAGTCACCGCCGCCCTCCTTGCGCACACGGCCAGGAATCATTTCATGTAAAATGGCGTGGAGCATGCATCGGGGCTCGAGGTGGTTGGGTAGCTCTAGAGGTTCTGCCACCAACACCGAGTCGGCAAATTGCCGACAAGCCTACAACCAAGCATGTCCCCCCCCCCAGCCCCTTGGGTCGGCCCCCCCTAGTACCCTATATAAATACATGTCTCTAAATATCTCTCTTCATACGCTACAGTAATTTTTCTGGAGCAGTCACACCTGATGACGGATGCTTGTGTTGCTTCCGAAACGTCGTGATTTAATTTAGTTCTATTTTATTTTGTTTTCACCTACGTGACTTTACCGAAAAAACCAAAGGGTATGGATCCTTGCAGTCACGAAAACTTCAAATGTAGAACAAAGCATGAGTTACAAATTCGAGATGCACCCACCATATAAGATGTTATACCCGACCATTGTAAGAAATACAATTGACACGTGAATGGAATTCAGTGAAGCCTTGCGCTCGGATGCCTGGTCGTCCACGTGCTCTGTTCGAGCTCTCTCGATTGACACATTTGTTTGATTAAATAAAATAAACCCTTGATAATTGTTTTTTTACCCTTTTATCTGGCAACAAAACTGACACCTTTTTTACAAGGAGTCATGTTTGCATTGACCACAATACCTGCGGTCATAATGCAAACAAAAAACATAACTCTGATGTATGCACTGTCCTTGAAATTGATTGGTCCACACCCGAGACAGCTTTTCTTAGAGCCTAGTCTCACATGGTGTTGGACCAGATGACGCCAAAAGGCACACTAAAAAGAAAAGTGTCAGTTTTGTTGCCAGATAAAAGGGTAAAAAAACAATTATCATATTTTGCTACTGGCAAAGGAGTTTCCAATAAAATAAACCCTTGTTTACATCAGAAAACCCCCTTTCACATGCAGTCAACCTCAGCTTTCCACCTTTGCTTCATGGTGATGGTAACCGGATTAAACTATCCGGGAGTAATTTTCAAGCGTGATTGCATAGTAAGTATTTGGTTAGGTGTCATTAAATGTGAAATAAACGTGTTAGGTATGACATGTAAATGTAATGAAACTTAGTTAATTATGCATTTATTAATCATTTGCAGTACTCTGGACATCCCCCAATACCAGAAAGCCAATTCGTCCGGTTTTAATAGGGTTTAACCGCCGATGTAATCAGAAAGAGGTGCTTGTGATGGGTGGAACACGCGTCTAAGACGGAGGAGGACAGGTGACCGAGACCGGCACGAGAGTGGTCAGGGACCGAAGAAAAGTCCACGACCTAAATGCCAAATTTGGTGCGGGACTGAACGAGCAGACCTTGAAGGTCACTCGACAGCCGAGGGATAGGCAGAGGGAAGTGACGGCGAGCTGCGTCGCGTTGCCATCGTCGGCCGTGACGATTGACTTTTTGAAGGCGGCGCTGAGATTGAGTGTGGGGGGCTCGGTTGTACCGGTTTGTGGTGAGAGGCGCCGAAGGGATGCGACGAGTCTTGAGTGGTGGCTTTCAGGGTGGCCGTACGTGGGGTGTCCTCCGCTGCCGCCGCTGCCGTCGCCGCCGCTGCTCCCGTTGAACTCAAGTCCGTCCTCGTGGTCCTGGAAGCTGAGAGACAGCGACAACAGTGTTCACAACACAACTGTAACATACGTCTTGAGCACTTAAGTCCAGTCCCATACGTGTCGTTGTCATGAACGCTCCCATTCTAAAACATGTGAATGTTAGACGGACGAGTCGTCACGGTATGTGAGATCTCAAGACTTAAGCGGTTGTGCTTTCGCTACGTTGTCCCTACCTGAAGAAGGACGCTTGTGTTGCGCCCGAAACGTCGTGATTTAGTTTAGTTGTTTTCATTTATGAAATTAGATTTTTTTACCTACGTGACTTTACCGAAAAAAACAAAGTATGAATCCTTGCAGTCACGAAAGCTTCAAATTTACGACTGTAATGTCGTTAATAGTAGAGGAGCAGCTTGCAACTGGTAGACAGCAAAGTTCAAAGCTTGGTTGGGGGTTGCCTCAGCCGATCGTTCCTTCCCCAAGCTCTGGGGTCGAAAGAATCAGCACCACGTTGTGGGCAAGTCAACAGTGGTTGTCCTTTGGCTGGACTTGCAGCTGCCATAGGAATGAGGAATTGACACCACTGGCTCAGGACTACAAACAGGAGATGGATGAGCACCGCCTCGACTTCACTTTGGGCAGGAAATCGCTCCGACCCACTCGAGTCATTAATTCACAACCGTATTTGTTTTACGAACAACACAGATAATTGTTTTATAAACAGCATCCCATTTTTTTTTATCAAGGCAAAATGTATCCCATTTACAGCTTTCATTAATTTTGCTTTAATACTGAAACCAAAAAGAAAATGACACGCTGAAATAATAAAATCTATGTAACCTCTCTCTCCTCTCTGAACCAGCGTGCACGGCACCCTCATGTTCACCATCTGAAGCGGTCGCTCGTCACCGTGGCGTGCGCGATGACCACCACAGCCACGTGACTTTTCTTTAGTGTTGTGCGCGGTGCTTGTAGCGCCCCAGCGCGTGGATTTGTAGCGTTTATTTTCATTTGTTTGCTGGTGACTTTGTGTATTTCGAATCGAAATCGCCTCCAGTGCTGCTGCTGCTGGCGGCAATAAAAGTTGTTTAAAAGTTAAAAGTCTCCTCTGACTCTCACCAGCTGACGCAGCTTGGCTAGGCCTCCCCAGTTTGGTTTCCGCGCCCTTCTGGGCTCCTAGGCTGGGAGCCTGGGACTTGAGAGACGAGGACTTTGGCTTCAGGGCGCCAGCCTTGACCGCATCACTTGCAGGAAGGTGACCCGCCGCCACCTTAGTCGGAGCGCCATTCGCAGGATGAGCGGCGAGCTGTGGACCCACGTCCAACTTCTGGGTTCCCAGAACCTGGCAAGATATACAAGTGGCAGCGTTGAACGAATATCACAAAACGTCTTTTGTCCGTGATGATATGTGACACTGGTATAACAAGTAGCAATCTCAATTGATATACTTAGAAATTTGAGATCTTGGCATTTTTTGTAACCAGGTTGAGACTGCCAGATTTTCTAAACTTAACAAGTTGATTCCATCACGATAATGACGACCTTAGCGGTGTCAACTCGGTGTCTATAGCCAGACCACTGAATGTTGCCCGAGACACTCAGCCTGTCCCTTCTCCCCAAAACTTCGGAGAACACCGTGGAATACTTACAAATTTTATACGTAAGATTTGCTCTTGGTTTTGTTAAAACGCCGACACCACCCAACCTTATACACTGGAAAAAATTGGTTCTATCCTGATCGCTTGCCCAAAACGTCCCGCGTCCTAGTCTTGCCTGCGGAGCGACCGCCTCCCTGTCCGTCGCGGGTCCTCCCGCGGGGGCCCCGCCGTTGCGACCAGCCGCCCCCCGCCGCCGTACGGCCTGCAGACGCAGGCGCTCGGCGGTGCTGAGCTCGCGCCGCAGCTCGGTGTTGAGACGCTCCGCCGCCTGCAGCTGCTCGCGCGAGCGCGCCTGCCCCGCTGCCCAGCGCGCCTCCCGCCGGCGCAGCTCGTCCTGCAGCTCGGCCAGCTGCTGGCGCAGGGTCTGGGCGGGCAGCAGAGGGATAAATAGAGAGGATCAAGATAATCGTTTGCATTCACGTGGTGCTTAAGCGTCTCAGCAACTCAAAGCACCGTGTGTATGGGTGAGGGTGGTAGCGTGGTAATCCGATCTCCGACTCCCGGGAACAGGTCTGCAGGTTTGCAGAGCATTTTCGTGAGGACTTGGGGGAGGGGAATTCCCTCAGCCCAGACAACATCACCCCTTCTGAATGGTTGGCTGAGGTGCCATCTGTGGAGGAAGTAAGAGGGGCAATCCGAAGTCTGAGACCATCTCCCAGGGAGGGTAGCATGTGTGCAGACTGCCCTACATGACATTATCACAACTGTCTGGACCAAAGGACGGGTTATGCAGGATTGGAAGGATGCCCTCAGTGTGCCGGGAAAGGTCCTGGAAAAGATCACTCAACATCGCCTTGCTCGGCACGCTGAGGAGAGGCTTGCGGAGCCCCAATGCGGTTTCAGGAAAGGGCGGTCTTGCACAGATGCCATATTTTCTGTCCGTCTGCTACAGCAGAGGTGTAGGGAATTCCAACAAGACCTACATCTCTGCTTTATTGACCTGGTCAAGGCCTATGATACCATCAGTAGGCCTGGGCTCTGGGTTGTTCTTGGTGCTTTCGGAGTCCCTGACCTTCTGCTCACGATCATTAAGGACCTTCATGATGGTGAGCGGGCCCGGGTAAAACTACGTGGCCGGGAGTCAGAGCCTTTCCCTGTACACCTTGGGGTGCGACAGGGATGTCCTCTGGCTCCCACATTATTTAACATCTATTTTGACCACGTAGTTCGTGAAACCTTCAATAGCTGTACCAGGGGAATTTCAATTTGGTACAGATATAATGGGAGGCTGATCTTGGGTTTAACCAGGCTGGATTGTGTGAGCTCACAAATCCTTGAAAGATCTGGGCCAAGTCCCATCGGTGAGCTCCTCCGGCAGGCAAGGCTGCGTTGGCTGGGTCATGTAGCCCGCATGCCCAGCCTCTGCATGCCTAAACAGCTTTTGTTCGGCCGGATTGAGGGGGCTAAATGGGCGCAGCATGGGCTAGAGAAGAGATGGAGTGATGTGGTACAGGAGGACGTGGAGCTGAGTGGACTTGCCGATGACTCGTACCAGTGGAGGAGGCTCGTGAAGGACGCTACTGGGCAGTTGGAGGCAGTCGCCCTCCAACAACAACCGAGGGCGGAGGAGCGACACTCATAACAACGAGAGGAGCGCCGGGTGGCTAAAGCACAGCAAGTTGGCACAGTAGGGGGCACAGGTGGTGCATCAGCCAGTCATCTCGTTCATCTCAGTCAGTCGACCAGTGGCACCTGGGTCTGCCCCGTGACCTCCTGCCAGCGGGCGTTCGACACTTCACGTGGCCTCAAGGTGCACATGGCCTGGCACAAGCGTCGTGGTGACGTCACCACCACTTAGTGGCGAATGGCGGTTGTTGTTGTTGTGGTTAACGTGTGTGTATGGGTGAGGGTGGTACGTGGTTCGCGTGTGTGTATGGGTGAGGGTGGTAGTGTGGTTAGCGTGTATGTGGTAGCGTGGTTAACGTGTGTGTAGGTGGTAGCGTGGTTAACGTGTGTGTAGGTGGTAGCGTGGTTAGCGTGTGTGTATGTGGTAGTGTGGTTAACGTGTGTGTAGGTGGTAGCGTGGTTAGCGTGTGTGTAGGTGGTAGCGTGGTTAACGTGTGTGTAGGTGGTA
>CM025645.2:2197836-2212571 GCA_014621495.2 Entosphenus tridentatus
GCGTGTGTGTAGGTGGTAGCGTGGTTAACGTGTGTGTAGGTGGTAGTTTGGTTAACGTGTGTGTATGTGGTAGCGTGGTTAACGTGTGTGTAGGTGGTAGCATGTATATGGGAAGCAGGAGGCACGACACCTGTGCCTCGTTGCGCTGCTGTTTGTCGGGGATGGCCCGGGCGGCCGCCGCGTGCTTCTGGAAGACGCGTCGCTCACGCTGCAGCCGCTGCTGCCCCTCCAGCCGCTCAGCTTCGAGCTGGGCCACCCCCTCCGCCCTGTGCCTCTCAAACGCTTCCCTCTCCTTGCTGTGGGACAAACGCGGCTAGTTTAGGTGGTGTCAAGGTGGCTTGGGCTTCACGGGTAGCGGTTGCCATAGTGCTAGTGTGAGAGAATGAATCGCGGGATCTATATATTATATTGAAAACGATATATTTTATTTAACCAAGTAAGGCCCACTAAGCTATATAGCTCTCTTTCAGAAGCAACTTGGCCACAAATAATAGCTTATCATGTGGAAATTTATAGCAGCCAAATACTCTAAACACGTTTCTAAAATGTGCAGGGAAAACCCGGAGGACTCGGAGAAAAAATCCTCGCTACCACGTGGAGAGAAACACGCAAACTCCAGGCGCCAGGGTCGGGATCAAACCCACGACCTCCTGCACACGAGGCGAGGTAGTTAACATCTCGCCACGGCGGAGCCCCCATCTAGCGCGAGAGAGAAGTTTATGGGCGAGCACCGTAGGGTTTCCAGCGAGGCCTCGTGCTCGGCGCGTAGGCGGGCGAGGGCGGCGTTCTCGGTGCGAAAGCGTGCAATCTCCGCCTCCAGCTCGGCCAGTCGCTCCTGCAGCAGCCGCGACTGCCCCACGTCCGCCGCAGGGGCAACAACTGCACCCCACAGAGGCGGGTTAACGTACGACGCATTCGCGGGAACACGTATGCCAACGTGAGCGCTCCATGTGCGGTAACACCCATATTTACGTCTCCCCCTTTTACATCGTTTTACAAATACGTCGTCGCTTTATGAAAACCGCCACCTGAATTGCGTCGCCTCAGTCAACACTTATGTTGCTGACACAGCATCGTCCGTCCTTTCTCGTTATCCGTCGCCTCTCAGCCTTCGCCTCCACCACCACCTACCCTGTAAATCTCTTTTATTGACTTTGTTTTGATGTTCGTCGTCGCACTTCTTAGGAACGCATCCCCGACGTAAACCGGGGCATTACCGTATAAGCACTCACTAATCGGCCGAAAACATCTTAATATATAGAGAACTGCAGAGCAACTGTTGGTGCTGGCTCACCACCTGGCAGCCTTCTAGCTTGTCTGTGGTTTCTCAGAAATTGTAAAATGCAATTTGTATGAATAACACTACAAATTTTTCACAAATGTCCAATGACGATAATCAGACGAAGAGATGAGAAGTTTTATTGTACGTGGACAAGGATGGTGATTTTTCAACATCTCAAGTGAGAATCACTGCAACTCTTTGCCATATTGTGTGTGCACTTTGCGTGTTGACTCGGCTACTTGGAAGCATTATTCGGCTGTAATGCAACCAATGCTGCTGAAATTATGCACTGCTAGAAGGCCGTGTGGCTGATAGGACGTGGAAAAAATACTTTTTTATGCGGAGAGATATGGGAAGTAGGTATATTGTCTACTTATTCATTCGGTAATACAAGGTTCTGGGAGCAATGAAATTTGAAATGCTTGAACAGGAGTGGCCCATTTGTCACAGGCTCCAAATGGTAATGGGCTACATTATATGAAGGTTACATTTTCTCTCACACTGATCATCACTGAAGAATAACGTGTTCACAAGAAGATGGTAAAATAATGCTTTCAGATTTGCCAAGTGAATACAGATTTTGTATGAACTGAAAACCAATCTGAAAAGCCTGCACCGAAGCAAAATTCTCGAGACCGGTTTCAACCTTGCGCACAAATCACGACGCTACGTCATTTAAGTCGAGGAACTAGCACGATCGCCTTTCAGGGTTGTTAAAACGTCTGCACGTTTCAAAAGCCCGATCCTATTTTTGGATTTTGCTGGCGATCCAGCAAAAGTCTACAAATTTCGACATTTTGGAAATTTAACTGGCACTCAATCGTGATTTTCTAAGCTGCGGAGAACACGGTCTGCTCAGCGACTTTTGACAGCAGCCACCGTGGTGCCTGAGTGGACTCCACAGATCCTGTTAATTCGAGTCACGTCTGAGCTGGCATGGGAAGCTATAACTGAGCTTGTGGTTGGTGGCTGGCAAGACATCGCTTTCCCAGTGTTAGTGCTTGCCACGTGCCCACAAGAGGACATGTCCACTCGTAATAATGACACAATTACCCATTATACCAACAGCTTGTGGTGGATGTTATAACCACTCATAATTACACAATTACCCATTATTTCAATAGCTTGTGGTGGATGCTATGTCCACTCATAATAATTATACAATTACCCATTATACCAATAGCTTGTGGTGTATGCCATTGGCTTACCATAGGCCGATTATATATGTGCGATACTAGGCGTGCAAAAACCAGAGACCATAGTGCCTTTAGCAACCACTTTCAAACAATGCCTACCTCTAGTGCATGTTCACCATGATGATGAGAGGGGTTTCTATTCGGGCATGTAAACAAATAAACCCACACGCTCGCACACCATCTCGCATGTTGCTTGTGCACAGCACCGGCAATGCCGTCCCTGTCAGCTTCGTGGCTATAATCATCTGAAGGTTGGGATCTAACCTGGAGGATGCTAAAAAATATGCCTTGGATCAATCTTTCCCATTCCTTCAAGAAACTCTGTACCAAAGGTTGAGAAATACAATATCTCTGCTGGAGCAGTGAAATGAATGGCGAAACCAAACATTACCCCATTTAATATTTTTGAAATCATTTTTAAACACTTACCGACGTCTTTCTTGGGCGGTTTAAGTGCCGGGAAAAGTTTTGCCACGAGTCCGGATGTTGGCGGTTCATTAGGAGACACCTTCCCATTGTGAAAGTCGCCCAAGTCTGTCCTGTCTACTGTCCTGCACTGCGCCACCTTACGCGTGACTGCTCGTTGCTCCGAGCCCTCCAGGCGCGCGTGATTTCTATCCTCCACCATGTGGTTCTCCTCCACCAGAGTCCTTTCGTCTTCATCAACAACATCATCGTCGTTGTCGTCGTCGTCATTGTTCCACGTGTGCTCATCTTCAAAACCATCAGGATCCTTGCAAGGGGTCGGTGACTTTTCACAGTCGCCATCGTCATTGTCGTCGAGATCGTCACGCTCCTCGACGCCGCTTAAAAAGCTAGAGACTTCAGAAGCATCGGAGCTGTCATCGCTCATCAGTTCCGCATCTTCAACAACTCCCGGGCGAGACGGCAAACAATTTGTGGCCCCCAGGGCCTCCGCCGCGCCGCCTCCACCACCACGTTCATCGTCGCGCTGTCCGTCACCTCCATCGACTCCTCTGACCTCACCGCCCCTGTCACCGCCAATCTCCGTGGGCTGCTGCCAAACGGACTTTAAAGCCGTGGCATTTTTTGGGGCCTGAGTACCGGGTACGTCGCTCGCTCCGTCACTCTCCGGCATGACGGCCCTCTCCGACTCCTTGATTGGCGTTGACGACAGCCGACGCCAGTTTCCCCAGTTGTCCAGATTCATCGGAGGCGGTAGCATCTGCGGCGGCGGCGGTGCCCTCGTTGTGGTCAACGAGGCGTTGCTTGCAAACGAGAGTTCCTGCGCCGCTTGCTCCAGCAGCTCAAACTCCTGCAGTTCCTGATCGTCCACGGCTCGCTCACAGTCCCAGCGTTCCATCTTGCGCTGAAAGGACGTCTCAAAGGAAAACTCGGCCACGCACGACACGGGCAACTGGGCCCCCATGCACAGAACCTCGTGCCGCTGGCTCGGCGTTTGTGCGGCGAGTTGCGCTCGAGCGATTTCGACATCCTGCCTCGTTTCATTCTGTGTCTGTGGATACGACTCCTTGATCGCAGGTGGCATTCGCAGGTTCTCTTCTCTGAGCTGCGAGCCAGACATTTTAGCGGAGGGCGGGTCATCGGGCAGGTCAAATGTGACCATTTTACGGGGTTGTGCGCTACTCGGCGCACTCCTCGCAGCCTGCGTCGCCACCTCACTGGCCCTGCTCGCCGACCGTGTGCTGGAGATCTCGGCGGGTGGACGGGTACTTGCGTACGACCGTTCTGCTCCACCGGACACCAATTTGGACCCGACGGAAGGCTTTGGCTTATCGTTTCCCCTGCTCGTGTGCATTTGGCGATCCGGTTTCTGGACCTGCGGATGACTCCCTCTCGCCTTCTGCACCGGCGCTGTGCTCTTTAACGACATCTCTTGGGCAGCACCTCGTTGTGTTTTTGCAGGGACGATCGAGCTGCCATCCTCACCAACGCCTTTGGACATTCTAGCCGGGACTTCTTTTCCTCTATCAAAGCGAGCGATGCCTTGACCACGTTTCAAAAATGGTTTCCGTGCACGGCCGCCACCATCGCCACCTCCAGCATCTCCTCCAGCATTTGCAAAAGGCTTCTAAGTGGAAATAAAGTAATGACAATCAAATTGTCAGAATAACGTTTCTGTGCACTGATGCAACAGCTTCTGCACTTCTTGAGCTACGGTTACGTGTAGATGTCTTATAAATCAAAATTGTATTGCATTGCAAAACTACATCAACATAAACAAGTGTTACGGAAGAGACACGGTAAGCATTACACACCTCACATCCTCTTAGTCTCTCCTCCTCAGCCTTCATCTGCTCCTCCAGGAGTTGCTCAAATCTCCGAGCACCTTGAATGCCGGGTGTGATGGGTCTACAGATGAAAATGCACAAGGACAAATTTGTTGCGAACAAACCTCACAAGCTCCACGAAAAACACCGCTAGACCATCATCCTAATTATCATGTTAATAATCTTAAGGGATCCCCATGTATTTTCGGGTTCCGACCACGCGGCTCTTCCACCGCTCTGCCACATCGGTTAGACGACAACAAACTCTGCGAGGATCAAACCACTACCGCTGCGGACGACCAAGGCAGGGAAGACTCTCAAACCACGCGAGCGAGGCTCTCGTACGGCAACGGGCGCTGCATCGCATGTCTACACCGAGAAATATCCGGCTATATCTCGTTGAGCGGATTCGCTCATGAATACGCACGCGGCCACGGAGATGGAGACAAGCGAGCGAAGAAACGTGCGTAAGCGCAAGAGGCCCGGTCGTACCTGTCCTCCGGGTGGACAGGAAGCGGCGAACGTTGTCGGTGGTCCTCCAATTCGCTCTGCTCGCTCGGCCATTGCTCGGGGCTCGACGCGCCGCGCGGGGAGTACCTGGAGCGCTCGAGAGAGATGCTTTCGTCCTCTGGTACGCTTTCATCTGAGCCACATGGAGCCAGGGAAATAAAAAAAGAATGAAAACATCATCGGCGCCGTCACTTTCATTTTTTTTTTGTGTTCGACGCAGAGTAAATAACGAGCAACAAAAAAAGGGCCAACTTATAATGCAAGCTATTGATCAGACGATAAATTATTTGTCTCACTTTAGAACACCGTATTCCACCGAGTGCAGCTTAATTAGCGTGCGGCAGTGTTCTGATCAAAGGTTTTTCGCTTTATTCATGGATTTTTTGGGGGGAAATATTTCCTGCTTACCCCGAATATCTGGCTTACTGGAGTCTGGCTGCGAAGTGTTTCACTGAAATCACCAAGAGTAACACCAACTGTGATAGGTAATGAGGAACATCTTTGCGATAATCTGGATTTGAAGTTTTCGTGACTGCAGGGATCCATACTCTTTGGTTCTTTCGGTAAAGTCACGTAGGTAGAAAATAAAATAACTTAAATCACGACGTTTCGGGCACAACACAAGCGTCCGCCATCAGGTGGAACAACCACAGCAACCACTTCAGCAGTTGTTTCTGGCTATAACATTTTTGACATGCGTTTTCCTGGATTTTGTTGTTGTTATTCTGTCTCTCACTGTTCAAATAAACCTACCATTAAAATTATAGACTGATCATTTCTTTGTCAGTGGGCAAACGTACAAAATCAGCAGGGGATCAAACACTTTTTTCCCTCACTGTATAATGAATCACTATTCCAGTTAGAATTCCTCAAGAGCTGGGCGAGGCTACAGTAAGTGATACGTCATTTTCTTTGGAACCGTCGTTATGTTGATTAAACTGAGACCATGAACCCGCTACATTTGTAACCTGAGTTTCATCGTTGGTCGCTGATAAGATTCTAATCCTGGCTCTCAGCCGTGGAGGTTCGCTGCTCTGACTCGGCCGTTATGACCTCCTAGAGCAGTGGTTCTTAACTTGGGGCGCACACTGTACCCTCTGGGGGATGCGAGATGCCCTTACTGGGGGTGCGAGACATGGCCAAACTTTTTTAGAAAGTAAATAACCGAAACACAAATTAAGCACGGGCACGTAAGTAGAACTACTTTGTTTCATCAAACCTACGTATTTATTACCATATAATTGTTTTAACTATGGAGAACCAAGGCTGCAGTATAGGTTAAGAACCACTGTCCTAGAGCCACCAGCGCGGATGTCTTGCGTAACCAATGAGAGAAACACTCCTCACTTGACAAAACTCACCCTGCACCCTCAGAGATATCTTTGAGACGTGTTGTTAAAGGAACTCTAGAAAAGGACCCCGATGATAACCCAGTGACGGCGATGACAAGTCGGCTGCGACAGGAGCCCAGCATCCTGCAACTCACCTTCACCAGGAGAGCTGGGCTTATGGGCCTTTGCATGAACATCAGGCTGTTCGGGCCTCCCCATGCTCCCAAAGTGTTCCATTGGTGGAGGCTGTGATAGCTTCTTGCCAGCTCCTGTGTTGTTATCGAAATACAGAAAGCTGAATCTCGAAGGTACACTTTAAAGCGACATGCACGATACAACAGAAATTACCGTACGGTTGTAGTGGGATGTGAAACAGCGAACCCTTTGAAACTGACTGCTGATCTGAAGTCTATTGGTGCAACAGGCTTTTGGCAGCACAACAAATATAAAAAAAGCACGTGTGGACTGTGGCCAACGTCAAAAAGAAACATCTCATACAGGACCCTGCCGTCGAACCTCCCGGTTTCAACCTTCCATGGCGTCAACGGTCGACCATCAACCCAATCAGGACCGGGCATGGCCGATGTGACCACCCGATGCACAAATGGCGCGTCAAAGATTCGGCGGCCTGCGAGTAGTGCGGCCAAGAATCCCAAACCATCGACCGCATCGTAAACACCCCACCACTGCTGCCGCCTTCACTCATTTAAAGGAGGAACGGACGAGATCCGCTCTGCGTCTGAACAGACGTTTGAGTGGATAACAAATCTAAAATTACATCTCTAAGCTGCTATTAATCCATACAAAAGAAGATTTGTGAGAGCAGCAAGGCTCGCAAATGTGATTCTCGAACCCGAAAGTCAGCTAAGTCCGAAAGTTATCGCCGTCTTTTCTGATAAAATGAGCACAGCTCAGGGAGGCCGCACTATTTGGTCAAAGAACAGCAGCGGTTGTCGTCTTTAAGGGCATTAGTCACACCTGACGACCCACCCAATAAAATAGAGAATTACTTAATCAGAATCTCTATTTATACTGGAGGAATCTGATGAGCTATGAAGCTCTTCTTTTTACAGATGTCCAGTAGGGGCGGGTTAGAAAGTTACAACAAACAATAAAAAAACACGATATGAGTGAAAAGTATAGGAAAGGTAAGATCCCAGGATCTCCAACAGAGATGACCACTTTGCTACATTCATTTGGCCATGGGGCCACCTGTTTACACAGGGACTGCACACGCGAAAAATGCTAGAGGTGTTAAGAGATGAAGATTTTTTTATATATTATTATTATTCTTGAACCCAAAGAACAGGAGTCAGAGTGGATACATTTTGCGTGTGCACAACATCCTCGGTCCAGCCACAAACTCCAAATTAGAACCACAACCTCTAATTCTCCCCCCAATGGGGGCCGATTAAAGTTACCCGGGTTCAACTACCCGGTAATGGTAGGGATAACCGGTTGGGAGCAGTGGGGGGAAGATTGTATTTATATTTACCTCTGTGGAGCCACGGTCCAGAAACCAAGTTGAGGACAGACATCTTCTCCTGCTGTAGCCGCTGCATCTGCTGCTGCTGGTGAGCCTGCCAAGCCTGCAGCTGTATGAGCACACGGTACAGCAGTCAACGTATGTAATTTCCCAATTGCTATGTTGAGTCGTTCAAGGCCATCAGTTAGACTGATGGCCTTAATCTAAGTTGTCTTGTGGTTGTACTTGTTTGACTTGCATCCCACTGGGATTTTTGCACACAGTGTTGGTGTACGGTGCTTTTTCTGCAATATTTTGCTGTCTTTTCTTGGATTTTCTGTTTGCACATAGTCACTTTAAGATGTTTTCTTGTTCATGTTTTAGTTTTTTGTTTATTACGGTTGCACCCGATTCAAGAGCCGAATGGCTCACAGGGCTATACCTAATAAATAAAACTTGAAACAAAAAAATCCATGACTTAACATAAAATAAAAAATGTCATCCCGCTGATGCCGACTAGGTCAGATTAGGTGGAAGGGAAGTGATTTCTGCCATCATTGGTGCGCCTAGGGTGTGAGCGTTACGTCTGCATTTGAGTACAGCGATAGCGTGACTTTCGTCCACTTGACTTTCGTCGCTTCGCTCTTTCGGCCGTTTTCAATTATAACAACATTTAAAATTTCGTCCACGTGTCTTTCCTCTCTCGTTCGATTTCATCCCCAAACCTTCCACGACGTTCGTGCCACGCGCCATTTTCTTCGTTCAGACTTTGAATAGAAGTCGTTCAGTAAGCATCTCTTATATTTGTGTTTATTCAAATATTATTAATACTGTACTTATTTCTGTGATTATACTGTTAACAATTCATAGCTATTTTCGTGATAACAGTATAATACTACAGTGTTCATAGTTATTTTGTTATTATAAAACTTGTGTAAGGTATTCATACTGTGCTTATTTTTGTGATTATATTCACTGTAGTTATTTGCATGCACGTTTTTCGTTGGCCAAAATAAATTTGCAAGCTAAATAAAGGCTCTGCTTTGACATCCGTGCATCTCTGACATTTGTCCATGCTCTGGTCCCGAACCAGACGAAAGTGCAAGGTATTCCTGTAACCTGGTTCAATCGCAAGTGGTTTTGTGGATTTGACCCTGGCTCAGTGCCGACACAAGCACTATACACGCACCACTGAGATAATTAGCCACGTGAGCAAATTTGCATTATGACAGATAAACAACAGCAAGTTGATGGTGTAATGTAAGTAAACGGTACGTGGGTCAGGGGTAAAATGTCTCAGTGCACCTGCTGCAACTGCTGCTCCAGCACGGTCCCTCGACCGGTAGAGCTGAGAGCGACGGGGTCAAAGTGCGTAGTTCCCAGCATGCCCGGGGAGAACGGTGGCAGCAGCTGCATCTGCCGTGGGTCCTTTCCCGCCGCGACACGCTCGTCTGCCGCCAGGCGGGCGTGCCGCGGGTAACCTTCATCCTGCACGCAAAGGTACAACACACGTGTTGATTCTCCACCTCAGTATTGTGAGTTGCCTCGTAGCAGAACTACTAATTGCATGCAATGTAGCAAGAAACGGATTGCACTGGGGTCCCACTGCCCTGCTGTTGGTGCAATTGGCCTGCACAGAGCTCATCTGTCTTGAGCTTTCTAGTTCGTACTTCACCCAGGGTCCCACACTCCGAACCCAGAGACCCCTTAACCGTCACTTTAAAAACGACAAAAGCATTGATGTGGTGCATCTCACAAGGACCAGAGGGATGGGGTTAGAATTTGGGAGATTAAATAACATTGAATATTATAGTAGTATTGGTCTCTGTATGTATATATCCATATACCCAGTGACTGCTTATGCTGCAGCCGCTAGCCTGGAAGTGGAGCCCAGGTTGGGTGCAACTCTGCAGTCTATGTCTTGATAAAATAGAGAGGAGGTAGTGGATTTGGTATCATGCCAAACTCGTGAGTAGAGGTGCTTTGTTTGATTACTGCGTTTTTGAGCCAGTTGGTCCAGCGTTGGGCAAAGGCAGAGCCCACTTTTCACCCCTTGTTCTGGTTGTCCTTTCCCGCACCTCCGATTAGCACGGCTGTCTACGTACGGTGCAAAAGAAGTTCAACCAGGGCATAGACTAGATATTTTCTGACTTATCGCAATAACAATGAACCTACAACACAAGCAACCATCATCAGGTACAACTAAATTTGAGAGCGAGACAAAACACGGAGACACACAGACAGACACGCAAGCAGAGAGAGACAACACAGAGACACACAGAGATAGACACACAAGGTGTGTCTATATATACATACAGAGACCAATACACAGACATACAGAGACCAATACATAGACACAGAAACCGGAGCAGAGTGTGTCTATGTTGTGTGTCTCTGTGTCCGTGTTGTCTCTCTCTCTGCTTGTGTGTCTGTCTGTGTGTCTCCGTGTCTGTGTTTTGTCTCTCTCAAATTGAGTTCAACCTGATGACAGTTGCTTGTGTTGCAATCGAAACATCGTACTCTATTATTAAATTATTTTCTTTCTACGTGACTTTACCGAAAGAACCAAAGAGTAATTCCTGCAGTCACGAAAGCTTCAAATCAAGAATGAACCTAAACTTAGATTGAAACAGAGCTATACACGAAGCAGAATCTTACAAAACGCACCAAGTAACTGCCCGGCAACGAGGTACACACACACACCACTCCCGGGGCCCTCCTCCCTGTCCAAGCCACTATTAAAAATAATAATGCCATCTTGTGACGCGCCTCAAGAGTATTCACTCTCATAGACAGAGAATAGCTCAGAGGTGCATGGAGGAACCACAAACAAGCAGGAAGGCAGCCACAAAATAAGCCTGCGCCAACAACTGCCCAAGCTCTGTGCTCCTCTATATATGAAGGTGTTATAGGGAAATTAATAAGTGTTTACATGTGGGAGGAAACCGGAGCAGCCAGAGAAAAGGCACGCATGCGAATGGGAAACACTCCATCCCATACAGACGGAACAGTTGGAGTCCACATTTTTGCTGCACCACATTCTCCTTGCGTGCCAGGGTATGGCACCTCCTCAAGGCCCACGGGAAGGGAGTTTTACGACATTTGTGCGATCCACCAAACCCACGCTGCCTCAAAAGTGCTCGATTACAGACCGATACCAATACCCGCCATTCTCCACTAAGTGACGGTGACGTCACCTCGGCACCTCTGCCAGGCCAGGTGCACTTTGATTACAGACCACGTGCGTAGCTACCACCGCCTGGCTAACCTAACCTTACAGTCACAGTGATCAACAGGTGTGCGCCACCACAGGAACACACTCACCTGTTGCGACATATCCCCGTACACCTGCGCTGTCGAGTCGAGGCTGCCCACGAGCATCGGTCGCAGGGGTTGAAAAAACTCGGGGCCATCGGGATGAGCGGGACTGGAACTCATCCGCCTCTCTTGCCGAGACCCAGCGAAGCGCGCCGGTGGAAGTGGCTCGTCGAGAAGCACGCCAGCCCGCGCCATGTCCACCACCTCCCAGCGCAGGAACGCTGCGCGCTCCACTTCACCCGACATGGCCGTTGTTCTCGGGGCAGTCGGCACCAAATGTGGTTTTGTGGCGCTGTGGGCGACGGAGCACTCACTCTGTTATTGGTGCTTTTTAAACGTTATTGTCAAGTGCAAAACATGTACTCCCACTTTCTCCCATGTGTCTTGCAAGTGTGGAAGAGTTGGCCAAAAACCACTCCAGAGTTTCCTCTCTTGGAGGCCCTTCCGCCAGCAGTGGTTTGAACAAGAGATTTCCCGGCTGCACCTTTACCCTTGTTTTTTTCCACGTGGGTAGATTATCAAGCGATGCAGAAGAACTTAAATTTTGGTCCAAGTGTTGCCGTTCAAACCGATCATTCATTCCTGATGTTCATCAGAAGCATTCCCAAAAAGCCGAGTCAAGTATGTTGCGGCAACAGAGCGATGTGCCTTGGTGTTGTGCGACTTCAGAGCACATGTTGGAAGGCAGGAGTTATCGAACCAAATGACTACCGGGTCGTCAATGATTGGGCTCGTTGGCCAGGTCACATCAGCCACACCTTGTGTGCACTTGATACTATCACACGGACAGATGACAACACAACGTATAAGATGATGTTGGCAAGCCACGGGGATGGCGGAATGACGACACTTCCAGCAAACTTTGAGTGTCAGTCTTCACAACAGAGTTACGGAGGGAGCCAAACTTAATCTCAAGATTGTTTTCTTCTGGTCATTTAAACACTACGGATTAAATAAAAGTCTCTTTACACACAAGACGACGGGCAACATTCAAAACACTTTAGTTCAGAGGAATGTGCACAAGAAAAATACACGTAATAAACGTATGAACCTAACGCAAGCTTTAAATAGGTTCAAATAACTAAGATAAAAATATAGTAAAGCACACAATTGCATTTTACAATGTGGGAAATCAAGAGATGTATCGCATCAGCAATCCATTACTGTTATTACTCGAATAATTATCTGACGATACCCTCCTGCGTCGAGTGGTGCAAAAGCACAAATAACAAAAAGTTATTCAAGAACACTGCCTTAAGCCCATGCGCCATGAAGAAGGCCCATTGCTCGAAACGTTGCCGATTATATATTTGTTTACCTTTAAAGCCACAGTGTTATTTGACGAACGTGTTGGGATTTGCCCTCATAACGGAAGTA
This sequence comes from Entosphenus tridentatus, assembly GCA_014621495.2. Lineage (NCBI taxonomy): Eukaryota > Metazoa > Chordata > Hyperoartia > Petromyzontiformes > Petromyzontidae > Entosphenus > Entosphenus tridentatus. Next base: position 2,210,568 of record CM025645.2, read on the forward strand.
CCTTCACAATCATTACCACCACCATAGTAAACAATCATTACTACCAATACCATCATAAATGTAACGCTTGCCGGCTGCTGCCACCTTTTCGATCACTCTTTGCTAACTACACACAAAAGTTCGAGGAAAGGTCACACGGATAATACTGGTAGGAACCTCCTGGTTACACCAGCCCACAGGGGATTATTGTGTCCGTCGTGCATGGAGGGGCTGGGTGGGGAGGGTGGGGCTGGGTGGGGGGTGGGAGGGGTGGGGCTGGGTGGGGAGGGGCTGGTCACCCCGTGGTGCCCTTATAAAACTCAACGTTTAACCTACTCACGCCGGCTTGTGCCCGCCCTCACAGTCGGACATATTTGCGGAATACACCACGCCGTCCGTTGACTCTGGCCATTGACCGAGCAACCCAACGTTCCTACCAGCTCCCTCCGCAGGAATGTGTTAGGAGTTTCCATTTGCATTGAATCGATGGTCTGCGATTAATAATTTTGTTCAACACGTATGCTTTCGCGACCAATATTACGCATGATAAAGAGTTTGTGGATTACGCGCTCTAACCCCAAAAAAAAACTTTATTATGAATATATTTGTTTACTAACCACGTTTGCCGAGCACCGGCACCATCAACTTTCTGACCCGCCCCTATTCGACATCTGTGAAAAGAGCTTCATAGCTCATCGGATTCCTCTAGGATAAATAACGATTCTTGATTCCGTGAAGGACCAAGGGGGAATTCCGAAGTCGATCTTCACATTGAAGAGAGCGGTGAGACTCAGTGTGGCAAGTGGGGAGCGGTGGTGCAGCAGTTAGCGCGCTCCACTACGAACCCGGCGACCCGGGTTCAATTCCCGCTCACGGCCAACACCAGTGACGATTATCTGAACCGGTCCTGGGCCTCCCCAAGGTCGACTCAGCCTCAAATGAGTACATGTTGCTGTGTGTAAACATCGCCACGAGAGAGACAACGGCGGTCGGGCGTGGTGCTGGCCACCCACCCCCTCGTGTGCCGTGCCGGCCTTCATTGGTGCTGCTCGCTAACAGCACTTGCCCCAACAGTCTATTACAGGCTACACGGGGGATCTTTGTCTTTGTTGAGTGGGTGGGCGAGTTTGGTGTCGTGAACCTGCAGTGCTGTGGTTGAGCAAACCACGTGGCCTCGACCAGTCAGCCCCCTTGGTGACACCGCAGGCATCGACGTGAAGAATCAAGGGGGTCAAGTTCACGGCAAATCGTATCCAAGGGATCAGCGATGCTGACCGACTGGGACTGAACACGTGAGTGCTGGATCATCAATCAACCCGTTGGATATAAACGACGTTCCAGGCAACCGACCAAATTCCTTCCAACGACACAAGAAATGCGTGTGAAGTTGGTCATTGCCCAAAACACACGTGTGTTGTTGAGTTGTTGTTTGTGTACCGTAGCCAACGCAGAATCACAACAACAAAAACAACAGCAATTGCTAGAAATCAGCTGGGATTGTGTCTGGTGATAGTTGCCGGCCCGCTTGTGTGTAAGCGTGAAGTGTGTTAGTCGCATGTGTTAGTGTGTTAGTAGCGGGTGTTAGTAGCATGTGTTAGTCATGCCTTCGTGTGTCCCTGTACTAATGTGTTAGTGTGATTGTATGTAATGTGTCAGTAACGTGTTGGTGTTTTAGTAGTGTGTTCGTGTGCAGTGTGTCAGTAACGTGTGTGTAGTTTGTAAGTAACTGTGTGTATACAATTGCATACTATACAGTATGCAATTGTATAGTGTAACAATGTGTGTCAGTCATGTGTGTGTAGTACAGTAATGTGTTAGTAGTGTTAATAATGTGTTAGTGTGTACTGTAGTGTGTTAACGTGTGCAGTGTGTCCGTCTGTAATGTCGTGTTCATAGTAGTGTGTTAGTAGTGTAGTGTGTTAGTGTAGTGTGTTGTTTGTGTTGTTAGTAGTGTAGTGTGTTGTTAGTGTGTTAGTAGTGTAGTGTGTTAGTGTTGTTAGTAGTAGTGTGTTGTTAGTGTGTTAT
>CM025645.2:2213131-2226434 GCA_014621495.2 Entosphenus tridentatus
CACAGTCACAAATGTCTAACCCCCCCCCCCCGGTGCATGACGTCATTTATGAACGGCCCCCAATGATGAACGGAACAAAGTGATCCGTCTTCCCCTCGAACGCGTTCTCTCATTTGGCTGCCATTCAATCACAATTCTCGTCTATTGCCCTGTCCAAGCCCAACGTTTCCAAGCAGTGAATTTATGATGTCTGTGCTGTGCGTTTGTGCCTCGTTCTGTATGTTCCGGGCGGTGGCAATGCACGCCAGAGGTCACAACCCGTACCCTACCCGATACCCGGCTACCTGTATACCCGTACCCGGCCGGGTACGGGTACCCGTTTGCGACCCTGGTGCGGCCGGGTACAGGTAGACCGTGAGTCACTGGTGAGTAACTGTCACTCATTTCCCAACGTCTTGTCTCTTCTCACAATTCAAGTTCCTAGAATCAACCCAACCGCGCCTGCAACATGGCTTCATCCCAGAGGTCGCAATCGGGTACCCGATACCCGTACCCTAACCGTACCCGGCCGGGTACGGTTAGGGTACCCGTTTGCGACCCTGGTGCGGCCGGGTACGGGTAAGGAATCAATACCCGTTTGCGACCTCTGATGCACGCCGATAGTCCAGCACGGCGGAGGTGAGGGTTGGTGGGTCCCCCAAATGTTGTGGGCATCCAGGAGACATGGCTTCATTTTGGTGATTTCGAAAAGTTTTTTGGTTTGGCCATGTTTGTTTGTTGGAGTACGGAGTTCCAACTGATGGCCTTAATCTAAGTTGTCTGACTTGCATCCCACTGGGACTTTTGCGCACAGCGTTGGTGTACGGTGCTTTTTCTGCAATATTTTGCTGTTTTTTCTTGGATTTTCTGTTTGCACATAGCCACCTTGAGATGTTTTCTTGTTCATGTTTTTGTTTGTTGCGGTTGCACCCGATTCAAGAGCCGAATGGCTCGCAGGGCTATACGTAATAAATGAAACTGAAAACTGAAATGCCCTGGCTTGGCATGAGATGGCGGTACAGAGAAACGTGGACTAATCCCCCATCCGTGTTTCTTCTGTACGATGGTGTTCCCCTCGTGCGCGCGTAGGGTTTCTCCCAGGTGCTGCAGATTTCTACCCCGTACATCAACACTCCGTAATGGCTGGAAACATCTTAATATTTAGAGGACCGCAGAGTTTGGCCAATTGTTGGCACCATCTCGCCGTCTGGCTGCCGCCTCCCGAGTCTTCGAGGGGGGCATATACTGTGCCCACTGCTCTACAAGGTAGTTCATAATACACCACACGTGCTGTATCGGTGGAATTAGAGGCATGCATGCGGGCAGACATACATACATAGACCAATGCCTTATTACTAACGATACATGCATAGGGTTCACAACAAATTCCTGCGGAGGGAGCTGGTAGGAACGTTGGGTTGCTAATCCCGTGGGCTGGTGTAACCAGGAGGTTCCTACCAGTATAACACTGTATGTGTAGGGGTGTTACGGGTGGGCAAACAAACACACAAGGGGTGTTTGCGCCAGCACACATAAGGGTGCCTACATCCACGTCCGCAACGGTTAGCCCTGGGGGGGCTGTGGTGGCGCTGTGATCCCTCACAGCCCCACCCCTCGGGGGGGAATTGCTATATAAGGCGGGGAGCCGGTGGGCTCAAGGTCGAGTGTCGCAGCTTAACCAGCGAAGATTGAAGGCCAGCCAAATAGGCCCTGGGACTCCCCTGGCTCGCTGTCCTTCTAAGGACCGACCAGGGCAAGCCAGTGGCGCGGCCCTGAGAGCCCAGAGCCGATGCTCTTGTAAGAGCCGGTCTGGTTGGCTAAGGGTGCCGAGATCCGAGCTTGACCAGGGCGGGATCAGCTAGCCTCCCCTAACTCTCTAGTGGAGGACTCGGGAGCAAACTAGCCGGGGTTAGCGCTAGTGGTGTCTCTCTGTTAGACGGGTGAAGGGGCTGCTACCCCTTAAAGAGCTGTATTATTCCCCCGGTGAGTAAATAAATAAGTGTGCCTCCGACTACGTCGTATACGTCTCCTTGAACTCACTACATATGTAGGCTTACAATAGCAAAATATCAACTTCCTTGCTACCCCAATAGATGAAAATTAGGTAAAGGCGCAGTCCTCGAAATGTCTTGCTTATGCCACTGCCAGCGGGAAGGGCCTCCACTGGAGACAGTGCTTGAGAACCCCTCCGAGGGGCGGGACTTTGGCCTACTCTTCCACACTAGGAGTCGTCTTGCAAGAGATGGGAGTACCAACGCTTTACCCTAGCCACACGCGATCTGCCGATAAGCTGTGTAAACATTTCTATCGCTGGGTGGCCAGACACCGGGTGGTGGGGGGGAAATTTCAAAGAAAAAAAATCTTGCATCGTTGTTTCAACTGCTGAGCAGATAGATCGAAGCAAATGCAGTGTGCCAGCATGCCCGCAAACCGAACCCAATGCAGTCACTTTATTTCACCTGCTCACATCCAATACACTGGACAGGGATTCACATTGACAACATAGATTGTTCATCGCAACAATCAAGTAAAAAAATGTACAGGTCACGCAACGGACTTGGCTAAGTGCAGTATGCGACACGCATTTACGGTATTTTATTGTGTGCAAAGAAGTTGAACATTCAAAGTCCACGGATGCGAGATCCAGTGTTTATACGAAAGCATGTGGAGGAATTCAAAGCTCAACAGGATATTGGAATAATCTATATTACAAACTAATTTTAAGAAACGGATTCCATCCTCTTAACCGCACCCCCCCCCCCCCCATTTCATCATGAATAAATAAGGGGTCCCCCCACTACTGTTTAATATTTCATTAGCATAGTGGTTAACGCATTTCAAACCAAGGCAGTAGAGTCTTCAGGTGGTCAAACACCCATGTCAACAGAAGTCCACTTTATAATGTAACTGAGTGGTGAAGAGGTCAACCTTCTGACAAGTGACTTTTAAGATCGTGTGACATCATTAGCGAGGGTTACGCAGTGATACGACATGAAGTACATATTACCTGCAATGATAATTGGACCAGAAACACGGTCGAAAAAATGGGGCAAAAACTCCATAAGAGGTTTTTTGGGATAAAAACTGTTAAGTGCACATAGAAGCATGGGGAGGTGCATGGTTGCAATTACGCTGAGAGACAGGACCACACGGACAGAACACAAATCTATGTCTCATAAAGGCAGGCGGATCGCTATGTCCATGCATTTTCCAAAAATAGTGATCAAACGGGCTGGATAGCAAGTTAAATTACACTCCACGTTTTGATGTTAAATGCGCGACACCGATTCTAAACGGTCACTCGTGTTGCCTCGGTTTTGCATTGTAGCACAACTCTCAAACCCACACGCTCCAATAAACCGCCAACAAGTTCTATCATTTCGCAAATTAACCGTAGCTCACTACTCCTCCCAACATCTGCGGGGCACTTTGATCCAGAAATCATCCGTGAATCGCGGATTTCTGGATCTCTTCCGATGAGGGCTTCATTGTTAAGCGCTTCGCATTGCCAAGGGGCCGCTGGCTTCCAGCCAATCCATCCAAATTCGCACTGTGAAGTGTTTGAATAGCCTAGCTGCAGGTAAAATCGCGGAGCTGCAGATCGCAACGGAGGCGAACATTATTTGCCTTTGTTTGACAAGGTAGGGAAGATGGTGAATTAAGTTACAAAAACAATTGTAATAAATGGTTAAAACCGGTAGTATCTTACGCGAAGTTATTGAATAATAATTGCATGAACAGAGATAAATGTGAGGAAGGCCATAATCGCTGACATCTTTGAGAAAGGATATGGCACAGAGAAAGACTTGGATACCGAGTCTCAAAAGTGCAATAACATCCTTTAGCATTGGCCGATGTGTCAGAATTGGCTCAATTCGGGCCTTGAAAAAAAACGTATGACCTCGAAATCCGCAAATGTATTGTGGATTCATGGAGTAACTAATCAGGTGATGGATTAACAGAGTCACGTGGCCAATTACTCCTGTAATTCACTGCTTACCGCATTGGCGCCGATTTTTTTTTTAAGATTCCGAGAATAACCTCTGTGGTGGCGTGCTGCGGATTACAGGATGCGCGATGACACGGTCGCCACGCATCAAGGCGGATAATTGGAATTTTGCTGTATTAATTTCTTAGAACATGTAATCATTAAGTACTCTTTTGTCCAGTGTAAACACAAATACTGTACACGCATCATAAAAATGACACAAGTACTTTGAGACTCCGCGCGTGAACAACCAGGAAATTATGAAATATTAACAAAATATATGTACGTGTAATATATACATAATTTAAAAAGGTTGTTTCCAATGCTTAAAACATGTCTTGTTAACCTCAGCAGGCCAAGATTATAATATGTACGACGTTTGGGCCAACGGGCCTTTCTTCATCGGTTTGATTAATTTTGAATGATCCATAAGAGTTGAATTAACCAACATTTCTGCTGATCCAGTTTTAAAAACAGCAACGAGACGTGGAGACATCATTGATAGATAAGGAGACAAAATCAGCATTGTGACAAAGGCTCATAATGCAGCATTTGTACAAGAGTGGGAGACATAACCCTAAGCTTGTCTGTCAGTTCAGGTGTCTCTAAATGCATTACACGTCAGTGATGGCAAAACATTTTTTTTATAAAAAAAACAACAGAAAGGACTTTAGAAGCTATGATTGTAGGCCTAACCCGTTGACAATGTAATCGTCTTCCACGTCATCACACATGACTTCAACAGTGCTGCAGATGTTCACTTCTTTAATCACATCTTTCTCAGAGCTGAGTAGAAACGTTCCATTCTGCAAGCAACACACAACAGCTGATGTCAAGAGTAACGAGGCCAGACACTAATAGTGGTGACAGAAAAACCTTTTACCCGTGACACACAACGGGGAAGGGGATAGAGTCAATGGATATAAAATATGGAAAAAAATAGAACGTAATCGGCAAAGGAAGGGATGCCATGACAAGATAGACCCCAAAACAAAGAGGGCACAGCTCAAGATGAGCAGCAGGAAGAAAAAAGGAGCGCTGGGCAGACAAGTCCCCTCCAAGCTCTGCAGTCCTCTATATAACATAAAAAAAAATTCGATTCTACCAGCTAAGGCCCACGGAGCTGTATAGCTCTTTGTCAGAAGCGACCTGGCCACAAATGATAGCTCAACGAAGTAAGTGGCTAATCATGTGGACATTTATTGCAGGCAAAAATATTCTAAATATATTTTGGGGTTATCAGCACAATTAACAAATGTTCACGTGTGGGAAGAAACCGGAGCATCTGGAGAAAACACACACAAGCACTGCCAAGGTTGAAGCGTTGACAGATGTTACTGCACTCCATCTTATTTTTGGTGATATGTGGCAAATGTTAACGGGTAGACGAAACCAAAGAACACAACTATTCTTGGGTCTTTCGGTAAAGTCACGTAGATATGTTCAAAGAAAATAACAAAAAATAACAAAAAACTACGTTTCGATCGCAACACAAGCAGTCGTCTTTTTTTTCCTGAAGTCGACCGCTTGTCTTGCGATCGAAACGTCGTAGTTTTTTGTTGTTATTTTTTGTTATTTCCTTTGAACCTATCTACGTGACTTTACCGAAAGACCCAAGAATATTAATTCCTGCAGTCACGAAAGCTTTAAGTCAAGATTTAACACTCTTACCTGTTTGGAAGGTATGCCACAGAGAGTTTTAGGAAGCGGCATATCCACTACAAAGACGTAGCGAGCCATTTTGAAGATCTTGTGTCCCAGCAGCAGCAGCGTGAACACGACGGCAAATGAAACGATCACCGACACCAGGAAGGTGGTGAAAATCATCCACTTGGACGCTGCCAAGAGAAAGTTTGTTCAGAGACAAATACAAATCACGTGGAACTACAGGAACAATACGTAATATTAAAAAAAACTTTTTTTAAAACACGCTTTAATTAAATGTACCGTACTCGTAATGGCAAAACTCCACGACTCCAGGAAGCGGCCCCGAAGCTTGCCATAACGTAAGGGACCGTGGTGATTTACAGCCAACGTCAGTTGAGCGTGGACAATTAGACCCAAGCCGAAACATAACATATACAAAAGATGGTTTAAAAATGTTTTTATTTTATTTTTAATTATAGAATATAGTATTGTCATCAGTATGACATAAGTATACCAAGTTTGCAGTCGTGGCAAGAGCTAAAAAAATAAATAAATCACATTTGTCAACAATACTGTGGCCTTAAAAGTAAAAATGTTAATAGGTGACGTTTTGGGCAACAGTCCTAACATGAAGAACGTGCCATGTAGAAGAGCCATTGCCCAAGGCATTGCCTATTACATAGTCATCATACCCGTCAACCCATACGGTTTACCCGTATAAATGTGCAGGGAAATGTTATTCTCAGGTCCCTACAGCATACAGCTGTTTCAATACGGGCAACATGTTTTTGTCTATTTGTTTGTGTTTTTCCCTTGTGATGGGACTTTCTAGGATGAACGTTGAGATTTAGAAAGGGCTCGGGTGACCAATGAGGTCTGAATTGGTCTGTAATAAGGTAGTGCGCTGATAAGGGGTTGACAGGTATGTAAAGTTGGCTATTTAAGGCAGTGTTCATGACAAATGTGTTTAGCTTTTCGTTAAAACTATTCGATTATTTTGCATGTAACTTGACAGCGTATGCGTTATATGCATTGCGGACTGCAAATGTGGAGTGATTATAGGCGGACAATTTTCAGGGCTTTGCAGAGTGAACTGCCGTGGAAGAACCTTGACGCAATCCTTATTTGTACCAGACGTACAGCGAAGCGCAATTCATTAAAGTCTAAAGCTATAGGAATACAGATATTGCGATCGTCATATAGTGAGATCTAATATCGTATCGCGAAAGATGATATGGCAATGCGAGTGCACGCACACTGGGCATGCAACTACACACACAGGTGCACCCCTTTACACCAAAGCTCTTCACTAATTTTCAGACATCATCAGTGTGAGGGCCGCCACATATGTGAAACCATTGGGGGTTTGACAGCACGATGATGATGGGGGGTGTTGTCACTCTCTGTGTATTGTCGGCGCCCCGCACGTCAGAGGCCGCACTAAAGGACACCAGGGGGCCGCGGGCCTTGGAATGAAGACCACTGCCTGACACACATCGGGTTAGACAATCCTCTACGTTACGGACGCATAGCCATTAATTAGCTTTAATTAACCAGGATGGTGGTTTCCTGTTGTGACTCAGCCCCCCTTTTCTTTACCCTTATACAGCCCCACCCCACCAAAGAAAATCCCATACCCGTTAAGTTCGTACCTGTCTAAACTATTTTGGAGAATGAGTAAACACGTAGGTCTTCCCCCCCCCCCCACTACTGTACGAGTGTGATAGCGATATCATCATTCTTCACCCAGCCCCACCATATATCCCCCCACCCACCCCTCGCCGCTCTCGACCCGACACCCAATTCCCCTCCAGAGTGGAAACTTGAAATTCCGGTTGGCGCTTTAAAACCTTTTTACCTTTCTTTTTTTCGGTCGTGCGGCACACTTGCTGGGACACGGCACTGAGCTTGTCCCGATTATCCAGTTCGATTACAATTTGGCCCGTAAAGCAGTACTCGGTGTTGTACTCGAGATTCCTGAAGTCCATGCTGGAGGTCTCGGGCGTGTAGTACTTGCACTGCTGCTGATGCTCCTGACAGTGACGCAAAAATAATCACAAGACACACAAAGACAAAGAGCTGTTTGCGAGGAGCACCTATGAAAGCCGGCACGGCACACGAGAGGGTGGGTGGTCAGCACCACTGAGGACCGCCTTTGTCTCTCCAGTGGCGATTTCTTCACACACCGCACCAGCTACTCATTTGAGGCTGAGTTGATCTAGAGGAGGCCCATGACCGGTTCAGATAATCGCCACTGGTGTTGGCTGTGAACAGGAATCGAACTCGGTTCGCTAGGTTAGTAGCGCAGCGCGCTAACCGTTACACTATCACTTCCCACACACACACACGCGCGCATGCTATTTAGAAACAACAGCCAACACCGTTCTAGTTTGGTACGTTTCTTTGTGTAGTGAGTAGCTCTCGATGCTCAGTAGTTAAGTGAAGCTTTTAGGGCTTTCGCGACCAATATATTTCACGATAAAGGGTTTTTTTTTTGGGGTTATATCGCGTAAATATCAACGTGTCGTTAACCCACCACCGCCCGCCACAGCCAATTCGTAAAGTTTGTCAAGTAAACAAAACGTGCCAATTAGTTACTACTGCAGCACACCGCTGTTGGGAGAGTAATCCGACAACAACATTCACACTGATAATTGTTTTTTTACCCTTTTATATGGCAACAAAACTGACACCTTTTTTACAAGGAGTCATGTTTGCATAGACCACAATACCTGCGGTCATAATGCAAACAAAAAACATAACTCTGATAATGTATGTGCACTGTCCTTGAAGTTGATTGGTCCACACCCGAGACAGCTTTCCTTAGAGCCTAGTCTCACATGGTGTTGGACCAGATGACGCCAAAAGGCGCACTAGTAAAAAAAAGGTGTCAGTTTTGTTGCCATATAAAAGGGTAAAAATCAATTATCATATTTTTTACTGGTAAATGAGGTTCCAATGGTGTAAACATTCACACTCTTGAGTACGTTTCCCTGGTAATTACAACCAGCTTCATCGGGCAATTTCCCATGTTCGCATTGCATGGCTATCACTCACTCCCCATTCATTCAATCCATTAATCAGCATTGAGTGTCATCAATTTCACTTTCACCGATTTCGCATCATGACAGATTCGCCCCCAATTGCTTCATCTATTTTTATTCACCTCATCACCATTACGTTCACACGTTGTTCCATTCCTAATTCTCTGTAAAGTGCCTTGGTCAGGGTGCTATATAAATTCCGTTAAGATGTCTTCTGACCCCCCAATTAATCGATCCCTAACATTTTTGTCCTTTGCATATTCATTTCTGTTTTAAATCAACCTTAAAAAAAACATTAGGTTTTAGATAATTTAATTGGGGTCACATGACATGTGGATCACCCTGCAGAACACGCAACCTCCAAGATCTGTCCTGACAGCATCCCACCATCTGGCCCAAAGTCTCCTCTGGCTCATCAGACACGTGGCCACCATGCATCTTCACATCCCAATGCCGTTCATATACCCCCATAGCAAAGGGGGAGGGGACCGTTTACTCACGTGAATGCTCACACACAACGTAACGTTGTAAATGAAAGAGCTGTACACGTCTTTCATGTCCTCTTCATTTAACTTTGGGGGTGATATCGCCATTTTGATGTAGTTTCCGACGACATAGAGGTCAATGTAAGGAGCTTCTATCTGCGCTGTTGGATAAAATTCAGCATGGTTATTCAAGCAAAATTTCACTTAAGTGTCACACACGGCAATAAAGCAAACATACTTCACCAGGATCTGTCATCAAACTAAAACTAAACCTATTTTTTATTTTACCAGGTAAGGCCCACTGAGTTGTAAAGCTCTTTTTCAGAAGCGACCTGGCCACAAATGGTAGCACAACGAAGTGGCTTATCGCGTGGACATTGAAAGCAGTGAAATACTCTGAGAGCTTGTTTCTAAACATGGAGGGGAAAAACTGGAAGATCCGGAGATAAATCTGCGTGGCCTCGGAGAGAACACGCAAACTCCAATATACAGGCGTAAGGGTCGGGATCGAACCCACGCCCTCCTGTATGCCAGGCGAGGGAGGTAAACATCCCGACACCATGGCACCCCTATCTTTCACGCTCAGGTAAGTGACTTACTGTCGGTTATAATTGAGATCTCTTCCAAGTCGGCACACGCCAAGGCGCTCGGGGTCCAAGCGCAGACTTCGATTTCGTAGTGCGACCATATGGAGAGGGCATCTGTGAGGTTGCAACTCAACTTGCTGGTCCTGTTGCAGCCGTCCATGACGAGCATCGTCTCATTAAAATCTATCTCGTGACTTCTGCTCACACAAAGGCACACACATTTCGTCCATCGGTTGATGACAATAGCCGCACAATGATCTTGTCGTACGTATTTACACATTTCAGCCTCGGCGGCCGGGTATGTGAGGTCGTGTGTGTGGCGTGTCTGGACTTTGTCATCATCATCATCAGCAGCACGGTCAAGCAACGGCTGAAGGCCTCCCCCACCAAGCCGTTCCTTTGCCAGCACTCCGTCATTATCTTCGACGATTGGCCATCGTGCCTTCTAGCCGTGACATGTCCTGCCCATGCCGACTTCTCTCAATGGTTCAAACGACGTCATCAATATCGATTCAAAAACTCATTACTTTAGAACTGCTTTTTGTGTTTAGTTTGTTGTAACTCCCCCGCACCTCCGATTAGCAAAGTTGGCTATGTACGGTGCGAAAGAAGTTAAACATACACACATACAACCAATGTGCATTTCTCAAATCCATGTCTGCTCTGTCAATGTAACTTCTGTCTATGAGATCTCTTTTACCAGTGGCAAAATATAATAGTAGGTTTTTACCCTTTTAACTGGTACAAGGTGTCAGTTTTGTACCAGTTAAAAGGGTAAAAACCTACTATTATAACTTCTGTCTGTCGATATAATTCTGAACACGCATCTCTTCACGGTTCTTTGCATGGTTTAAAAAATATTTTAAGAGCGTTTGTAATGACCCCTGGTTCTGAACCAACCGTACACATGTACGTATGACAATTTTCCAGGAGGGTCCTGCCACGATTGTCGCAGTAAAGGGGGGCGACGTTGCTCGGTGTGTGATCCCACTTGAGTAATTTTCAGGGTAATTTTCTTCTCTGCCCTTGGTTTCCTCAATCGTTTCACACCACTGACGTTTTTCTCTTTGGCAATCGTTTTTTTTACGTACGCACGTTGATCTTCTTTCGCACGGATGTTGAACTTCTTTCGCACCGTACGAAACCAACCGTGTTAATCGGGGGTGTCCGTGTCCTGACTTACCCTCTGTAATGCACCAAGTAGAGCTGATCAGCTGGCGCCCCATTGCCCGGTTTCCAGCTCACCGATGTTAATAAATTTACCGACCTCAGCACAACGTCACGCGGGCGGGCCAGAGGCCATTCTGAAACAGACCCCACCCCCCCAAAAAGGCAACATTTTTGTTAAGCTACGGAACATGAGGCTGGAAACTCAATTCCAGGAAGTTTAAAAGTTTAACAAATAACAAAAAATATTCCAGAGCCCTGTTGTGTAAAAACATAACAGAATTCGCGGAGCCGTTAATTAATTCAAATGCATTATTCCGCGCACGACGACGCATGCACCCCCCCTCCCTCCCGATGAATGCGTGCGAGAAGCACGCTTCCAGAAAAGTTCGTCATCACATTTGGGCTGGGCTGTACGAACAGGACTTAGCGCGTGTGGGAAACAATATAAATGAGAGAGACGAAAATATGATCGCTTCTTGAATTAAATTGCGACCTTGAATTGTGACACAATGAACAACGTGGGAGGGTGGGGGCAGGGGGGGGGCGGCACTCGTGAAGCTGTAAACAACACATCATTAATCTACTGCTGGATGAAGGCCTCTCCATGATGGTGTGTCGGCCATCGCGGGGGTTGTTCAACCATACTTTACCACAATGGTCAAATTCTGGTTTGTAACGTGAAGCGGACTCAAGGGTTAATTCTAGATTTGAAGCTTTCGTGACTGCAAGTATTCATATTCTTAGGTTTTTTTCGGTAAAGTCACGTAGGTAAAAAATTAAAATTAATACAAGTAAAATAAAAATCACGACGTTTCGCAGGCAACACAAGCTTCCGCACCTTACCGTAAAAAGGCTCAGTCCTTTGTTATGTAGACTAGCTGTAGTCTCAAGCCGCACCTTACCATAATAATAAAAAGTGGGCCGTCCCTGGCCCATTCCCCCCCCTCAACCAGTATATATACGGGGTAGTATCTCTTGGAATCTCTCATTTACTTGATACAGTTATCGTGCTGTGACGGTTCCACCTGAAGACGGAAGCTTGTGTTGCCTCCGAAACGTCGTGATTTTTATTTTATTTTTATTTGACTTTTATTAATTTTATTTTTTTACCTACGTGACTTTACCGAAAAAACCTAAGAATACTCGAGGGTTAGCTAAGGGGAGCCGAAACGGTTCAGGTGTTGGCCGCTACTGGCGTTAGACGTGGCCAAGAATCGAATTCTGGTTGTTGTTTATTCGAGTGCAGTGCAGCCGTACTGTTTTGTTCACGTTACTGCAAAGAAAATGATCAACAGAAAGGACATCTCGCAGTCATCCTTTATAACCGGCTAAGAGTCCATTAATGTCGCTTCAACACGAATGGGGATTTGCATAGAACATGCAAAACTTTGACAAAATACTGCTTCAGCATTGCACCCTTCACGGCGAGTGCACGGCTTCGTGGTTGAATAGGCAACATTGTAGCAATGTCCGTGTACATTGAGTCCACTGCTGGATGAGAGCCTCCCCTGTGCCGTGCGGGTCAGATCGCTACTGAATCCTACGCCGCGCTTTTCCGGCACGGGTTGGCAAAGGCCAGGCAGCGCAGACGTGGGAGCATAGGATCACAGTACAACAGCCGATTGTGCAGCGATGCGCCGCTCACAACGTGGCGCGACCCTGCGGCGAACCACCTACGATAACCTGGTGTGCGTGATGGTTGCCCAATTCGTGGGCTGTCCAGGGTAATGCCGTCGCAGCTGATGCAAAAGCAACGCGGGTGGGTGCATTCTGGGGGATTCCGTCAAAGGCAGTACAAGAACAAGGTGTACACGAATTGTATAGCTTTGCATATGCTGTATTAAAAACTATATTTGAATGTTTGCCGCTGTGAACCCCTCTACAGTACATGAAAAGCAGCTGTTACCCTTACGCGGGAAAAAAAAATCTGCATTGCAGGAAGGTTCCCGTTGACTAGAGAGGGTTTTGTGTAATTCCTCATGACGCATTAAGCAAGGGGGTAACTCAGTCACGGTGAAGAAACCAATCTTTGGATACATGGCGTTGTCTTCGTATTATCTGCAGGAAAGAAAAAACCCACACACCTCTTCCTGTGACTGCTACCTACCATAAGCCGCCCAAATACGTGTGTTCGTCTGGCTAAAACGACTACAGTCGGCCGGCTCCGCCAATTTAAACGAGCGGGGAGTCGTTTCGAAAGCTCGCAAACGTTTAATTTGTACGGGGACGAGGCGAAAACACGCCGAGAGCTCGGGCTCAATTGAGCTGCGGCGTTTTGAAAAGGCACGGCCGCAGGACACCAATCTCGCTTTAAAATCATGTGTCAGATAGGCGTGCACAGATAGGAATGTACAGATATTATTTTATTACTTCCCTTCTACGTGACTTTACCGAAAGAACCAA
>CM025645.2:2226444-2236928 GCA_014621495.2 Entosphenus tridentatus
AAAAACTTTCAAAAAAACACGCTTTAATGAAATGTACCCTACTAGTAATGGAAGAACTCCACGACTCCAGGAAGTGGTCCCGAAGCTTGCCATAACGTAAGGGGCCGTGGTTATTTACAGCCAACGTTATTTGAGCGTGTACAATTAGACCCAAGCCGAAACATAACATCTAAAAAAGATTGTAAAAAAAAAAATCATGATAGAAAATAGTATTGTCATCAGTATGCCATAAGTATACCAAGTTTGCAGTCGATACCACATTGGGAAGTGGGTTAAAATCGAGTTACAAGATTTGAGGATACAACGACAACAACAGACAGAGTGAGTTAAATAAAAGCGTGTAAAATAAAATCTTTAAAAATACTTTAATTAAACACGCTTTAATGAAATGTACTGTCCGAGCTGCCCCTCCCCCTGCCCCCTTCCCCCATCGCCCCTCCCCTCCTGCCACATCCCCCGCCCCTGGGCGTGGCTCCCCGAGGCTTGCCGTGACGTAAGGGACCGTGGTGATTTACAGGCAACGTCAGTTGAGCGTGGACAATTAGAGCCGTTAAAAAGAGTGTTTAAAAATATATTTTTTTTATTTTCAATGATAGAATATAGTATTGTCATCAGTATGACATACCTATACCAAGTTTGCAGTCGATACGACATTGGGAATATGGTTGAAATTGAGTTACAAGATTTTTGGATACGACAACATACAGCAAGTTAAATAAAAGCTTGTAAAAAGTTTTAAAATGTTTTGGATTTTGTATGATAGAATACCGTGTTGTCATCAGTATGAGATACCTATACCAAGTTTGCAGTCGATAGCACATTGGGAAGTGTGTAAAAATTGAGTTACAAGATTTATTTTTGAGGATACAGCAGACGAAGTGAGTTAAATAAAAGTGCGTAAAAAAGGCTGTCTCTGGTGTAGACCAAACAGTTTCAAAGACGATGCATATATCATCAGAGCGTTTGTGTTTGCATGTTTTGCCACAAGTATGTGTGGCTCATGCAGATTTGATGCCTTGCAAAAGGTACCTATTTTGTATTTGAACATCTTAGCACCTGCTTCATTGCACAGAAATAGTAGGGACTCCGATTTTGTCATCACCCTTGAGTATGCCGTGCACCGTCTGCGTAATGTGGCCGCGTACACGCGGCAGAAACTTGGAGGCTCTCAACGGAGGAACACGTAACGAGAAAGAAGGGGCACTTATTGTGGAATAACTTTCAAGCACTTGGTGAATGTGTTGAGGAGTAGTCAGTGACTTCATGTCACGCTCGCCTCTGGTACGGTGAAGGGTTGTCCCCCTGGGGTATATAAGGGGGACCCGTGATGCCAAGGGGGTCGTCGTGGGAGTCCGGGAAAGGTGAAGGGTAGGAGTGGAACCCAGGGTAGGGGAATCTAACAAGGGGACTAAGACTGGCTCTGTTCCCGACTGAATGAAGTTGGATCATCCCTCGGCCAGTCAGGGAGAAGAGCCCGGATAGTTAAGGAGGTGTTAGGGATTCCAAGTACCCTTCCCTGGGGGAGGGGGGGGATAGAATAGCCAGGAGTGTCGGCGGGAGCAATAACGAGTTAGGCATAAAGTCTCAAAATAAACCTTGGTGTCAGCCCCTCTGAAGATCTGTCTCAGCGTCACCACAACAAATGTATTAAAACTACCACGGATATCCCACGACCAGCTCAGCACTGTCTAAGGAACACATCCACAGTGGAAAGATGATTTCTATAAACAAAAGGAAGGAGCAGCAATGGGCTATCCTTTGTACATAGCAGACTTTGAAGCAATAGCTTAAAGCACACGAAACCCCTCTGTTTGGTTGTATATGTGGATGACACATTGGTGGTCTGGCCACAGGGTATAGAGACACTTCATGAACTCGCAAAACCTGTCCATCCAGTTCACGATTGGCAGTGGAGGTTCAATGTTTGGATATTCTGCTTGGGCGTGGTCGAAACGGTAAAATAACACCGAGTAAATGGAAAGCAAACGCACACTGACGCCTATCACCCCCCGCATAGAAATCCTCTCTCATCAAGACGCTCATACATCGGGATAAGAAAGTGTCAGATGGTGAAAGCCTGAGGAGTGAGATTAAACATGTTAAAGAAGCGTGAACGGTTACAATGATGCACAAATCAACAGGGCACTGAATGCTAAAACCAAATAAAATAGCAGAAGCATTGAAACTGATCAAGCAATTAAAACTATTAAAATAGCTTACATTGCGGAAGTAACTGATAAACTAGCCAGATTTTTGGAAAAACAACACATCCGAGTGAGATTTGGCACGGTACATGAAATGCAAAAGCTAATGTCTGTTACTAAAGATGTATTACCGAAGCTATCAACAGAAGGTGTGTACCGGATTAATTGCTCCTGTGGAAAATGCTATTTTGGTTCGACAGGATGAATGATCAGCACGAGACGAAAAGAACACGAAAGGAACATTAAATACTCCCAAATACAATTGTCGGAAGTGGCAGGACACACGTGCCAACAAGGACACTCAAATTATTTTGATAATGTTGAAGTTCTGTGCAAAACTAGTTACTACTGGCCAAGACTAATTAGACAATCTATAAACATTATTGTAACCATGTCTGATAGCTACAGGGTTCGTGCTGCTTGGAAGTGAATTGACTGCAAATGCAAGTGGTGATTAACTGTGAACAGACAATAACAGGCATTGTGATTTCTTGCATCAAAGAAAAGGCAGGATGTACATGCATAGTGTTTTAATGCATGATATATGTTTATTATCCTATGAATAACCCAACCGGTGATGGATATCCATTATACAGTAAATCCTTATTCATATTTCGATTTAAAGCTTTCGTGACTGCAGGGATTAATATTCTTGGTTCTTTCGGTAAAGTCACGTAGAAGGGAAGTAATAAAATAATAAAAATAAAACATAATAAAATAATTCTCATTATTTTATTATTTTTTATTTTTAGATGGACCTTATTCATATTCTTTGTAATAATTCAACCCATGATGTTCTGGCCTTGCAGAATTATCCAATATTCCGATTTATGTACATTGGTGATCCCTAGTGCCTCCTGCCACAATAAATGTAGTTTTTTTCAAAATTCGTTTTCCAAACATTATTTTCCTAAAAACAAGTAACCAGGACTGCAGGCGAAGAAGGAGGATGTGGTAGGTTCCATGTGGTAGGTGGTGGAGGTTGTGGATGGGGGCTTCATGTACTTCGTATGCACTTACTGTCCTGTATTGTTCACTTTAGCACGACATTTTCACTTAAACATCAAATGACACTCCACTTAAACGTCACATTTTTCACTTAACAATTAATGTTTACTTTTAAACATTTTACACCACATTACTCGCTGTCAGACGACACCAGCTGATGTGACACTTCACCGCTGACAGAGGTGCCTGTGGAAGAATGTCCTTGATCCTCTTCTGCACCTTTTCGTAGCTGCGAGGGTCCTTCAACGTTGAGGCGCTGGAGGATCATCACAGGCGCCACCACGAGACTGACTCATTGTTTTGGGTCATGCCGAAATTGGACCATCCAGTCCGGCAATTCGGCTCATGGTGAATTACTAATACTGCATATGTGCTGAAAGCGCAGTCGTGTTCAAGTATCCCCAATTACGAATTAGCAAATACCGATATAACGAGGTCTTATTGTAATTTTTACGCATACATTAACCCCCCCTACCCTCTGGCCTTCCCATCTGATTGGCTCACGTGTGACGTCATCACATGTATCCCTCTATTTAAGACCGGGGCAAGAGGATTTCTCGACAACGCTGGCTGTCCGCATGATGATGCTGGTTGTAATTACTGGCGAAACGTCGTACTCGAATTGAAAGTGTTGTAGTGGGTTTACTCTTCAACACAGCGGTGTGCTGAACTCGTAACACATTTGCATGTTTTGTTTACGTGACAAAGCTTACTAATTGTCTATGTCAGGTGGTGGTCGGTTTAACGACACATTTATATTTACGCGATTAACCCAAATACCTCTATTTTGGCTAATATTGGTCGCGAAAGCCTACGTGTTAAAACCTATCAGTCCCATAGAGCGGTGATTGACTCCCGTCCATCCCCACGCCCGATGATTAATTGTTAAACACGACCCACGTGAACGCGCAAACCAATTAGCGCCTACAACATGATGAGCAGCAGAAAGGTAGTGTAACAAAAACTATTGTTGTGCTGTACTTCTATGCTCCCGCGTAGGTACTCCCCACCTTTGCCAACCCACAATGACCAGCGTCGTGAAGTGTAGATGTCAACGTGGCCCCCATGAGCCGCACGGTTTGCAGAGGCCCTCATCCAGCAGTGGATCGACAAAAGGGGCTCTACATGTACATTTATGTACGTTACCAAGTGACCCACAAATAGACATGGATGGGTATGCGTTACGTACACGTACAAATCATGAATAACAGGATGAATTCGGCGCCTGCAATTCCTCTTATCCGAGCTGTGGAAAACGAGAGATAACTTGCGTATCTTTACGGATAAAAGATAACAGACCGCAGCGATAACAGGAGTCACGGTTTTCGGGAATACTAATAGGTGAAAGTGGACTGAACTCACCACTCGAAGACGCTCGCTGGACAAACGGCAGCATACACAGCAGCAATGTGAAGCCACAAAAGGTCTTCTTCGCATTGAGATTTTGAGGGTGGTTTTTCGCAGATAAATCCATCCCCTTGTCTCTGTCGTCTTCACAAGCTGTGCGAATAAACACAATCGCAGAAACATTGCCACAACAGCTGATCACAACGTATGTCCTATTGTTGATTACAAGTGTTTCTGGTTTATCAGGCAGTGTCAGCGGGGCCGGGTCTAGGCCTGTCCCCTCTTCCCGCAACAGCACTGCCCATCACAATGACTGGGACGCCGCGGTGGCTAGGAGATGTTAACTACCTTGCCTGGTATACAGGAGGTCGTGGGTTTGTTCGCGACCCTGACGCCTGCTGTATATATTTGGAGTTTGCGTGTCTCTCTCCCTGTGGTCGCGTGGATTTTTATCCAGGTCCTCTGGCTTTTCCCTCCATATTTACAAACATGCGTTTAGAATATTTGGCTTATATACATTTCCACGTGATAACCCACTTCTTTGAGCTATCCTTTGTGGCCAGGTCACTTCTGAAAAAGAGCAATACAGCCTTACCTGCTGAAATAAAAATAGTTAATAGTTTTAGTTTTTAGACTGGCTTCAGAAATGCCCATTACCAAACCACTCAATGTCAACGATGGTTATGAGTGGATGAACATCCTCAAGCTAATGATGAATATCTTACTTTTTTATTACCATTGGGATTTTCTTATCACCAGGCTGCACTCTTTTCATAGGTTTTCCACTGCATTTTTTTGTCTGTTATAAATTGTATTTCCATTTGTACCTCTGTACAGCAACTTTGGAAGGTGCTATACCGGTGTACATTATTATTAATACCACCACCCGCTAAGAACCGAAGCATTGCTACCTTTGGCAAAAATCAATTTCGATTCCAAATGAAGACGCAGGTCGAGATAAATTAGTCACGCTAACAGAGACTTGCAAAGTTGGTAATTGGCTATATATGTAAATAAAGACATGTACTGAGATCACTGATTGGATGACCTGACACTGGGTGGGTGGGGGGTAATTGCTTACCCCTCACAACAAAGTTTTCTAACTAAGAGTGGATTCAGTGTTTGACCGCTTTTGGTCAACTGGACAAAAAGTAACGATGAAAGGAAATCCACGGACTCAGACTTGCAATACATAGGAAAAGCACCGAGTAGTTAACGGCTGCCCACAACGTGTCCTTACTCGGACGTCACAAAAAACACCTCCACAAATTAAAGTGCCTCCAAATCAACAACCTGTCTTGCGCTATTCTGGGCATCAGGCATGGCCCACACGGCTTCCATGGCTATGTTAACAACCATGCACTGGCTCCCCCATCAAATCAAGGACATGGTACAAAACCACTATCCTGTGCCACCATCCTGTGCCATCGAGGTGTCTCTCAAGGTCTCCCCGCCCCCACACCTCTCTACCCTTCTCACTCCACTGGACCACAGCAGACCGCCGCGTCCCGCCGAGCAAGTCCAACAATCTGCTCATCGTACCCAGAGCCAGGACTGTCCGTGGGGGAGCGGCGGTTCTCCGCAGCTGCACCGGCAGTCATCCGAACTCTCTCCCACTTCTCTTTGGTTCTTTCGGTATGATGACGGACGCTTGTGTTGCGCCCGAAACGTCGTGATTTATTTTATTTTCTACCTACGTGACTTTACCGAAAGAACCAAAGAGTATGGATTCCTGCAGTCATGAAAGCTTCAAATCAAGATCTCTCCCACTGCTGCACACACACAGCGGCATCCAAGCACCATGATCCACCTTCAAGCAGCAACTCAAGTATCTAACCTGGTTCAGGCTCTCACCTGGTTCAGTCTCTCACCTGGTTCAGGCTCTCACCTGGTTCAGGCTCTCACCTGGTTCAGACGCTCTCACCTGGTTCAGGCTCTCACCTGGTTCAGGCTCTCACCTGGTTCAGGCTCTCACCTGGTTCAGACTCTCTCACCTGGTTCAGGCTCTCACCTGGTTCAGACTCTCACCTGGTTCAGTCTCTCACCTGGTTCAGGCGCTCACCTGGTTCAGGATCTCACCTGGTTCAGGCTCTCACCTGGTTCAGGCTCTCATCTGTCCAGACTCTCACCTGGTTCAGGCTCTCACCTGGTTCAGGCTCGCGTACGAAGGACTCTAAACTCTGGCTCCGTGCCTCCGAGATCTTAAAATGGCACGATGCGTTCTGATTCGTGAAATGTGCACGCTATAAAGTGTGTTTATTGATACTACCAAGGCAGAGCAGTGCTTTTCCACAGCTTTACTTTATTGTGCTGAAAAATCCCCTGCGTTGTTGACTATTGCCAGAAGTATTTATTACACAAGCCACACCCTGCTGAACAAGACCCAGATAAAATTAAACTGATGTTGATTTATCTGCTTAAAGAAATGCTACCGGGAAATTGTTCCTCACAGCCCATAGGGTGGACCTGCATTGTTCCAGACACTCCCCATATGGTGGACTTACATTGTTCCAGACTGGACTACATTTTATTTAATTCTTTGACGATGATGCATACACGTGTCTATTAAATCGGTAATGTATTAAAATGACAAGACAAGAAGTTTTGAAAATCTTTCTTTCATAAAAGACATCCTCTGAGTCACTTCTTCTCAATAAATCATGTTACCCATAAGATAAATGGGATCCAAAACCATTTCCCTGCACCCACGGGATCCATAAACAATTTAAACACAAAACACACTTCAGCTTCTCCCGAAAATTCCATCCCCATTGCGTTGTCGGCGTCACGGGACGGAGAACGCATTCGGATCTCTCACACGGCAGCGTAACCCTTCAGATGCTGCAAGATCCGACCTGCATTGGCTTCCGGTTGCCGAACGAATACGTTCTAAGGTCGAAATAATTGCACACGTACAACACACACCAAGTCTTCTTCTCCCACGCGTTTGTCCCACTCATGCGGGGTCCGCTGTCCTGGCCACCTTCTCCACACTGCCCTGTCCTGTGCCATCTCTCTTTCCGCTTCTTGGGCCACCATGTCCGATCGCACAACATCGCCCCACGCACACAAAGTGACTGCCACTAACGAATCGCCAATAACCTTGCTGATCTCGTCAAGGAGTATACAGACACGTACGGGCCTAAATGAAGAGCCATTCCCCGCGACTAAAACAGAGGAAACATTTTTGCCAAATAAATAATCGGATAATGCGTCTCCTTCACGTTTCCATCTCTCCACGTAAATTTTTTTTTAAGTATTTTCTGTTACACAACCATACTACATCCTTCCGGGAGTGCATACTTTCAACAGCACTGTTCGAGACAAGCAAACTATTGACTCATGTCTTGTATCAGCAGTCAGGCTTGCCTGAATAAATGCTGGTTACCCGCTGATCGTACAGGCAAGGACCCCTCCCTTTCCTTATGCTATAGGGGCCCATCTGCCCCGGGGTTTGACCCAGATAGTCGGGGCAATGGCATCTGTGTTTGGGCGGCAGGAATTCATCTATACCGGTATTGCGCTGAACTTTTATTGCAGCATAACTACCTAGGGCTGACTGAGAAATATGTCCGCGTGCACGCCAGTGATCCCGGCACCGTGTAGGCGAGGCTTTGTGGATCGCACAAATGCTGTGAAACTCCCTTCCCGTGGGGCGTCGAGGTGCCTCAACGCTGGCTCGCTAGGAGAAGGCGGTTACAGCAAGTGGAATGATCGCCACCTGTTTCCATCTGTACAGGGATAGAGCGTTGTCCCCTTGCGCAAGGTGTGGGTTTTCTCCAGGTGCTTCGGTTTCCTCCCACAACTACAAGCAACTTGTCAGTGATTGGCCGCAAACATCTTGAAAGAAAAACCCAATGTAGCAGGACCCTCCTGAAAAAGAGCCCTGTGACTCAGTGTGGCTTTCCTGGATAAATACATTATTATAGCTAAATCAGCCTGAGCTGCGTGATTCCATATCGCATTACCAAATTAACATTCGAACATTGTTACACTCCTGCATGGAGTCATGAGCATACCAGGAATTGAACCGGCCACCCTTTTCAAACTGCTTCTGCGGCCAGAGTGTGCTGACCAGTTGGTCGGAGATCCAGCTGCCCGATTAACGTAATCGCGCTACAACCATCCGATAAAAAAAGCATTAAAAAAATACGAGGAAGGTTTTCGACGTTGTTTCTACACCTCTCTGTGTACAGTGTTTCGGAACATTTGTCAAGGTGCGGCATTGCAGTAGTTTGTGGACATCTGTGAAAAAAATTGCTTCATAGCTCATTGGTATTCTCGACGGTAAACAAAATAAAGATTTTGTCGATGGACATGAAATGCGCGATATAAGCAGAGCAGTGTCATCTTATGAAGGGGAAAATGTGGCCGTATTTAGTTTGACGTCTTATCGAAGCAACATCTGGATTCCACAGTCACTTTCGCTTTTTGACGGACTAGCTTTACTACTGAGACTTGGATTCTTGTCTTGGATTAATACACGGCCTACGCGGAGAATGAGGGATGCATGACGTCAGCAGGCACACTGCGTGACGCTGCCGCATGCGGGTGACATCACAGATGTGACGTCACCGCTCACTTGTCGTGCAAAATATTACATGCATTATTGCACCCCCCCCCCCCCCCCCAAAATGCTAAAGTCAAATTTTATACTTTTTGCATTGTGTACAGTCTGGAAGCTACTGACATGCCAAATTTCAAGTTTGCTGCATGTTGGGAAGTATGCTAAACATTTCGAACAGACACATTCACAAATTTCCCTTTTACATATATAGATGAGCGTTCAGCTTTTGTTGGCTTGTATTCTTGTATGTTTTTATTTCCTTTGTACGGCTTCTCCAATGGAAGACAGTGCGATCCTTGTCTCACATCTGCGATTACGGTGCTTCGAAGTGCGGTTGTTGTTCAGGGAGGGAGGGTTCAAAGCCCAAGCCCTTTGACGGACTCTTTTCACCAGCAGAGAACTCGCACGCCACTCCACAAAGGTGGACAGAGCATAGGTTCCTGGAAAGTAGTGCACTAATGTCCTATCTTGTACCAGAAGTGACTGAGCCAGAATCTACAACGTCATTTGGCCATACGCAGAAAAGGTGAAATAACAAATGTTATCTTCTTGGTTCTTTCGGTAAAGTCACGTAGAAGGGAAGTAATAAAATAATAAAAATAATACAACATAATAAAATAATTCTCACGACGTTTCGGCCACAACGCAAGCAGCCGTCTTCAGGTGAAACCAGGTCTGTCGAGGCGACAGCGTCTGAATGAAACAGCACACGTGCTTGGAGCATATATATAAGCTGGGTTGGGAGGGGGGGTGAATGGGGGGGGCGCCTTAACAAAAGAATTTGCATATCAAGAGGTATGTAATTAGTGCTACTTGTGTCCGTGCATTATTCAGGATTAGCAGCATCATTGGAAGGACGTAATAAACCATTTCAGATCTTAACTGATTGTGTTCACGTTTACGGTGACTTTCAGACCGCGTTCCATTCACTGGCACTGTATTCTCCCAGGGGAATGGATTCTTTGCTCTGCTGCATAGACATATTTTGTTGCTTCCTCTTAGTATCCTTCACACTGTATAATAACAAATAGTTTTAAAATGTATATGCTTAATACAATGTACAAAGTAATATATAGTATCGTAATTGTATAGTGAATATACAGCAGTGTGATATACATTAGGGTGGGTATAATAATACATAGTGTAACATTACAATGGTTTATAGCAATACAGTATATAATTTAATGTTTGGGTTTGTCTATGGCAGTATATAGTACGGTGTAGACTCGTGCGATGTAAGAGAATAAAGTTTAGATGGAAGCATATTATATTTTTTACGACGTAGAATTGTAATGTATTACCTACTGTTAGTAACTCAGCTTATTGTAGAGTATATTTAGTATAATTATGATACTATG
>CM025645.2:2251928-2263137 GCA_014621495.2 Entosphenus tridentatus
ACCAGGCGAGGTAGTTAACGTCTCCTAGCCACCGCGGCGTCCACATATCGTAGACGATTGGACGTGTGCGTCAATGAACCCTTGCAGAGCCATCCCACGCATGTTGTTTATGTCGTTTATTGTGAGAATTCGGTCACAGTTTCTATGGTCACTGTTACATTGCTTTTATTGCTTTATTTTGGTGATTTCGAAAAGTTTTTTGGTTTGGCCATGTTTGTTTGTTTTAGTACCGAGTTAGACTGATGGCCTTAATGTAAGTTGTTGTTGTTTGACTTGCATCCCACTGGGATTTTTTCACACAGCATTGTGTACGGTGCCTTTTTCTGGAATTTTTGCTGGTTTTTTTTTCTGGATTTTCAGTTTACACATAGTCACATATTCACTTTAAGATGTTTTCTTGTTCATGTTTTAGTTTTTTGTTTGTTGCGGTTGCACCCGATTCAAGAGCCGAATGGCTCACAGGGCTATAAATGAACTTGAACTTGAACACGAACGACTGACTCTGCAATTCCCTTGCACAGAGGAATGCCACCACCGCCGCCACCACCACCACCATCATCGGCCACTGCTGGATGAAGCCCTCCGCAAGTCGCCGCTAACTCTCACACTTCTGTCACTGCAATTATCCACCTGCGCATGAGCAGATGTCATCGCTGCATCTCACATTTGGACGTCCTCACGACCGCCCGCATTACATACAGCGGCTGCCACTCGGTCGTAATCTTGGCTATCGTCCCTTCGAGTAACGTGTCTGGCCCAAGCCCACTTACTTTTCTTAACTGTTGAAAATATTTTGCCACCATACCTCTCGATGATATGCTTCCGTTTGCCAAGCCGACGTCTGGTGGGCAGTCCCTGCTCTTTCACTTACCTGCTCGCGCCGTGTTTTTATTATTACACGCTTTTATTTAACTCACTCTGTCTGTTGTTGTCGTTGTTGTTGTCGTTGTTGTATCCTCAAATCTTGTAACTCAAAATTTTCCCACTTCCCAATGTGGTATCGATTGCAAACTTGGTATACTTATGTCATACTGATGACAATACTATATTCTATCATAAAAAAAAACACATTTTAAAACGGCTTGGGTCTAATTGTCCACGTTCAACTGACGTTGGCTGTAAATCATCACGGCCCCTTACGTTATGGCAAACTTCGGGGACACTTCCTGGAGTCGTGGAGTTCTGCCATTACCATCACGGTACATCTCATTAAAGCGTGTTTTAAAAAAACGTATTTTTAAATATTACTTATTTTTACTCAGTTCAAATGACCGTGGCGGATTGCGAATTCCTGTGAGTGGCGCGCTCCCTGCTGGACTTAAAATACTACTGCACTAACGCGCACTGCAAAGTCAGAATCAGAATATTGATTTATACTGGAGGAATCCGATGAAGCTATACAGCTCTTTATCACAGATGTCCCGGTCAGTAGTGGAGAGAAACCTCTGCTATGGACGGTGATAAGGTGAGTTGGCCGAGTCTGGTACGGTTATTGTGACTCGTGGTGATGTCTACTGTGTCTGGTATCTGGTGAGCGGTGTGCCTGGTGAGTAGTGAGTAATGTGTGGTGAGTGAGTGGTGAGTGATGCATGGTCAGGTTAGTGGTAGCTGGTGAAGATCTGGTGAGCGGTAGCTATTCCCTGTCTATGGGGTAGGCTGCCCTCTGGTAGACATCCAATTACCTGGGTATAACTTGGAAACCAAATCTTATTTCGTATGGCTGATGTAGATGCAGAACAACAACTATAATTACACATTCAGGTGGGTCAAGCCATATAATCGCGTTAGAAGCAGTGGAGTGTATCGCTGTGATGTCTCCTTCGTATTTGTGGGTTGGGCATTGCGTCGTTATACATTGATTGGTCTGTTCTGGAAAATTTACAGGGAAAGACTTGAAAATGTTTAAAATTTTTAACGGCATCTTATCCGGCGAGGGGGATTATGTAAGTGAGGGAATATCAGCCGAGGGCAAGGTCTATGTACGTATGTTGAATTTGGACGTAGTCAACCGTGCTAATCAGAGGTGGTGGGGGGATGAGAGGTGCGGGGCAGGGTCTCTACTAGTAGGAGATGAAAATACCTTTGAACTTTCACACACATACACACGTATAATGATTATTTATAGTTATATTTCAATGTCCATTTCATGTGCATTTTCAACAAACACCGCATGGGTTTGTGGCCATCGCCTGTGCCAGCCACTCGCTGCGTGAATGCTATCAATCGGAATGATTATTGCAATCATATTCACCGAATCATTCATTCAGTGGCAACTTGGTGAACCAACCGAGTGGAACACCACGACCGAGATGGCGTTCTCGCTCTGCCTGGGTATGACCGTGCCAGGAGATGTCAGTAGAAGGCCTTCACTTGGTTGCTTATCCCTATGAATGTTCAGGCGTTTGCCTTTAAGCGTTGCTCTAAGTCGGTGTACTTCACTCATTTTTAGAGGAGGGGGTGGGGGGGCACTTTCGCCGATAGAACATCATCAGTGTAATCATTGTGTTACTCCAGTACGTATTGTATGTTGTTGAATTTCTTTCGCACCGTATGTAGCAAACCGTGCTATTTAGAGGTACGGGGGAAGGACAACGAGCTAAACACAAACATCTGTCAAAAAAAGAGTTTTCAAAAAGAAATGAGTATTTTTATTTCTACTACTACTACGCATGTCTACCAAGGAAAGCATAACCGGGTCTCGTGACTATTTCTCAGGAGGTTCCTGCCAAGTTTCCGCAGGCTTCTTCTTTTGTATGGCGTTTGAAAAAACAATCCAGCAGTTTGGGCCAATGTCGTTGGTTCAATGGCCCCCAACGTTCCATGTTTACTGGGGTAGCTGTGGGCAAGATCTTTCATTCTTCCACCATGCAGCCCTCCGAGAGAGAAGATCCAGGAGTCCTGAGAGGCACGGCAGATGTAAACATTGATCTAGTTCAGTGTTTCTTCACTAATTTTCAGAGCGGAGGCCACTTTCACCGATAAGACATCATCAGTGTGCGAGAGCCATCACACATTTGAAACCATTGGGGGTTTGACAGCACTATGATGATGATGAGGGGGGGTCTTTTCACTTGTTTTGTCGTAGGCCGCACGTCAGGGGCGATACTAAAGGCCACTAGGGGGCACCAGCGGCCCGCATGTCTTGCGATTAACAACACTGGTCTCGTGGCATGGGCTCTGAATCCACTCAAATGCCTTCATAGACGTGTAGGACTCAACACACACTCTCATCTATCAGTCCCTTGGCCCCGAGCAGATATTGAGCGTGTCGGTATCACCTGGGGTACGTAACTATAGTAATTCCAATTTCTCTATGTTGTCAATTATAGTGCATGTATGCGATAACGATTTGAAATGCGTGGGTCACCAAGTAGCTCACTCTTATTGGTCATATAAATAAACTGGTACGACTTATTTTTGCTATTTTAGGTGGTACTGAATTCTGCTGCGGCCCATGAAGTGACCGTTTCAAGGCCAGATCTCCCGTATTATGGTGTCTAAACAGCATTAAGAGCTGTTCTGTGTTATGCCAGATATTTTCCCTCCGAAGGGAAACAGGCTACTGCCATTACCACATCCAGCCTGTGCAGCCAAGGATAGCTCCTTCGAATTGGTGGGCTTAAGGCAAAAATGACAGCAGGACGATGTCCACATTCACTTTGAAGTCCGAACGCACTTTGGGAAAAAGCATTGGTGAGGTCCAATCGGCCACTTTGTCCTTGTTGATTAGAATTATGGTGGGCAATGCCATCAGCGCCTGGAGTTTCAACCCATTCTGAGCGTGCAGCGTTCTTAACGAGCTGCCAACGGCCCCAGTGGGAGATTTGCACAACGCATTCTGCAAGAGGCCATTTCCATGGGGCCAACTACTGACTGCTAAAAGAATAGCTTCACTGCTGTGAGAAAGAGCTTAATAGCTCATCGGATTTCTCCAGGATAAATAAAGTTTCTGATTCAGGATAGGGTTGCCACCTGTCTGGGTTTGACCTGGAGAGTCTGGACATTTGGAATCTGGGTATCGGTGGCAGGAGCTGCTTTTTACGACGATCTGATACCGTTGTTGTTTTGAGCTTAATTACAGTAGACTCCACAACCTTCATAGAGCTAGTGCTGACTGAGAACAATGTCTGGATTTGAAGTTTTCGTGACTGCAGGGATCCATACCTACGTGACTTTACCGAAAGAACCAAAGAGTAACAATGTCTGGGTTTTGTCTCCAGTGTAACCAGCGGCAACCCCTATCACTGACCCAACTGAAGACCTTTCCTGCTACAGTGCCGCCAATTACCTTTATATAAACCTCGACCCCCCCCCCACCCCCCCACTGAGCAGCCCCAACATCCTCGTGGGTAATTTATATCGACGCCAGTCTGGCTCTGATGCAGGGGACATTTCCCCGTGAAACTCGAGAATGACAAATCCCACCATGGATGATAGCATGCAGTTTGCAACCCGGGGCTTTTCCACATGGTCCAAGTTTGACCCCGGACCGATTGGAAATTTGCATTTGTGTTTGAGTGGCAGGATTTTATTTGTACCATGATCTGGCACCTGGGTTGTGTTGAACTTCATTACAGTAGAATGTCGTGAGACATAGTGCCAACCAAGAAATGTGTCCCAGTTTGGTTTAGAGTGGAACCCCTTGGTCTCACACTGGCAAATTAATCTCCAATGACATCTCTAGATCCTCCAGGTTACTGCTCTCTTGGGCAACTACTAAGAACCCTTGGGCACTTCGGAGAAACCGAGATCTCTCTAAATCTATCACGCTCACCTTCCACGCTGCAAGACCCAAGTTAGGTTCTGAGGTTACACCTTCCCCGTGGGGGATGATCCCAACACTCTGAACGAGGCGAGGCTCTCCTAGGATAATATCCAGTTTGTCGGAATCGGTTTAGAGCCACCACTGTCAGTCTATGTACGTATGCTGAACTTATTTCACACCCTATGTAGCCAACTGCGCTAATCGGAGTGGAACCCCTTCCTTGTCCGCTGTCTGCACGAGCGTCCAGACAAGAGGACCACAGGGGAAATGCAGACCTTGAATTCCCCAAGTCGCAATTCAGTGTGTCTGCAGCTCCCACCTTGGCACGATACCTGGAGAAAAATCCCCAGGCCAATTTCTATGGCTCGCTCCGAAAACCCGGCTCGAATCTGCTCGAAAAACTCAACGGTTTAGTGAGAATTCCTCTCGGACAGTCAATTTTCATTTCTGTTCAGGCAGATTGCAATCACATTATGTCCGAGCCACATGCCTGGCTGCTGCAGACTCTGTCCTGCCCGCAATACGAGTCGGTCAGCCTCCTTTACGAGTCTGCCTTGTCTTGGTGCTTCACCGCAGTCTTTTGGCATAAAGATGGAATATTGAGAGAGGACCTCCCTTCCTCTCTCTGCCTGCAAGCGCAATGCACAAGCGTCCTGGCCCACAGCCTGTGCTGCCACTCGGCCGGGTTCGATCCTGACCCTAACGCCTGCTGTATATTTGGAGTTTGCGTGTTTTTCCCATGGTAGCGTGGATTTTTTTATCCGTGTCCTTCAGTTTTTTCCCTCCACATTTAGAAACATGCATTTAGAGTATTTGGCCGCTATAAATTTCCATGCAATAAGACACTTCGTTGAGCTATCATTTGTGGCCAGATGGCTTCTGAAAAAGAGCTATATAGCTCAGTGGGGTTTATCTGGTGAAATAAAAATAATATAGAGGTTTTTGGAATTAGATCGCGTAAATATGAATGTGTCGTTAAACCCGCCACCACCCGACACAGCAAGTTAGTAAGGTTTGTCACGTAAACAAAACGTGCCAATTCGTTACTAGTTCAGCACACCGGCTGTGTGTTGGAGAGTAAACCCACATTTACAATTCGAGTACGACGTTTCGCCAGTATTTCTAACTAGCATAATCAGGCGTTTAATGCCGCGTTTATATCTACGCGATCTAACCCACAACCTCTATTATGGACAATATTGGTCGCGAATGCCTACTACGTGTTAAACTAAAATAAAAAATAGTTTTAGTATAGTTTAGATTGCCACTGTTCTCGTGATTGTGAATGTCTGTCCCACCTTGTGGCTCCTCAAGTGCCCCCTCCCCTCCCCTATAACTTTCTGTCCTCTTGGCTGGCGGTCCGGTGTAGCCATCGACCACAACCTGAGCCGAAACTTAAAGGGGCTTCAGGTGTTGGGGTGCAACCCTGCAACGTCGTGCTCACGCCCCTGTTGGTGGCAGGACCTCCTCCACTCGAGGGCACTCTTGAGAGCCCCTCCTAAAGGCTGTTCATAGTTTAGTAGTGTATAGTGTTGTAGTGTATAGATGTGTATAGTGTAGTAGTGTACAGTAGTGTATAGTGTAGTAGTGTATAGTAGTGTATAGTGTAGTAGTGTATAGAAATGTATAGTGCAGTAGTGTATAGTAGTGTATAGTGTAGTAGTGTATAGTCGTGTATAGAAGTGTATAGTGTAGTAGTGTATAGTGTTGTAGTATATAGTAGTGTATAGTGTTGTGTATAGTAGTGTATAGTGTAGTAGTGTATAGAAGTGTATAGTGTAGTAGTGTATAGTATTGTATAGTATAGTAGTGTAGTAGTGTATATTGTAGTGTATAGTAGTGTATAGTGTATAATAGTGTAGTAGTGTATAGTAGTGTATAGTGTAGTAGTGTATAGTGTTGTGTATTGTAGTGTATAGTATAGTAGTGCATAGAAGTGTATCGTGTTGTAGTGTATAGTGTTGTGTATAGTAGTGTATAGTGTAGTGTATAGTAGTGTAGTGTATAGTAGTGTATAGTGTAGTGTATAGTGTAGTAGTGTATAGTGTAGTGTACAGTAGTGTATAGAGTAGTAGTGTATAGTAGTGAATATTATAGTGTATAGTATAGTGTATAGTAGTGTAAAGTGTAATAGTGCTGGAGTGCGTCGCCAGGGAAAGGAAGGTCTGCACCGTCCCACTCAACACGCTGCTGTCGCCGCGACCCTCACCGGGACATGCGGATTGAGAAATGAACGAGCGAGCGAATTCAAATGAAAACGGCGCATTCCAGCGTATTTTCTATTCTAAAAACGACTTACCCATTTGACACGCAAACACACGCGGAAGCGACGGCTTCCATGAACCACGTACAAAAGCTCGATTTGCGCTTTAATTAAAATAAAAAAAATCAAACTCGGAGAGCAAACTGAGATACATTCCTTTGTGCACTAAAATGCTGAATAGTGGGGTTCATACAGGACCTAGACAAAGACAAAGATCCCCCCCCCCCCCGTATACCTTTAACAGACTGTTGGGGCAAGTGCTGTTAGCGAGCACCTATGAAGGCCGGAACGACACACAAGGGGTTTGGGTGGCCAGCACCAAGCCCGACCGCCTTTGTCTCCCCAGTAGCGATGCTTACACATCGCACCAGGTACTCATTAGAGGCTAAGTAGACCTAGGGGAGGCCCAAGACCGGTTCAGATAATCGTCACTGGTGTTGGCCGTGAGCGGTCAATCGAACTCGGGTCGCCGGATTCCTAGTGCAGTGCGCTAACCGCTACACCACCGCTCCCCACAATGTTACCCCCCACACACACGCACACATGCACACATCTTCCCACGAGCGAATAGGGGATTCCAACTAAAATACTCAATTGTGGGTTCTATACAGGAGCTAAGCGTACGCATTAGGTAATGCGCTCATTAAACTTTCAGCATAAATACAGACGTAACGTTGCCGACGTAACAAACTCGTGACATTGTACTGGTGCCACAAGAGCATAAAGGGCCCGGCTAATGGTGAACTGCGCCTCGTTTACCATGCAGAGAAACCAAAATGAAAAAAAAGATAATTCATAAATAGTCCTAAACAACAGAGCCACACTCTTTACATTGTAATGCCAAAGTTACATGCGTGTGTGTAGAGAAGAGACAGAGATTGTTACCAGGGGGGGCTCATCAACATTCGCCGATGATCACCCCAGCGCTACCATTTGTGGATATTGTAACAAGCCAGTGATGAAGTGATGAACTGAGAGCGCAAGGCCAGCACATGGGAGCCGTGCATGCGACCCCCGACTCTCACGCCCGCTCTGAGAAACAGACGTTTGCGTTCGCAGGTGCATATGTACAATTGCCAATGAGAAACACTTTTTTTTTATGTATTTAAAACGTAATAATACTTTCGCAATATGAACAAAAAAACCTGTCGTGGTAAATTGCAAGCCATTTTTTTTTACATTCCACGGCCGATGTCAATTTATTTGCAATTATTTTTTTAACTTTCAATAGTGTAATGTTGCCGATTGAACAACCGCACATTAACAAGATTAAGGAAATATTATTTATTTTAACTCTGATGCTGCTGCTAAGAAGAAACTTCTATTTCCTTTGCTTGCACGCTCATCTTCAGGAAAGTTAAAGAATAATTATTTTTAAAAATAAATATCGGTGTTGAATTTTCGTATCGCCTGCTCCCAGGGTTCCAGCGTGCCTCTCTCTCTGAGCCCAACGCAGAGGCCTTCGGGCAAAGCTTTGGAAGCCCGCACGGCAGAGATGCACACACCAAACACGAACCACGGCAATCGACTTGCAAGCACCCGCCAAACTCAACCCGCGCACCACCCACCACCACCACAAAGAACTCCGCACTATCGGCCACCGTGCGCGCGGGGCTCACGATCGCTACGCGTGTGCGCAAAACGGCACGCGGGGAAAGGCGATTTAAATGCATTGCCCACTCTTATTGGTGACCCACCGCACCGCACCCCTCACGGTGTATAATTGGGTAAAACCACACAGCAGCAACATCGCTCCTGAGCGGCAGACTAAACTCACAGCACCCCCGTGCGAGCCTGGCACTTTCAGGACGGCGCGAATACAATGTCCGCTCCTAAATGTTCGTATGTTGAACGTCTTTTGCGCCGAACGTCGCCAACCGTGCTACTCGGAGGTGCGGCCAGGGTTGGGGGAAGAAATATTATTGTCATGAGTTAGCGGCAGAGAATGAGAAGCGAGGTCAGCGGATTGGAGTTCTGCATGAGCAGCTGAGAGTGGGGGTGCGGTCTAGGGACAGAAATGGGAAGCTCCCGCATGGACATTCTTCGTCGGACCCAGTCACCGGCAGAGTCCGGGCTAAAGTCCACCACGGTGGACGCGGCTGCCACCGCCGCGGGGTGGACGTAACGTGCCAGCGAGCGAGCGAGCAAGCAAGGGGCATGCGTGGGCCATTCCTCATAACGACAGCTACGTACGAGAGCGCGAGGCGCCGCCGTGTGATTTATGCGTCGCGGGTTGGCCGTTTGCCACGTCCAAAGTTGTGATAACGAATTATTATCGATGAATATAACGATCATGCATCATTGCGTCGGCGGATGAGATCTACACGTTTAGCGAATAGTTCAGACACGCCGCCGCTACTCAATTGACGGCAACGTGCGTAAATGATACGTGTCCCCACGGCTACCAGACCGTGCGGAGCCCTCCCCCCCCCCCGCACTGCCGTCAGTGCTGCCTCTTGCCTGAAACATCACGTCACGCGTTCCCACGACTGCTGCAAAGAGCCGTGGCAAAGCGCCGAGCGCAACGAGCAGCGCGGTCCACGGGGACTGCCGTCGTCCGCGAGCGCGTGTGGAAAACAACGAGATGGTGACCTTGAAGGGGTCAACAGATTGACTTATCGGGCGAACTATAGTTAGATCAAATGCGTTGTTAGTTTTAGCCCCCCCCCCACCCCGTCATATATATGTATACTGTACATATTAAAGAGTTGGCAAAGATATGATTTCACACCCTATGTTACCGAAACCCGCACAACACAACACACTCATGCCACCGTCCCCACCAGCGCCCCCCCAGTGGCAGATTCATCCCTGGCGGGTGAATCGCGCGCGCTGGGGCACCACGTCCCCCAGGGAGTGGATGGTGGTGGAGCAGGGGATTGGCGGGGAGGTGCACAGCTTCCCCCACTTGCAGCCGAGCGTGGAGGGGCACTGGGAGAAACGAGGTGGTGGGTGCGAGGCTGCCAGGAGCTACGCGTGGGCTGCCGGGAGGGCTGCCGGGAGGGCTGCCGGGAGGGCTTTCGATCGGGCGACGGGGCGGCTCAGCTCATCCGCTTGGCCACGTCCGCGTAGGCCAGCTCAATCTCTCGGTCGGCGGGGCACGTGTTGGTGAACTCGTCGCGCGCGTATGCGCCGCGCAGGTACTTCCACACGCCCGTCATCTCGGCCGGGATCTCGAAGTCCCGGTATTTCTTCGCCACGATCTGCGACACAAAAGAAAACGAGGTTTTGTTTTTGTCTCTTCTGTTATGAACACTTCCTTTGAGACGCAAGCAAGCCATTTGCACCTTCTGGCTCCGACATTCCTCCTCAAAGGCACCAGCGGAACCATCAACCGCGTTAGAACATCAACAGGCCGACGCGCCAATCTCCATCACGAATGGAAAATATTGACGCAAGCCACAGCGGTGCGATAGTGGCCATGCAAGGCAATATTTGGACCATGTGGGATAGTAAACCACTGTAGTCTGCGCCACTTCAACAGAGGAATGGCCAACCCGCACAAACTCGCTCCTGAAGTCCTCCCGTGGCTGCCCAGACATCTGATCATATGACCCTACGCAAGAATAGAACATGGAGGAAAACGTACGGGGAACGCCATTGAATATTGGCGTCATGGCTTCTCAACGCACGCATTCACTCACGTCGTTGGAAGTAATTTAAATGGAAATTTTAAATGTCACGTGCGACGTGGCCGGTGAGCCGAGGCAAAATTTATGCAAGACGATGTGATTTATATCTCGGGGTGAGCAGCTATATCATCATTAATGGTCACGAATAACTTCAAAGAGGCCAAGTTCAGATTTCACTTGGGACTAGTGTCACAACACGGGTTATGAAGACTTTTTTGGGGTTAGATCGCGTAATTATAAATATGTCGTTAACCCACCACCACCACCACCACCACCCAACACAGCCAACTAGTGAGGTTTGTCATGTAAACAAAAAGGACATCCTGATGGAAGTTGAAAGCTGTGACTGGGACTGCCACCTTCACAAAGTGACTGGGACTGCCACCTTCACAAAGTGACTGGGACTCCCACCTTCACAAAGTGACTGCCACTTTCACCAAGTGACTGGGACTGCCACCTTCATAAAGTGACTGCCACCTTCACAAAGTGACTGGGACTGCCACCTTCACAAAGTGACTGGGACTGCCACCTTCACAAAGTGACTGCCAC
>CM025645.2:2263147-2279690 GCA_014621495.2 Entosphenus tridentatus
CCAAGTGACTGGGACTGCCACCTTCACAAAGTGACTGCCACCTTCACGAAGTGACTGCCACGTTCACAAAGTGACTGCCACGTTCACCAAGTGACTGCGACTGCCACCTTGACAATGTGCAGCTTGGGCAGGAGGTTGCAGTCGGCGAGGGTCAGTTCATCGCCGTCCAGGAACTTGCGCGGGGAGATTCCGTCATCCCCCATGCTGCAGTCATCGATCTCTTCGGGAAGGGGCGACAGCAGGTAGTCGTCCAGCTTCTTGAAGGCCTTGAGCAGAGCCTTCTCGAGATCTGCCGGCGGACACGGAGCATGCGGCGGACGCTGCGGTTAAAACCCCTGCAAGCCGGACTCAGCGAAAGGCTCCCTGAAAATAGATGAAAATTCGGAAAAAAATGGCAGCAGAACGCTGAACTTGCCCTCATTATGCTGTGGATCGGAGGATGCGGCTTTCTGTGGCCATGAGGCACCCACTGGCCATCGCTTTACAGTTTGCATCAGTTTACAGAATGGTTTCCTTGTGATGGCTTTGCACTCTCTTGTTAATGGGCAATAATTGTCAATAAATTAAGATATGAATTAGTCCAAAAAAATCCAACTTTACTTTTTACCTGGAACCTCAAACTTTTCCCTCTAGTTGACACTAATCATTTAATAATGTACTCAGATTAAACTTGAGTGATGTTTGCAGAGTTATTCATTTTGTTAAAAAACATATTTGGCAAAGTTATTAGCATTTGGTTATTACTCTTTGGGTCTTTCGGTAAAGTCACGTAGATAGAAAAATGATAAAATAATACAAAATCATGACGTTTTGATCGCAACAAAAATACAGCAGGCGGACTGCTGAGGCAGGAATAAATATAATATCTTCCTGCCTCAGCAGTCCGCCTGCTGTATGTTTTCACCTGAAGACGATTGCTTGTGTTGCGATCGAAACGTCGTGATTTTATTTTATAATTTTTGTCTCCACATGACTTTATCGAAAGACCCAAAGAGTATGAATTCCTGCAGTCACTAAAGCTTTAAGTCAACATTTGGTTGTTATTATTTATTGAGCACTAAATGTTAATTAAAGTCAATGTATATAAGCGTATTCATTTACTGTCTACAAAGTATTTGTAGGATGCTGGAACACTCCCATCACCGGAAAGATCCTCCCCCCTCGTTTAACCCGGCCTTCGAGAGGCTTTACTAAACGATCAACAGCAGGCTAATGTTACCCCCACAACAGTGACGGACTGGGACTAAAAATTGTCCCTGGCATTTTGTAAACACAGCAGGGCCAAAATTGTCGTGCGATCTCATTGGGCCCATTTGGGGCTGGGTCCAAAAAACAAATTGGGCCGGTGAGGAAGTGATCTTTTGAGCTGCTGAATATGGAGCCTTAATGCCAACCGAGAGCGTAAATCAGCAATGAAGCAGACACATTAGACGTAATAACATATTAATAAAAAATATATTTTACTCCGATCACATTTGCAATTTTCCCACACAGACCGGCCCGCCAGCCCTCAGAATGGACCGGCCCACCAGGCATTTGCCCAGACTGCTGCCCTCTGGCCAGTCCGGGCCTGCCCCACACACACACACGACATCCCAAGAGCAAGTAGGCGATTGCAATGAACAGTGGCCGTAAAAAGACACTCGAACTTGCAAGATCGCTTGCCGATATTCACTCTCTATTCGTTTGTTAATGGCGTGGTGAATCATTTCCTTATTGCTGTGGGTCCAATAGCAATGTCAAATACCTTTGGCGAGCAGCCACACATTAACCGCACACTTCAGTCACTTCTACCACTCCAAGATGACCTTGTAGTGATATAGGTGATAGAGCGGCCTAAACTTAGACACATAGTGTTACCGGGTACCTGATTAGTGCGGCTAAGATGCTAATTGCAGTGACAGATTAATGTCACTGCAATTGAAGCGGTCGGCCTCGTATGACCGTGTCCTCTATGAAGTGATGTTGCAGGTCATATAGGTACCCCCCCCCCCACCTCTGATGTATTGATGTCTACTTGCTATCATTGGTATAAACTTTGTCCTTGTAACAAACTAATAATTAGTTACAATTTTAGTAATAAGCCCTTCATGAAAAAGACATTTAAATCCATGTAGCCTACTCAGCGTTACACACAGCATACGGAGTGTCAGGCGTTAGGCACAGATCACCAAAACTATATATGTAGTATAATACCATTTAGCCAGCATCGTTTGATGAGTGTGCTGAGGTTCGTGAGAGTTGCGGCACCAATGCACGCACAGGCGTTCACTCATCTGCGGATTTAGATGCTCCGTTACGTACTGTCATTGGCCTCCTTCTTGGCGTTCTTGATGTAGGCCGAGAACTTGGCAAAGATATCGTTTCCCGCCAGGTTCGACTCCCGGTGCCTGGCCGCCAGCCGCACGTAACTGCCAGAGTAGCAATCAACCACGTGGAGAGAGACAACGAGCAGACATCGGTGATGCAGTGCCCCTTCAACGATAATGGCATGAGCGAACTGATACAATTGCCGTGGGACCTTGTATCGTACGGTACATCGTGGTACCGGCATTTCACGGCCACCCTCATTGAAAGCGCGCCCGATGATACCGTGGCGTAACTCAACAATTTACACTGTGAGACCTCCTTTACCAGTATCAAAATATAGTAATAGGTTTTTGCCCTTTTATCTGGTACAAAAACTGACACCTTTATACAAGGGTCATGTTTGCAATAACCACAACACAAGCAGTCAAAATGCAAACAAAAAGAAACAACTCTGATGATGATAATGATATGCACTGTCCTTGAAGTTGATTGGTCCATACCCGAGACAGCTTTTCTTAGAGCCTAGTCTCCATTGGTGTTGGACCAGATGACGCCTTTGCATTTTGACTGCTTGTGTTGTGGTTATTGCAAACATGATCCCTTGTATAAAGGTGTCAGTTTTTGTACCAAAGGGTAAAAACCTATTACCATAACTCAACAATGTCGCACTCTGCACTGCACGCAGCATTGAATGCTTGACGTTTCTGTGCAGTGCCTTGAGAAGTGGTTGCATTTAGACGCTCTGTGAATCCGCATTGT
This sequence comes from Entosphenus tridentatus, assembly GCA_014621495.2. Taxonomy (NCBI): domain Eukaryota; kingdom Metazoa; phylum Chordata; class Hyperoartia; order Petromyzontiformes; family Petromyzontidae; genus Entosphenus; species Entosphenus tridentatus. The sequence continues at coordinate 2,266,217 of CM025645.2, forward strand.
ATTGTATCATATCATTGTAGTGCGCTTTCGCTAAGTTGTCCCCACCTGAAGAAGGACGCTTGTGTTGCGCCCGAAACGTCGTGATTTATTTGATTTTAAGTTTTTTACCTACGTGACTTTACCGACAAAACCAAAGAGTATGAATCCTTGCAGTTACGAAAACTTCAAATCTAGGATTAGCACAATGTTGTATTGTAATATTGTATTGTGCTACAATATACATTATATTGTATGCACATTGTATTGTGCTACAATATACATTATATTCTTGATTTTAAGCTTTCGTGACTGCAGGAATCCATACTCTTTGGTTCTTTCGGTAAAGTCACGTAGGTATAACGTGAGTTTACTGAAAGAACCAAAGAGTATACATTATATTGTATGCACTTTGTATTGTGCTACACTGCAATATGTATTGTATTATAACTGAATACATATTGCAATGTGAATGAAAGTGTAGTGCGTGAATTAGACGCAGACTTGTACTTGCAGGCAACACAACGGGTAACTCTTTAACAGGATTGTAACAGAGGGTGGTGACCACCACGGCTAACTACACTAATACTTGCGGCTCTTCTATAACCAGACCCGGACAGCCAACGTGCTGCCTGGTCCACACGTGGAGACCGAGGATGGAGGATGGCGACTTCATTACTTCATTGGTAAAGATTGTTTTGATTCAGATATAAGAAAGAATAGTTGCTTTATATATTTATTAAAAATGTTATTACTTGCCTAATTCATGTTATAGTAGTATAATTGGATTATAAAATATATTATATTACAAAGCATTATACATTGTTATTCTTTGGGTCTTTCGGTAAAGTCACATAGATAGGTTCAAAGAAAATCACAAAAACTACGACGTTTCGATCGCAACACAAACAGTCATTATCAGGAAAAGGGAGCTTAGCTTCTAAAGACAACTGTTTATAAAGGTTTGAAATGGGCGTTGCCCAAATGTCAGCAGCCAATGTTAATGTAGGTGGTGGACAGCGACTGCGGCGGTGGTGGGTTGATCCCCTGCTGATTTTGCACCAATCAAAGGGCTGCCAGGTAAAAATTAGCATGTTAATGTGAGTGATTAGCATGTTAATGGGAGAGATCAGCATGTTAATGGGAGATCGTCGAGCAGCAACCGTGAGGATGGCGCGCGAGGTGGCTGTGTTAGTGTGAGAAATTTAATCTGATAATTGGTTTTTTACCCTTTTATCTGGCAACAAAACTGACACCTTTTTTACGAGGAGTCATGTTTGCATAGACCACAATACCTGCAGTCATAATGCAAACAAAACACATAACTCTGATAATGTATGCACTGTCCTTGAAGTTGATTGGTCCACACCCGAGACAGCTTTCCTTAGAGCCTAGTCTCACATGGTGTTGGACCAATTTAATCTGTTAATGTAAAAAATCAGAGCCGAAAATAACAAATAACATTGGAAGGTGGTAGGATGGGAACATCACAGACAGTTATGACTTAAACTGGTCAATAACGTCCTTCCAATGATTGCTCAGTTTGTACCCATCTTCTCGGTTGAAATTGTGTCTGTGTCTATATATATGTGGATGGCTTCATGAACGAATCTTTGTTGATAGCCAGTGGGTTTGCAAAGAAATCAATTTCGTGTGAGCCCACCGCATTAAAACAATGATCAGCTACGGCCGAGGTATTTGTCCTACCGTGTTTCAGATCTGCCTGATGTTCACGAACACGATCCGAGACATGTCGCCTAGTTTCCCCAATGTAACTGCTGCCGCAGATACAGCTTAGTTTGTAGACGCCGGGGTATTGCATGTCAGGGATCACACCCTTCACAGATGGGATCAGATCACGAATATTATGTACTGTGTTAAATCGAACCTGGATCTTGTGTTTGCTCATGATTTTGGAAATATTTTTGGTGACCCCTGCTATGTATGGCAAGGTGATAGTTTTGATTGGGTCCTCAGATGGTTCTCTCCCAACGGTTGGGGTGATAGCTTTACGGATTGTGTCGTCTGAATATTCATTCATCTTCAGAGCTTGGTGTACGTGTTCCAGTTCACTGGCTAGGTGATGATGGTCGGAGATGCATCGAGCTCTATGGTGTAGAATTTTGATGAGGGACTTCTTCTGGGATGGATGGTGGCGGGAGTCAGGTTTTAGGTAGGCATCCGTATGGGTGGCTTTCCTGTATACAAAGTGTCCCATTGAGCCATCTGGTCTCTTTTCGATTAAAACATCCATGGTAACTTGCCATTCTTTTCCACCTCCATGGTGAATTTGCTTACTAGGTGTATGGAATTGATGTGATTGAGGAATTGGTTAACTTTCGGTTTATTTTCGGTTTCGGCCAAAAGTATTTTTTTTACTTTCGGTCTGGTTTCGGTTTGGGCCGAAACTGATATTGACTTTTGGTCATAATTCATCAACCTAAGATATATTTTGAGAATATAATGCGAGTGCTACGTCTATCACTCTGCCTATCGGCCGGTCAGTCGGCGCTAGGCAATCCTATGCGATAGGCTGCAAACACACATACACACGTTAGCAGCAGCAGCTTGGGAGCGAGGTTACAGCCACAACCATGGTCTGCTAATGTAGATACGACCGGTCAACAGACGGCAGCCTGTCTGGCTGAATGCGGAAAAACTGTTGTTTCTTAACTACAACATTCGTTTGTTTGGATATAATTACTAAGAAAGTAACACGTAAAGATTTGATATTTAGCGACTCTTACTGCAGGCTCTGAATGATTAGTTCTAGATTTATATTTAATTAAAGTAGCATTGCATCATGACATATTTCATAAATTTTGTGTTCGGTAACTTCGGTTATTTCCCTTTCTGTTTCGGTCTCGGTCGAAAGTGAAGTTAAACTTTCGGTTTCGGCCGAAAGTCAATTTTTAACTTTCGGTTTCAGTCGGCCTCTAATTACGTTTTACAGAACTAAATTGGAGGGGGGGGGGGTGGTCACAAAACACCACCCTGTACAATGTGCATTGCATTTGTAACCTGTGTGGTTATGTATTTGTTAAATGGTGCATATTTTCACGCTTCAGTAAGGAGAACCTCTTTAATTTTCTTTTGAACATTTTTTTAAAGTGCTGCGCAATTGTGTTATAAATGTATTTATTATTTATCCATGTTTATATCAATTATTAATGCTTTAATATGTTATTGTAACATTTATTAAAGTTGGGTGTTTAAATATAATGTTTTTAGGGTGAAAAAGGTCAACTTCCGATCGTTTTGGAACAAATGAAGCATTTTACACGGATTTCCTATATTCGATTAACGGTAATTTCAATTAACGATGGTTTTACTGGAATCAATTAATATCGTTAACCGAGGGACCACTGTAAAATTGTCTCTTAATACATTGCAATGTACAGTGCAACACAAAGCACCATACACACTGTGTTGGAAGACACTGTAATGCAATGTACGATATGGAATGTGCATTGTGTTGTGTACACAATATAATACTGTGGCACAACATGCGCAAAGCTGCGACAAAGCTGTACTTTGGGGGTGAGAGCTGCTCCTCCAGGAACTCCTCAATCTTGTTGACGTCGGTCTTCACTTCGCCGTTGAACGTCAGGAACGGAGGGTGCGTGCCGGGGGCCAGGTTCTGTAGTTCCGGTGGCTTCCTGTGACAACATTCCCACAAGTAGAGTGCGTCAGACTTACGAGCGAATGAACGCACGGACGCCCCGGTAAACATGCGACGCTGGGCCAATGGTTGGTTGGCATGTGGCTGGGACCTTTGGAACAATGTCGGCCCAAAATTTGTTCCAATGTTCCATGATTACTCGGACATTGTGAGTCCTTGCCATGTGCATTCATATCCGGTTGTTTTTTAAGAGAGAGTGGTAATTCATCAGCTTAATCCAGAGCGTAGTAGGCCAGGCGAAATGATGCATCAGGTGGGAATGTGAGTTCTGTATCGATGTGCCAAAGACACCCACCAAGGTGAGTGGGATCATACGGGTACTTTTAGGAGCTAGTACAAACAGGTTTCATGATCCACCTTCACAAACTTTGAGTGGTGTCCCTTGTACGTGAGTTTGTTTTCCCCAGGCACTCCGATTTCCTCCGGTACACCGATTGACTGAAATCGGGCTTCATAAAAACACCCGATACAGGGATCTCCTGCAAAGTACACCTTGTGATAAAGCAATGCTACTCTCACTTAAACAAACTAGAATTTCGGAGGCCTATGGCCGCCTTATTCTAGCTCCTGCAGTGGGCTTCTCAGCGCTACGCACCTCGCCCGTCGCCCCCACTGATGTCCTCCCCCCCCCCACCATGTGTGCAGATACTACTGACTAGTGTATGTAGGGTGTGTAGGCATATGATGGTCAGTAGATAGTAGATACTATTGACTAGTGTATGTAGGGTGTGTAGGCATAAATAGTCAGTAGATAGTTGATACTACTGACTTGTGTATGTAGGGTCTGTAGGCAGTAGACAGTAAATACTACTGACCCTATTGTATGCAAGGTGTGTAGGCATATAATAGTCGGTAGATAGTAGATACTGCTGACTCGATTGTATGTAGTGTGTAGGCATATAGGCTGTAGATAGTAGATACTACTGACTTGTATGTAGAGGGTGTAGGCATGTATGCCTACATATACTATTGACTATTGTATGTAGGGTGTGTAGGCATAGAGTAAGTAGATAGTAGATATTATTGACTATTGTATGCAGGGTGTGTAGCCATATATGCCTACAGATACTGTTGACTATTGAATATAGGGGGGTCCACTTTCTATAACTTTTTAATTCAGGCCTTTTGAAAGGCTCTTATAATTTAGTCGACGGACAAACGGACCGCTGGGCTTTCAAAATCGATAAATTACCATGATTCATAATAGATTTTTGGTTCAGATCCTCGACCCGACACAGCCAATTAATAAAATTGTCACGTGAACACACGTGCCAGTTTATGACTGCTTCAGCACCACGGGTTTGTTGTCAGAATATTGAAAATGTCCTCCAGTCGCGGGGCTTAAATAGGTAGTGTGATGTCATCAATGTGCGCCCACACACGCGTTTTACCTGCGAAATCGAACCAAAATATCAATCGTGGATCAATTTGGTTTCGAAAGCCGCGCGTGTTGAAAATAAATTACCACGTTCTCTTACTGTAATGTCACATCAGGTTTTTAAAACGACTACGACACTACGTATGTATGTTGAACTTCTTTCGCACCGTACGTAGCCAACCGTGCTAGTCATTAAATCCAATCAAAGCGACTGGGTAGCGCTCGGAATACCGAGGAGAAAAATCAACCCCACGCGGTGCGCACATCCGTACACGCGAACTCATGCGCAGTGTGGTCAACGAGAGTCGATCGAGTGGTGTCGTGAGCATGCCTGCCAACTAACCGCACAGAGGTCAGCAAAGGTGACGCTAGCGTTTCCTCAGGAAAGCGCACAACGCCCCCACAAATATGCTGCGAGCACAGTGGGGCACACACATCACCTCTAATACCAAATGCCACGAATGTTACTTTGATTCCAGGAAACCCATACGCCCACCACAGTCCACCCATCAAACCCTCCACATACGTTTATGGATACAGCGTTTAAACGCACACTTATGTGTGGCCATTGTCAGTCCGCTGCATGTGCGTACGTATGCATGTTGAATTTCTTTTGCACCGTACGAAACCAACTGTGCTCATCGGAGGTGTGGGACCTGTTGTAGGCAGCTATTTGACCTAACTGTTATCCACTGCCAGCGGTATAAACCAGGGTTCTTAGCGCAGTGCACCAACCACTGCTCCACCGCTCCCCACTGCCACACACATCGAAGATAGCTGCAGTTCATACTGCCAATGGAAAGTGAGCCTCCATGAAATGTCACAGTCTTCCGTCAACACGGGCTCTTATGTTGCTGCTGTTTTCCATTCGCGACGCATGGGCCACCGCGACAAAATAGAATTCTCTGTGTTGACGATGGCGATTGCGTCAATCCATAATAAGTAGCCGTTTGTGCACGCAGCAATGAGCCCATAAAACACTACCCCCATCACCCAAGGGGTAATGGAAAGGGGGTCAATCTCAGTGTGTTTCAGATGAGAAATAATCAAAATGCAGTTTCTTCTCCTTTAACGCAGTAGTTGCATTCCTGAAGAACACCGCATTATGGAAAAATCGCGTTATAATGAATAATGTATAATGTAGGATAAAGCAGAGCCCGCGACAACACGTACGATGCGTACGCAGGCTGAACAGAGGCTGAGGCGCGTGAGTAGCATCTAGAAGCATCCAGCAGCATCCCAATGCCTTGCGTGATGCTACGCCGAGGCAGCCGTACAACCGCTTATTCCTACTCATGCGATATATATCCAATTCACATCCTTGTTATCAAAAATGTATTCCCTAATACATCCATCGCGTTATAAACCAATTCGCATTATGAAAACGCGGCGTTAGAGAAGAACAGACTTACATGTATCGCTTCACAATACAATCTACCAACATCGTAAACACACCTATTGTACTATGCACTCTACAGGACTCTCTCATTCATAACAGTTTTTTAGACAGATTGCATAAGTAAAACATGTGTCATGCACCCTCCACCAGCCGATACAAGCCAATTAAACACATTCCTGCGGAGGGAGATGGTAGGAACGTTGGGTTGCTCGGTCAATGGCCAGGGTCAACGGCGGCGTGGTGTATTCCGCAAATATGGCCGACTGTGAGGGCGGGCACAAGCCGGCGTGAGTAGGTTAAACGTTGAGTTTTATAAGGGCACCACGGGGTGACCAGCCCCTCCCCACCCAGCCCCACCCCTCCCACCCCCCACCCAGCCCCACCCAGCCCCTCCCCACCCTCCCCACCCAGTCCCTCCCCACCCTCCTCTCTCCACCCAGCCCCACCCCTCCCATTTTTGGATGCACGATGGACGGACGGACACAATAATCCCCTGTGGGCTGGTGTAACCAGGAGGTTCCTACCAGTATAAAGTTGTTACTTGAACAAACGTGGCCAAGTTGTTAGTGCTTCAGCACTCCCCAGTGTGTCATGTTGCAGAGCAATCCATAATGTTTCGCTGGCAGTTACAACCAGCATCGTCGCCAGAAATTATGAATTGTGAGAAGGGGTGGGGTTTAACACATGCAATTACTTATGCAATCCGACGCAAAAAAATCAGGTAATGAATCGTCCAATCAGTCGCGAAAGGCTAAGTGTTAAAACTAAATTTCGATTTAAAGCTTTCGTGACTGCAGGGATTCATATTCTTGGTTCTTTCGGTAAAGTCACGTAGAAGAGAAATAATAAAATAATAAAACAATATAATAAAATTCTCACGACGTTTCGGCCACAACGCAAGCAGCCGTCCTCAGGTGAAGAAACAGAGCTGTCGGAAAGACAGCGTCCTAATGAACACTGCTAAGCTTGGCAGCTTATTTACTTTGTCAAGGCTCTCTCCTCTCCCAAAGGTTCGTAAACGTATTTATTTTTTAAATCGCCCAAAACTTTGTTGTGCGTCTCACATCCCGTGGCGTCTTATAATCCAGAGATCACGATTGTGATGCATATCACGGGGGTCTTGGCCGTCCACATCGCAGTAAACAACTGTGCGCTGAAACTACCGGACTGCTGTCAGAATTGGACCGATGAGTTGGCAGTAGTGGCGCGGTGGCGAGCACGCTGAACGCGAGGCTATTGAGCTGCCCTTTGTGTGGTGTCACTCGGGGCGGGGGAGTGGGGGCGGTCGCGGAGTGGAAATGCACAGAGGCAGCGAAATTTCAAAAGGCGTCAGGGGCCGATCGTGCCACGCTGCGGGATTATGGAACGTTGCTGAACTCCGAGTAACTGCACGATGGGACCACGAATGCCGAAATGCACTAATTTACACGAACTTGTTATTCTAATTGTCACGCTGATTGAGGCACTAATTAATGCATTCCACACTGGGGGCCGACAAATGGCCGACCTCGCTCGGTTCATTTATTTGGCTAAAACAAAAGCAAAAATGCTGGAGACCATCCCTTGCCATCTTTGTGATAATTGACAGTGATCATTAAATGAGGAATTTTTCAAGTAGGCCCACATTCATAAATTCTCGCATGACCTAGTTCCCACTGCCGACTTATCGTACGCCGCGTAACAATGCTCACACATCAAGTGCCTCTCTCCGAAAACCAGGTCTCTTTAGCGTTCCGCAATGTAAAGAGTCCTCTGATAATTTCCTCTGATAATTACAGGCAACACATACAAAAAAATTTCCAACAGCTATTATTTATATTCTTGGATCTTTCGGTAAAGTCACGTAGAAGTGAAAAAATAAAAAAATAAAACAATAAAATTATCACGACGTTTCGACTGCAACACAAGCAATCATCATAATTTCACACCTGATGATGATTGCTTGCGTTACAGTCGAAACGTCGTGAGAATTTTATTGTTTCATAAATATATATTTTATTATTTCCCTTCTACGTGGCTTTACCGAAAGAACCAAGAATATGAATCCCTGCAGTCACGAAAGCTTTAAATCTAAATTTAGCTATTATTTAGTTTAACACGTAGGCTTTCGCGTAAATATGAATGTGTCGTTAAACCCGCCACCACCCGACAAAGCCAATGATTAAGGTTTGTCACGTGCACAACACATTCCAATTCGTTACTAGTTCAGCACACCGGTGTGTTGTAGAGTAAAGCAATTATTTAAGCGCATTGTTTGGGTGATACCTTGCACAAGCACCAATCACAATAAAAACTTAACAATACAACTCAACACACATTCCTCAGTAACACTGTGGCTTTAAATTGAAAATGAATAAGCCTATTGTATGATTTTTTGTTTCATTTTTAAGGCAGCGTTCATGACAAATGTGTCGAGTTGGTTTAACATGTAGGCTTTCGCGACCAATATCATCCATAGAGGTTTTTGTGGGTTAGATCGTGTAAATATATGAATGTGTCGTTAAAACCCGCCACCGCCCGACACAGCCGGCTAGTAAGGGTTGTCACGTAAACAGAACGTGGCCAATTCGTCACTAGTACAGCACACTGGTGTGTTGGAGAGCCAAGCCACAGCATTTATAATCTGAGTACGACGTTTCGCCAGTAATTCCAACTGAGGAAGAGTGGCTCTACAGATCACTGGAATATAATCGACACAATTACACAGCAATCAGTTGATAATGTATTTAACAAAACTAACACTTCCCAAATTAACACATTTGCTAGACTGACTAACAAACAACTCTCAACTAAAAATTAACATTTTATAAATCAAACGGTGATCAACATGACTAACGTTTAATTCTCCAGCGATATGGTTTCAGGCCCGTCTAAAGGTCTTAACATTGCTGTTGCCCCACGTACAATCCTTGTCGATGAGATAATTTCTGAAGTGGAATCAGCAGTTAGACATCTCCCCCATAATCAAGCTGAGATGACTAGGCATGAGGTTGCCAAAGTTATTGAGAACAGCAAATTGCCAAAAAAATATATTAATTTCAGTGAAGCAAAAGCCTTCAGAGAATTGAGAGCAAGTAAAGATATACAAATTCTTGCTGCTGATAAGGGACGGTCGACTGTTGTGATGCCCCGTGAGGACTACGATAATAAAATCAAAGATTTACTCGATGAAGGTACCTACCTTAAAATATAACCAGACCCAACCAGCACCTTGGAGTGTAAAACAACGGCAATCATTGCCAAGTCATCAATTCTCAAGGAAGAGCAATAGCTGATCAAAGTAAGGGCATCAAAACCACCAAGACTTTATGGGCTACCAAAAATTCACAAACCTGATGTCCCATTAAGACCCATAGTTAGTACAATAGGCTCTGCCACGTACTAATTAGCACAATACGTAACGAATAAAAATACAGCCCTACATCGGTAGGACCTCTTCGTTCATCAATAACTCTGAACATCTCGTAAATATAATTAAAGATATTAAGCTCAACCCTAATCATATTCTCGTAAATTTTGATGCGACTTCTCTGTTCTCGTGGGTTCCGGTCAACGAGTCAATTAAATGACCGACACTGGTAATGAACAAAGGTTTAGCCAAAGATATCCCAAGACGAGCTGAACGCTGTCTAAAGAACACCTACTTCTTGTGGCAAGGTGACTTCTATAAACAAAAGGAAGGAGCAGCAATGGGCTCTCCTTTGTCTCCTGTGATAGCGAATTTGTACATGGAAGATTTAGAAACAAAAGCAATAGCTTTAGGCACACTAAAACCATCTGCTTGGTTTAGATATGTGGATGACATATTGGTGGTCTGGTCACACGGCAAAGATACACTGAACGCATTTCTAAATCATCTCAACTCGCAAACCCCATCCATCCAGTTCACCATGGAAGTGGAAGCTGACAGAACTCTACCATTTCTGGATATTCTGCTCGGACGGGGTAGAAATGGTAAAATAACACACACAGTGTTTGCCGACAGAAAACGCATACTGACGCCTATCTGATTGCAGTCACACCATCACCCCGCACAGAAATCTGCTCTTATCAAGACGTGCATTCATCGAGCTAAGAAAGTGTCAGATGGTGACAGTCTGAGAAGGGAAACTAATCTTCTTAAAGAAGCGCTGCAAATGAACGGTTACAATGATGCACAAATCAACAGGGCATTGAATACCAAAACCAAATCAAATGACAAGAGCACTGAAATGGCCCAAGTAATGAAAACGATCAAAATACCGTACATTGCGGGAGTAACTGAAAAACTAGCCAGATGTTTGGAAAAACAAAACATCCGAGTCAGATTTGGCACGGTACATACAATGCAGAAATTAATATATGGTACAAAAGATGCATTACCGAAGTAATCAACAGAAGGTGTGTACAAGATTAACTGCACGTGTGGAAAATGTTATGTTGGACAAACAGGACGAATGATCAGCACAAGCAACTGGTCTGCCACCGCACGCTGTTCGCAGGCCCTCTCGACACGGTCGGTACCTTTTGATGTCAACAGTGGTGACGTTGAAGACGACGCCCTTCAGCCAGAGGATCATGAAGAGGCGCTGAGAAAAAGGGCAATTTCCAATGCTCTCTCCATCGCTCCCTGCCTGCAAGACACAGAACCCACACAGTGGCCGTCTCAGTGTTGATGCTTTGGCATGCAAAAATTTCAGAGATTCGTCAAACAGCGGCTATTGTTTAAGCCAGGGGTCGGCAAACCAAAATAAGAAGAACAATTTTCTTCAAGTTCAGTGAAAAAAACACGAAATATTTCGAGAGCCGCATTGCATGTGAATAGAAGACAGTACTTTATGAATAATGTCAAACCATACTTTTTGTGATCAACACTTGAAGAACAGCACACGCACAATGATTTGTAATGCCGCATTACGAGTCGTTGTTGGGCTTTTAGACGTTCACCGTTGATCGAAAAAATGAGCTGTGTTTTTTTTACTTTGCAATTCTAATGTCGTGAGCCACGAAGCGGTCCTTAAAGAGCCGCAGTCGGCTCCTGGAGCCACAAGTTGCCGACCCCTGTGGTCTAAGCTCACGATCCGTGCCACGATCCGTGCCACAATCCGTGCCACGATCCGTGCCACAATCCGTGCCACAATCCGTGCCACGATCCGTCAGGGGCTTTGCCCACAGCATCCCCTTTAAAATCGAGGCCTAAGGCCCATTTCTGCAATTTAGCCTTACGATTTTATTCTGCTATCTTACGATTATTTTACTCTTTTATTCATGTTTCTTCATACCTGGTAACCCATATGGTTTACTCCGTATTCTTGTACAGGGAAATTGAGTTTTCAGGTCCATACGGCGTACAGCCGTTTCAATACAGGGGAAAACACGTTTTGTTTTTGTCAAATTATTTTGTTTCTTCCTTGTGATGGGACTTTGTAGGTTGAACGTTGAGATATATAAGGGCACAGGGTGACCAATGAGGTCTGAATTGGTCTGTAATAAGCTAAGGCACTGATAAGGGGTTGATAGGTGTGTTTCCTTCTCGTTATGTATTTAATCATCATTATAGTGGTTGTTTTCGTGAGTGTTTTTACGACATTTATCATTGTAAATGTTTTTAGTGGCCTAGAACCGTGTGGCAAGAAACGGCATTATTCTTATAGTAATAGGTTTTTACCCTTTCAACTGGTACAAAAACTGACACCTTTATACAAGGCATCATGTTTGCAATAACCACAACACAAGCAGTCAAAATGCAAACAAAAATTATTATTCTTGATTGAAGTTTCAAAGGTGCACTGATTTCGGGAGGTGTTTGTCATGGGTTTAACGTGAGCCCTTGCAGTCAATAAATGCTGCTATTATTAGCAAAATGTAAAAAAACAATTCTTAAACCGCAACCCTGAGTCGTGACAATTCATGACACTTGCGTACCAGGTGAAGCAATACACCACTCATGCGTGTGATGGGGTTTCACCATGACAAGCACATGTAGGAAGTGCGAAATATTAACCTTAAAAGAGAGTCGAGAATTACTGCGGAAAAGCAGAACAAACATTGCAATGAGGACACTGAACAGCCATTAACTCGTGTAGATATATCATCATCGTCATCATTATTTTTTGCCATCGTTAACATGTGCCAAGTGCTGCGTCCTGTGGTGTTTTAGCTCAGCATAACCCGATGAGTTCGCCACACAAAAGTCCAGACACAGTGTCAGAGGGGTACATTAAAGTTATTCTCAATCCACTGCTGGATGAAGGCCTTCCAAAGCCACCGACACCTCTCACAATCCTACGATACCGCGGTCCATGAGAGCGAGCGCCTGCACGTGATCTCATTTCATCGCTCCGTCTCTCTCCCCAGTCCACGTCGTTTCCCATTCCTTCGCTGCCATTTCGCTATTATTGTTGGCCATCGTCCGTTCGATCGATACGTCCTGCCCAAGCCCACTTTACTTTCGTTAAAGGTTTCTCTGCCTGTCTCTCAGCGTAATTCCCAGCCTGCATTTCAACAACGTGCTTTCCCGTGCACGCCTTTTAGATATTGTTCGATATTTCTCTCTCATTACCACATTTTGAACCGATTAAAACCTTTTACCTGTGGTACCCGATGGGAAAGGGAGTCAAGGAGAGTATCAGAAACGAAGGAAAGAGTGTGAGGCAAGAAGGGGAGAAGGGGGAGGAGGGGGAGAAGGGATCAACACGTCCAAGATGTTGATAATGAGAGGGTGATGATGAGAGGGCAGGGGCAGCCTTGTCCCTGTGAAAACAGGCACTCCTCCGTGCAGCTCACTTACGTCTGCTCATTCATTCTCTCTCCATCTCGGAGAGGGGAGGGATTCAGAGTTGGGATGGCCACACCTGGGAAGCTTGAGCTGAGTTAGCTACATAAATGTCAACGCATCTTTTAGCTATTGTGGGTTATTCTCTAACCTGGCCGATAAACCCACCGTCATATTCTTGGTTCTTTCGGTAAAGTCACGAAGAAAGAAAATAAAAACATAAAAAAATATATAAAACAAAAATTCTCACGACGTTTCAAGAAAATGTTATTGCTGTGGATTTCA
>CM025645.2:2336381-2347808 GCA_014621495.2 Entosphenus tridentatus
CCCCTCCTCACCTCACTCCTACCTCACCCCTCACCTCACCCCTACCTAACCTCACACCTTACTCCCTCACCGATCCTCACCTTGCTCCCTTCTTACAGTTCACCGTCTCTCCTCACCCCTCCCCACTCCCTCACCCTCCCCTCTAGCCACCGCACGCCCTCCCCTTAGCTCACCCTCTCACCCAACTCACCTCACCTCACTCACCTCACCTCACTCACCTCACCCTCCCCTCACACCCTCACATCCCTCCCGCTCGTCTATACACAAACGAAGCGCGAGATATAACGGAGCCCCCACCCCCTTCTCCTTTTATATGTAAATGAGGCGCGAGGTGGAATTGAGACCCCCACCCACCCCTCTTCTATGCAAATGAGCGTCGTCTATGTAAATGAGATGATGATGGAGGAGGATGGAGGAGGATGATGATGAGGATGGAGGGGAAGCCCCTTGGCCGCGCTGTCTCCGCCGCGCGCGCCGAGGTGGAGTGAGCGAAAGAAGACGCGGAGCGATGCCCCCCACCCCCCACAGCCCCCACCCCACACCCCCCACAGCCCCCACCCCAGCCCCCCTGCCCCCACCCCTCCCCTCCCACACCGCACCTCAGCCGCTCTCCATCTACGGCGACTGCCGCAGGAGCCACCAGCGGCAAAGCCCTCTCGGAGGGGGCTTCTAAAGCGTGACCATTGTTTAAAGAGACGGGGGGGGGCATCACACAAAAAGCTCCCGGGGGGAGGGAGTGGGTGTGGGGGGGAGGAGGTCATGACACAGTCAATGTTGAAGCAAATGTCAACGCCAAATAGAATGAGTAACGACTTGATCTGCTAACTAACACCTCGTGTGTGTTTGGGGAAAGGCTGCGACGCCGTGACGATAAGAACTTAGAGTTGGGGGGGCTCGGGTGAGCTCCCCCTCAGCCCCCCAGATACCGTCTCCCTCCCTACCCCCTTCACTTTGACTACAATGCAACCTCTTCGTATCCGCTAACGTCCCAAATGTTTCTCTCTCGCGCGCTACGCAATGTGGGCAATGGGACGGGAGGGGTTCCAACTCCGCCAACGTCCCTTAGGTCTTAGATGATGCTTGGCCATTGTTCTGAATGTAATGTAAAATGTACGTAGGCGTGTACAGCCCTGCTGTCACTCTTCACTGCTGGATGAGGGCTTCCCCGCGTCCCGTGTGGGTCGCGTGGATTGTTTGGCAATCATTCTGATGCGGGTTGGTGGAAGGCAAAGCAACCTTTGGAGCCGCGATATAATACGACCTCTGTTGTGCACCACAACTCCAGGTGGCAATTACTCGATACAACAGACGTAAGGGTTGCCTTTGGTGCGACTAAAAAGCTGATGTGAACAGGCTGGAAGATGCACGCTATTGTTCCACAAGTCACACTTTGAGAAAAAGAGAATGGGGACAAATTCCGCCGAGGTAAAACAGGACACGTACGTGTCTGCTTACGCTGTGGAGACTGTGAAATGTATTTCTACAAGGTCGGCTCACCGAAAGATTGAGAAAGCGTTCGTCAACTTGGCGTAGCCCACACCGGCTTGCATCTCGTAGTAAAAACGTCTGTGTCACAACGGGTGCGTCAGTAACTGTTGCCATGTCCCACGGATGGAAGCCACTAAAGTCAAAGGCAATTAAAGAAGCCAGGGGGTCAGAAAACATACACAAACCTAAGCAAGCTCTTATATTCCGGGGAAATGTATGATACATTATTGTTATTTTACAGATCAGAAATTATGCCAAAGCACGCCACATTCTGCCAACACAACAAGCGATGCATCATTGGAATAGACTGCCGAATGCCTCTCTAGAAATAAACAAAAACCTGACAAGTCTGATATCAACGAATAGTAAAGTTCACTCTCATCGCCTGAAAACTACATACGGTCCTTTTGTTAATCCACTCACTGATGGACCTGTGAGCTATCTACACACGCTAACTTCGTAATGCTAAACATGCAATCCTGTAATGCAGAGTTCGGTTATCCGTGGGTGCATTTACCAGCGTCGATGATTAACCGTGATTACCAAAAACAAACATCCTTTTCTTTGCCGTGTTCATACATTTTAATAGCATAGGTTGCATTTATTGCGTAATATCCGTGTTGTTTTTATTTTATTTCAATCACCCTTCTCCCGTTTTCCCAAGAGTTGACCATACGCTAAATCTGGAGGTTAAAAAAACCCCACAACACTGGTTTAATAATAAAAAAATATTTTCATTATTTGTCAATCCACTGCTGGATAAAGGCCCTCCCTGCCCCGTGTCCATTAAAGATTATGTTTGACCTCGCTGGTCAGTACGCAAGGTTGCCACCTATTCCCACCGTGAGACCAAACACCGGTCATTTCTCAGCCAGAACTCGGCCTATCAAAACCGTGCAGTATACCGTCATACATCTTAACGTAACACCGTTACGAGATCTCTGTACAAATCAATTCCTGCACACGCACACACGCAGATGCCAATTCTCGTCAACCCCGAACGGGCGGCAACCCTATCATATCATCACTTGCCACCGATGTTAGCCGTGACAAGGGAATCGAACTCAGGTTGCCTTAGATTCATAGTTGTGGCACGGCTTAAAAAGCCAATGTGCCAACAAACTCCCATCGCTCTGTATCTGGAGGTGAAAATCTCTGTTCTGCCAACGCTGGACCCGTGGGGCGCGTGACACGTGGACACGGACGCGCACGCGCGTGTTTGACGTTGTCACGGCAACCGAACGAGAGTTGGGGGGGTGTGTGTGTATCGGGGTGCTGGAAATAAAAAAAACATTAATGGGGGCCCTCTTATCTCTACACTCTCAGGTCCAGGAGAATTCCTCCCGAAAACAAAGACGAACCCCAACAACAAACAAAAAAGGCTGACATACATTCAATAAAAAAGACACGCGCGCACAAGCCTGCAATGTTTCATTGTCCTTTTGTTACACAAAGCTGCGATGTGGTAAATGTAGAGGTGATGGCAGCGGGCTCGGGTCAGCCGAGCGAATCAGCGCTGCACATTGAAGTTGGAGCGTTAAGTTCGAATCCTGGTCAGGGTTAACGCATTTCCAATCTCGTCATCGTCATCACCACCGTAACATCGCACATCTTCATACAATTGTTCTCTACACGGTATAGAACATTTATATCAATATCAAAAATGTGACAGTTTAGTAAAATTAGGGCACTTTATTCAGCGAACGCCCTAATTGTAGACAATAATTGTAAACTTATTTTGCTATGATTGGCTGAGCATGTGGTAATCCTGACACTACCGTATTAGAAATTGTGAAACTTGGATGACAATGCCTTTAGAATAACATTGGCCACCCATTTCAGTTTGTCTTTGTCCCTCGACTCCCTCCTGTGATCAGCACACTTCCAGTCGGCATCATTGCCGGCGTCTCAAAAATAACCTGACCAATGCAGCTCACTGCAACGATACACTTGCAATTATTGTAAAACACAAGGCTTTCAAGTGCAAGGGTCTGATTCGTCAATTTAGTAGTTTTTTGTGGGAGGGGTAGAAAATCAACAGAATATATTTTTCATTGAAAATCCGGTGGTAAACCCAACTCATTGCAATGATAGCTACTTTGTTTTAATCAAATGCGTAGACTATCTTTTTGAGTGCCAAATTATTATGTTTTATCTTTAACCGGGATGTTTTTATTTTTTATTACTGAGGTGGATTATCTTTTGTGTTGGGGGTGGTGTGCTGTGATTAACGTGTTCGTTTCCCAGAATTGTCCTGAACATAACTACAGTATATTGGATGGAGTTCGTGAGATGTAGCTTAATACATTGCGTGCTACATTATAATTCTACAAAATATTAAAAAAATCGTGTTCGCATGTAGTAAATGTTTTTTTGGAACGACGTATGTATAATTTGTCCCATAATTTTTTTCAAATAAAACAGGACACTTATCGGAATATAAAAATGGTTAATTGTAAATTAGTAATCCAATTATCTGTTGCCCAATTTATATCGCTTGCCATTGGAAAACAACTTAATAAATTATGCAAACATCGGGAACGTGGCCTTAAATTAGTACTGTACTGTGTCTGGGGCGGCTTGCAAACATCAGCATTGGGGAGACAAAGGCAGCCGGGCAGTGGTGCTATCGGACTTCATAGGTGCTCGCTAACACCACTCGCCCCAGCGAGTGGTGTTAGCGGGGGGGGGGTGTAATCTTCGTCTTATTGCTCATCACGAGTTGATATTGAGTGGCGTTGAGCAGGTGCTTTGCCTCGAATTGTAAATTGCTTTAGGTAGGTGTGGCCTCTACTCACGGCGTGAATTGATTTTTCAAATAATTAACGCCATGGGGTTGATTCGTTGAGTTGGTATCTGGTTGGAGAGAAGATGCGTATCGTCTTTCGGTAAAGTATTTGAACCTATCTACGCGACTTTACCGAAAGACACAAAGAATATAAATTCCTGCAGCCACGAAAGCTTTAAGTCGAGAAGATGCGTGTTGTTAACTTCGCAATACACTAGTATCGCTAGATCTAATACTGCATGGTACGTGTATAATAGTTGACTGTGTGCTGTATGAAAGTTGACCATTTATAATATAACTCGATAAACGCTGCGAGGATACGTTGTGGGTGGTAGAAGGCAGTGGAGCAGAACTAACTGTTGTAGTGTACTTCTATGCTTACGCGTCTAATGCTCCACACCTTCAGCAAACCCTCGCCCACCATGGACAACAAATACGCATAGCTCATGGAATGACTCTATGAGCTATGAAGACTTCGTTTTCACAGGTGTACAGCCAAAAGCTGGGGTCAGAAATGGTAGAAATCTCGAGAGACGAGCGTGATGAAGTATGGTTAAACACCCCTCACCCCCAGCAGCAGTGGGTTGACACAAGTGGCTGTACATGTTTCAAGTTTCATTTATTGGGTATAGCCATGTGAGCCATGCGGCTCTTGAGTCGGGTGCAACCGCAACAAACAAACTATGAACAGAGAACATCTTAAAGCGACGACGTGCAACAGAAACATCCTGGATAGACCAGCAAATCTTCCAGAAAAAAACACCGTATTACAACGCTGTGTGCAAAAATCCCAACGTGATGCAAATCAAACAATAACAACCATAAGACAATTTAGATTAAAGTTATCAGGCCAACTCTGCAACTTGCCACGGTGGCGAGATGTTAACTACCTCGCCTGGTATAGAGGAGGTCGTGGTGTTCGATCTCGACCCTGACGCCTGCTGCTGTATATTTGGAGCTTGCACGTTCTCCCCGTGGTCTCGTGGTTTTTCTCCGGCTCCTCTGGTTTTCCCCTCCACATTTAGAAATGCCAGTTCGTTGAGCTATCATTTGTGATAGCCAGGTCGCTTCTGAAAAATAGCTATATTTTCGCTCAGTGGGCCTTACCTGGTAAAATTAATACAAAAAAAGTTTCATAGTAGTGGGGATAAACTTTCATGTCTGTCTAGCGCAGTGTTTATAATTGCAAGGCCCCTGATGGCCTTTAGTTTGGCCTTTGACGTGCGGCCCAACACAAAGAGTGAAAACACCCCCCATCATCATCATCCTTGTGCTGCTGTCAAACCCACCCAATTGTTTCAAATGGTTGTGGCTATTCTCTGAAAAGTAGTGTAGGACGTTGAACATGGAGGCTTTCGCGACCAATATTATCCATGGTAACGTTTTTTTTGGGGCGTTAGATCGCGTAAATCTAAATGTGTCGTCGTCAAACCCGCCACCAGCCAACAACCCAGCCAATTAGGAAAGTTCGTCACGGAAACAGGACGTGCCAATTAGTTAGTTACTAATTCAGCACACCGGCGTGTTGGAGAGCAAACGCGGTGTTGCTGAACGAGTAACTAATTGGCACGATTTGTTTTGCGTGTCGAACCTTACTAATTGGCTGTGTCGGGTGGCGGCGGGTTTAACGACGACACATTTATATTTACGCAATCTAACCACAAACAACAACAACCCCCCCCCCCTTCATTATGACCACTGGTTTAGCGACATCTGGCGAACTTCTAAACGTGCGTTCGGTCACTGTTGATGACAACGGTGCCCATTCCCCCACAAAGACAAAGATCCCCCGTGTAGCCTTAACAGACTGCTGGGGCAAGTGCTGTTAGCGAGTAGCACCTAATGAAGACCGGCACAGGCACACGAGAGAGGGGGGTATGTGGCCAACACCACGCCCGACCGCCTTTGTTCTCCCCAGTGGCGATGTTTACTACACACCGCTACACCAGGTATTAATATGAGGCTGGGTCGACCTAGGAGAGGCCCAGTACCAGTTCAGATAATCGACACCGATGTTGGTAAACCCGTGAGCGGGAATCGAACCGGGGTGGCCGGGGTTCGTGGCGCAGTGCGCTAACTTCTGCACCACCGCTCCCCCCACGTGCCCCCCCCCCTACGCACCCAGCGCCCGCCCATCCAATCCCAGTAATTAATGCCGGCGGCTGCTGCTTCTGCTGCTTGTGGGGGGCAGGAGGTAGTTAAATTGAGCCAAAGGTGCGTCGCTGGGTGAGAATCGAGCAGGGCCTTTCGAAGCAAAGGGGGCTGTGGAAGAAGGACAAAGGGGAAAGCGAGCTGAAAGCAAAGTCAAAGACAAGCGAGAAGTCCTCTTGGAGAAGCCATGGCTGACGCTCAGCGTTCCCCTCGCTACGACCTGGTGGTGTTCGGTGCCACGGGCTTCACGGGGCAGTACGTGGTGGAGGAGGTGGGCCGAGTCGCGGCGAAACGCGACGGCGATTTCACTTGGGCCGTGGCTGGCCGCAACGGGGAGAAGCTCCAGGATCTGCTGGAGAGAGTCTGCGTCTCTATAGGTGAGTTGTCGTTGTTGCTGCCTCCCTCGTGCGGGGTTCGTGCTGCCCCAACCCGGCCGCTGTCGTCAGGCAAGGCCGTAGGGCTGGGTGAGGCCTTGCTTGCACGGCAATGTCGCACGCAGTGATGTAAGTGGTATCCAGTCCAACGTTACGTTTGTGTTGCATTCTTTACATTTTATAGTAGCGTATGGAAGGAACTGTGCAATGCACGATTGAGGAATGTTAACGATGAGCTTGAGAAAGATGCGTTTTTACGGGGTAATGGATCCTGGTGGTCGAGATGTTAACTACCTCGCCAGGCCTACAGGAGTTCGTTGTTTCGCCTGCTGCTGCATATTTGAAGTTTTCGTGTCTCTTCGCTCTCTCTCCTCGTGGTTGCATGGATTTTCTCCAAGTCCTCCGGTTTCCCCCCCCCCTCCCAAGTTTGTAATCGGCATTCTTTCGGATGATTTTGGTTGATATAAATTTCCACAGGACGATACGCTACTTTAGTTGAGCATTCATTTGTGGGCCGGGTCACTTCTGACAAAAAAAAGCTGCATCGCTCGGTGGGCCTAACCTGGGAACATAAATAAAAATGGTTTGGTTTTTAATGTGAAGGTCTTCATCCAGCAGTGGATAATACTGGCTGTTTTTAAGGCGCTGTAATCCCATAATACATCTGCAACGAAGTCGTGAACTAACACTGCCCCACGCAGTTTGCGTGGGATCTACAACGCCAGTTAATTGCCAGCGATATGCATTTCTTCATTTATTTACCGAATGAATCTCTCTGACCAACTTTCCACCACCCAAAGATATAATACCAACATTGGCGACAATTGTATAACGTATCCACACCACCGAGTTGACATCAACATATTGCATGTGGCGCGGTGATGTTACCGGAGTTGCTATAATGCCACACATCACCGCATGGTTATGCACGTGTATTGAACTTCGTAGCCAACGGTGCTAATCGGAGGTGCAACTTTAAAAGCATGAAACGGGACACGAGTGTTTTTTGTGCTCCGTTATGCTTGCGCGTTTTCTTAATGTGTTTTTAATTAATTGTGTTTTTACATAATGCTTAGATTTGTTGACAAGACTACAAATTATAATCACCAACATTGTGATCAATTTCTCGTGTTCCTTTTAAAAATGGCTACTGCCGCCACGTGTTGCCTCCAAAAGGCGGGAACCACCACACCCCCAACCCCTTACAAGCCATCCTTGGGCGTGATGCCCTCTAAAGTCAGAATCCGAATATTTATTTTTACTGGAGGAAATCCGATGAGCTATAAAGCTCTTTTTCTCCAAGCCTCGCCCCCGTCATACGTTGGACCAGAGCTTGGGGGTTTTTAAATCCAACTAATAATGCAATTCGATTAGTCGAATAATCCCCCCCTCTCCCTCATTAAACGTTCGTTACTGTTTAACACGTAGGGGGTTAAAGCCCCGTTTTTATGACGTGCAGTAATATACTGACTTCATGAACCATTTGATAATTCGTGTGACGTAAAAATGACTTAAGTTTGCACAACCATTAATTTCTCAAAGCCACTCGCAACCTGCTCCTTGTCCACCCATTTATCATTCTCATCCAATTCGACCATGTATAATTTGCCCCAGCTATCATCCTCTGTTTTGTAGTATCCCAACCAGATCTCATCACTAGTATAGCAAAAATAAGTAATATTTAAAAACACGCTTTTATGGAATGTACTAGTAATGGCAAAACTCTACGACTCAGGAAGTGGCCCCGAAGCTTGCCATAACGTAAGGGACCGTGGCCAATTACAGCCAACGTTAGTTGACCGTGGACAATTAGACCCAAGCCGAAACATAATATGTAAAAAAATGTTTAAAATATGTATTTTTATTTTCTATGATAGAATATAGTATTGTCATCGGTGGCACAAGTATCCCAAGTTTGCAGTCGATACCACATCGGGAAGTGGGTTAAAATTAAATTACAAGATTTGAGGATACGACAACAACGACCGAGTTAAATGAAAGCGTGTAAAAAAGCCTCACTCGCATGCCAACAGCCTTGCACTAAATTAAAGCACGCTACGAGGCAGTGATGATGAGGTTGTGGGTTTTTTATCTTTACACACTGATGCCAAAACGATCGCACCTTTTTGAATGTTTGGTCTCTGACTTGTATGCATGTATGGCGGCTTTGTCACTCCACTGCTGGCTTGGGGCCTTGCTGTGCTTTTTTTTTCGGGTTGTGTTTTTGCTTTTATACTTCGCAATGCTGCTTCTGTACTGCTAAAACGTGATCTCTTTACTGGGATTTATTGAAGGTTGCATCCAGGGCTGGATTAAGGCATGGGGGCTTTAGGGGCTGAGGACCAGGCCTCTGCCAGCTGGAGGGCCTCCAGAGATAAATAAAAAGTTATTTCATTTGTGAATGCTGAATTTTATGTTAGCCTTGTAAAAATATTACTGGGGGCCTCGCAGTACCCTGTAGCCCAAGCGCCTACAACATCTTAATCCGGCCCTGGTTGCATCTCCACACAAATAATCCGCACCTCCGATTTTAGCCACGGTTGGCTGCGTAGAGTGCGGAAGTTTAACAAACTGTACATGCGTTTTGTAATAAAAAAAATTTTGCTATAAAATATGGTATACTGACGTGCCACTCCTGAAGTTAAACTTCGAGTTTACCATTGGCCCAAATGGGTTGCAGCAGTAAATTTTCAACATTCTGATAACTCCATTTATGTAAAGTTTCCATTCTAGTTTTTAATGAAATCTCAGTAACCCTGGAGGCTTTGCAGCCTGCGATACTATCTAATTGTAAATATTTGTCCATGGTATTAACATGTTCTAAAAGAAATGCATGAAACGAAATTGCACCTTAGCAATTTTGAATACAGCCATATATCAGCACCGCAGCTTGAAAGTGAGGTTGGTAGTGTTCTTTGATGTGGATGTAACTTATTTCACGGCTATGCAATTGGAAACTTGGTGAAAAGTCACGTTTTCATACTGCATTTGTCCAAATTATTGTTCCTGTGTTTTTGTTTCTTTACATTGTTGCACTGACTTTCTACCATGCAGCCTTTTATCTCTTTGTCTCTTGCACAAGAGACTTGAGTCATTTGAACTCTTACCTAGCTTATTAAGTTTATGTAAATTCAGATGCGGTCCAGTATTTATATGAACTAACTTTGCTTGCCATGGTCAGATATTTAACTTTTATTTAGTTGTGCAGTGTTTGAAATATTTTAATGAAACGTTAATCTTTTTCAGGACAACCACACGCAAAGAACAGTGTCGGCCTTCTCATATGTGATGTGGGAGATGAGGAGTCTCTGGCTACTATGTGCCAGAATGCCAAGGTTGTCCTTAACTGCGTTGGACCGGTATGTACTTTACACAGCCATTTAATTTGCAAAGGAACATGGGTGAAAGTACAGATTTGATAACCCCGTCTTCCTGCAACGGCTATGTTTCAATGCGCCTAACGCCTCGATCCAACTTGATCTCCAAGGTGCTGTGCAAACGTGAATAAAAACTCTATTGGGGCTGAAGGGCAGTGGGGGGCGGTGGTATCTGATGGGCAAAACATGGGTGGGGTTGGGTAACACTGGTACGGACTGGAACGAATCAAACGGGACCAGCAGTGCTAACAAGCCACGGTGCAGCTGGGTCGGCCAGGACTGAACCATAGAGCCACTGCATTCTTGGGCGTTTATGTAGAAGGGTGGTGGAAAGCGATAGAATAAATTATACTTTTTATATGCCCAAGATGTATCAGTCTGAAATCATATTCTGAGTCTCGAACGCTCGTAGATTTTTAACTCTCCATTATCAGATGAAATCAATATCACAACCTCGGATTGCAAGACTATGGCATCGCCATGTTTTATCGTTGTAGCACTCAATTTTCCCTTTTTCAAGAAGATCTGTGGTATATTTTAATAGTCTTTTTATATAAATAGACGGTAATTAGTAATTTTAAAAGTGCAATTATATTCCTTTTATAATTCCAACCTGATTATGGACAGTTTAATCTCTTAAATCTTGACTTAATTCAGGAATTCGTATTCTTGGGTCTTTCGATAAAGTCACAACTTCAAAGAAAATAACAAATAAGTAATTTTTTTAAATGCTTGTTTTAAAAACACTCTTTAATGAAATGTACCATACTGATAATGGCAGAACTCCACGACTCCAAGAAGTGGCCCCGAGGCTTGCCATCACGTAAGGGACCGTAGTGATTTACAGCCAACGTGAGTTGAGCATGGACAATTAGACCCAAGGCAAAACATAACATATAAAAAGATGGTTTAAATTTATTTTGTTTTAATGATAGAATATAGTATTGTCACCAGGTAAGACATAAGTGTACGAAGTTTTCAGTCGATACCACATTCAGAAGTGGGTTAAAATTGAGTTGCAAGATTTGAGGATACGACAACAACACTGAGTTAAATAAAAGCGTGTAAAAACTACGACGTTTCGATCGCAACACAAGCAATCGTCACCGGGAGAAAAAATTGCGGGAAAGCTGCTGTGGCAGGATGTTTTAAAGGTTTGAAATGGGTGTAGCCCAAGGGTCATAAGCTGTGGGCGGGGCTAGTGATGTTAAAGTGAGAAATTTGCATGTAAATGTAAGATCAGAGCTAC
>CM025645.2:2347908-2360068 GCA_014621495.2 Entosphenus tridentatus
ACATTTACATGCAAATTTCTCACTTTAACATCACTAGCCCTGCCCACTTCGCTTATGACCATTGGGCTACACCCATTTCAAACCTTTAAAACATGCTGCCTCAGCAGCTTTCCCGCTATTTTTTTTCTCCTGATAACGATTGCTTGTTGCGATCGAAACGTCGTAGTTTTTTGTTTTATTTGAACCTATCTCTATGACTTTACCGAAAGACCCAAGAATATTGTTTAATCTCTTCTCACCATGAATTACAATTTACCGCATTCCATGTATAATATTCAGACTCACGAATGTCATGCATACAGCGTACAGTATCCTGCATAAACATTGTTTCGGACATTTTGAAAGGAGAAAATTACCTGGCACATTATATTTTGCCTTCGGTGTGCAGTCTTCGAGCGGTGTTAAACGAGCAAAATCGTCGTGTATGTGTTTTTTCAATTTCTCTACCACAGAATTTGTGCAGCATCTGCAGCCATAAATTGTGGTACTAATATAGTGTCCACCGATAGCGTGGGTGACCTTTGTGCAAAGCTGAATCGCACCTGGGTGTATTGCATAGGTTTCGTTTGGGTGTAGCGTGTAGCACTTGAGGCTAGTCTTAATTTCAAAGAGGACAAATACCAAATGTAAAGGGATATGTACATATACAGTCCTTTTCTCAATGGATTTGTCCATGAGGGTTGACTACAACATTATTAAATGTGGGTTTAAACAAGCAGCATAATGCAGTAAAAGGGATTTTGCCATACTGCCCTCTGCTAACAATGTCCAAGCAGTGACCTGTGACACCACCTGTTTATGCATTGTGGTCAACCTTCCAAGCACTATCCAGCCTCAATCCTACTTGGCCTTCGATCTGATGTTATTTGTCACATTCCATGTGATTTTTGGTCTAAGGCACAGTGCTATACAGTTTACAAACATTTTTGGAAGCTGTAATTTACTAATCTTGTGTGCTGGGAATGGTGGCACTTTTATTACATTGTGCTTGCGTCCTGGGTTTGTACGATCCTGCTTGGACACTAGTGGTCAGTGTTCCGACAACTGAAAATGTAACGCTGCAAAATTCGTGCAGTACAGCTGGGAAGGAGAGCTCTCGTCTCTAGTATGGCACAGGACCCAAGATACATTTTGGATTCGTTTCGACAATGGGACACTAATGAAGGCAGAGCATGAACCCTATATTGCATTCTGTGGTGCGAACATTCTGGCCTGTCTTAAGCAATATTGATGACAGGGATGCTTTGTATACCCACTTAAGAGCGGCAGTTTATCCAGAATAAGTATTTGTTTTTTGTGCATGTATGCTTGTACTATTATTTTATTTAATGAAGAAAACTACTCTAATTTGTTTTGGAGAATATTAAATGATATTGTTCAAAGCAGAGTTATGTCATGGGCATGACTTGACCACACGGCGCATGTGGCGGAAATTCCAAATTGCCATTTTTGTGGGGACCAGTAGTTCAGTGTAACATACATATGCAGGCCTTTTTGTAGTTCTGCTGATGCTTGAGGGCCATCCCACATCGTGGGAATTATTTGGCCGTACCTCGAGCGAGTTATTCTGGGTTGTTGGAGCAGGGAGCATAGATGTGGAAGCGTTGACTAGATTTTGCTGCACTGGTCTCCACTTAACTCCAACCCTAGTATACTAAGTGTCTGAATAGTTCTGCAATTTTCATAAAATTCTATTTGAATTTTTCTTTTCAGTATAGGTTTTATGGCGAGCCGGTGGTGAAGGCGTGCGTGGAGAATGGCTGCAGTTGTGTGGACCTCTGTGGTGAACCGCAAGTATGCATGCGCACACATGCAATGATTGTGCGTGCAGTTGTTTTTGCCCTGCTTTCTATTTGCTTCATGGGCTGTACTTAATTGAATTTTTGCCTTTGTCCTTTTTAATCCAGGTGACTCGCAAATGAGACCAATCCTGGTCTCTGGAGTTCTTGCCTTGTTAATTGAATAAACGTGACGCTGTCAAATCTTGATCTTCGTCCATTTCAAGGTTGCCGTGTCCCGAGAGGTTATTTGACTCGATGCACTCCAGTAACCAAATGTAATTTACTCTAAAGTTGTACCTGACAAAAGATGTTAAATGACAATAGGACTACACTGCCCCTTTTTATATTGTCCACAGCAGCCAGAGAAGGAAACTAATTGTCATTGAACCGTACACGCGTCCTCTAGCAGTGTTGCCCAAAATCATAATTCATGACCCAGTGAAAATGGCCTGTAACCCTGCCTCCTGTTCTCTTGGAATGATGTTCAAATCCACTGAGCCCTTGCAAAGTGGCCTCGTGTTGCCAAGGCCTGACACTCGTGTTTTTTTTTGCTTGCAGTTCCTGGAGGAGATGCAGCTCAAGTACAGCAAGGCTGCGGAGGAAAATTCCGTTTACATCGTTGGAAGCTGCGGATTCGACTCCATCCCAGCGGACCTGGGTGTGCTGTACACGCGCCACCAGTTCCCAGGTATTGCAGATGCACGCGCAAACACACGGGTCGTACGTTTTGGTGTATATACCCCACTCGGTTTATAAATGATGCTCCTTTTACTTTTCTAAAGGCATTTAAATAATTATCTGGGCGATGGTGGCATGTGCTTAATCTAGCACTGCAGGCAATGCTTTGTGGGTCACACAAATGTTGT
This sequence comes from Entosphenus tridentatus, assembly GCA_014621495.2. Lineage (NCBI taxonomy): Eukaryota > Metazoa > Chordata > Hyperoartia > Petromyzontiformes > Petromyzontidae > Entosphenus > Entosphenus tridentatus. Next base: position 2,350,556 of record CM025645.2, read on the forward strand.
GAAACGCCCTCCTGTAGGTGTCGGAGGTGCCATACCATAGTTCTCCTGGAGAATGCTTACTACTTTTTCTTGGCTCCCTATGGACCATAAGGCTGGAAAAAGGCCACGCCATGCCGGACAGTCTTTAGCGGCTTTTTCTGCGTCACCCCAAGACAGGACCATGGTCTTCAGTTGGTAGCGTTTCATCTCGTGGGCAACTTTTGCCGTCTTGGACATCTGGTACATTCCAGACTCCAACCTTCGTGTTGTGCTTTGGATCCAGGAAGGCCCACTTTTATATTTCCAACGTCTTGCTGAGGGCTGTGATTTGGAGAGGCTCATCCTGCCGGTTTTGTGGGTAGATGCCTCCTGGTAATCTGGTATTGAATGTTTATTTGCAGTTTGCATAACAATGCTTGTTTTGTGAGGTTGGGTTATTAGCCCCATGCCCAACCTCCAACCTGAAGGACCAGGCATTGTCCACTTCGTCTGTCCTCTACCCTTTGACCAGTCTGGCATAATTGGACCTGCTGTATGTTGAACTTCTTTTACACAGTACATAGCCAACTGTGCTAATCGGAGATGTTACTTGGTGAGATGGGTTGGAGAAATGACCATTACCCATTCCAAGACCGGGTGGGTCCTAACTACTGAATCTCGGAACGCGCAAGTGGTTTGGCTCTAATTTTTTTTCGAGGTATAGCACAGTTTATTTTTTTACACCTTTTACACTCCATACAAATGTAGCAACACGACCGCACTTTGTGATAGCTAGCACCAAACTGTGCCACAAGCCCCTCCCGCATGGCCTTGTGGGAGCCTCCATACCAACAGTTGGTTTATTTTAGTTTTTTCTTCCGGATTCATTTGAACCTTTTCCCATTCCGGTGACCTACGTGTTTTTTTTTTTCATGGAAATGTGAAAAGTAAAAAATGAAATTTTTTATTTTTAATGTCTGGGGGCGAATGTTTTGCCGATACCTTGCCACGTTGTTGAGTGTGGGTTGGCGAGAGGTGATGCAGGAGCGGATCAGAAATCGTACCGTGCTGGTGTTAGCAGTGGCCGTGCATCAAACTTGTGTCCGTGGGGGGGGTAATTGCACATTGAGCTCACGGCTGCACTGCTCCTCCACCCCCGTATTAAACTGCTGGAAATGCTGAAAGTTTAGTATTATGGTCAAGTAATGAAAAGTACTGCTTTCTGCTGGAAAATTAATGGTCCGGTCGTGGTGCAATGTCTTTGAGAAATGTTCCCCGTCCCATGATGTTTTTACCTTATTCTCCTGGATTATAAGGTGATCTTTATTTTTCCCCTCTTGTTAAAGAAAACTTTGCGGTTGTAAACAAAGCAGATGAGATGCCATGTGACCCAAATTTGGTTCATTTCATTGTTATGGGGGTGCATCTTTCCAAAGTATATTTTTATCTGAAGAATACAGTGCTTTGTACTGGATTAGCTGCAGCACTGAGTTTGGACCCGGCCTATTGGGTGCAGGGGGGGGGCAATGTCCCCATGTTTTGATTTGTCGCAATTGTGCAGCGATTCTCTCCAACGGGTTTCTAATGTTGGGCCGTGTCTCCGAACAGCTGCCATCAATTTTGGAAAACATGTTTTTTGTCACGTAAATGTAGTTTTGTCTGTCTGTAACCATGTATTCCCTTCCATCTATAATTGGGAACACTATTGTGCTACGTGTTTTTTAATACTCTAATTATCAAATGTTTTTGAACATGCCTTTTAAAATTAAATGGTTTTAAACTAACGTTTGCATTTTCCAACCCTCATTTGTAAGGGCATTCTGACCAGCAAACACGTGCCAAGCTTTAAACATTGAAATAAACCCAGGAACCCTGTTAGCACGAGCAGAACATCGTGTACTGATGGGCTCATTTCCGCATACATTCAGGGCCATTATAGCGCACTGTAAATTTGCTTTGTGCAGCATAAATCAAATCTGTAAGTGATGCGCACAACCCATCCAAAACAGAATCATAGTGCAGGCTGAAATGATAAAGCTTCAAACTAGACTCCAAATGTATGAAAAGCACACCGACTTTGTGCATATACAGTACAATATACCATTTGCATTTCCTTAAGTACATCGTCTTAGCTTTGACAGCAGCATAGTAGTGATCCTGTCAGTGCGAAGTTGTCGCTTTTATAACGTACATTACCTGGGGCGCTGCGGTGGCAATCTGTTATCTCGCTCTCCTAGTATGCAGGATATTGTGGGTTTGCTTCTGACCTTGATGCCTGCTTTATATTTAGGGGTTTGCATGTTGTCCTCGTGGTCATGTGGATTTTTCTCCCTGGGTCCTCTGGTTTCTCCCTCCTTTTTAGAAACGTGCGTTTTTAGATTATTTTTGGTTGCTATACATTTCCACAAGCCACGTCAGCTATCATTTGTGGCCAGGTTGCTTCGGGAAAAAATGCTGTAGCTCTGAGGGCCTTTATCTGGCAAAATAAAATGATTAAATTTAAAGAACCTGGGACTTTGGAGGTTTGCTTTTGATAAGTGGGGCGACTGCCGTGGATCTCCCAGTTTGAAGCACGTTTCTCAGTCTACCCACACTGCTCCACTGGGCAGTACAGATGGGCACACCAGAGTTAGTTTGAACGGCAGGTTCTGTTTGGTGGGCTTAAGGGTGGGTATTCCCGCTGCCTCCAAGCTACCTGGCTAGCATGGAAAAGTTTGCCAAAATGTCCTCAAGGGCTCTAGAACTTCCACAAGTGGAGACCCTTCCACCACCAGTGACAGAGTAGGTAATTGCAGAGCTGCACATAATATACATGGGTGCTGCGGTGGTGAGATGTTAACTACCTCGCATACATGAGGTCGTGGGTTCGGTCCCGACCCTGACGCCTGGTAGATTTGAGTTGCGTGTCTCTTCCCCATGGTCGTGTGGATTTTTCTCCGGATCCTCCAGTTTTTTCTCCTCTACAAATTTCTTAATAAAAATGCATTTTAAGAGTATTTGGTTGCTCAACATTTTCATGCAATAAGCGACTTCATGGGGCTATCATTTGTGATAGCCAGGTTGCTTCTGAAAAAGCGCTATATAGCTCGGTGGGCCTAACCTGATTTTAAAATAAAACAGTTTTGGTTTAGTTTAAATTAACATTAAACATGCGCCCTTGCCGTGTGCAGTGGTGGCAGGCAGGCCATCGCATTGTGCTCGGTCTGCTTGCAAGAGCCACTCGTGCTTTCATTTGTAGTTCCATTTTTATAGCAGCTGTGCTTGGCATGGTGTTCTCCTGGAAGACTAACATTGTGTACTGTCTGCTTTCAGGCACTCTGTCAGGAGTGGAAAGTTACCTTGTTATTGAGACTGGTCCACAGGTAAGAAATGCATTTTGTCCATTACCAAAAGTGTTTTTTATTATTTAGTAATCCAAGGTTATATTTGAGAATTTATACTACTTTTTCAATGCTTTAATTAATTTCAAAGCCTTTGCTATATGATTGCAGTAAAAAAAATATATTTTGATAGACCATACAAAATAGGCTTCCCATTAACCAATACACCACCCGATCTAGCTTTCTCCCTGATGACAATTGCTTGTTTGCGATCGAAACGTGTTTTAAAAAAAAAAAAAAAAAATTCTACCTATGTAACTTTACCAAAAAGAACCAAAGAGTATAGATTCCTGCAGTCATGAAAACTTCAAATCAAGATTCGATATACCATCATTTTGCATCTTTTACCAGCAGATTGTTTAACAAAGCACCCAAAACCAGTTTAAAATTGCTGGGCAGGGTGCGGCCAAATAAAATCTTGCTGGTGGACTAGCCAAGATCCTTCCATGAGCTCGTTTGACCCTTACAGTTTATTTTAAATTGTTTGTCTGCATCCTTTGTATGCAGACAAACAATTTTTATTTATTGTGAAGCTCTTATGTGTAGCACCCCCCCCCCCGGTTGGTCTTGGAAACAACTTGCTCCACTGTGTAGGGTGGTGCTGCTCACTATGCCACGTGGCAGTCCGCCATCTACGGCTTTGCCGACCAAGGCAAGCTCCGCAAGCTCCGCCAGGAGATGAATCAGAAGCCTCTGCCGGTCGTCGGCAGGAAACTGCCAAAGAGGTAAAAGAGAGGAGGGGGGGGGGTTGCCCTGTAAATAGTCTGACCTACTGAAGCTGAACACAAATGAGAACGTGGGCCCAGGCTAAGCCCTGAAAGAGATGGGGTTGGTGTTGAATTTTGGGCTGGGTGAAGCGCCATTTTGTAATGGCTGCCATAAGAGTTTTTTTTGGGTTATATCGCATAAATATATAAATGTCGCTAAAACCCGCCACCACCCGACACAGCCAACTAGTAAGGGTTGGCATGTAAATAGAACGTGCCAGTTCGTCACTAGTACAGCGCACCGGTGTGTTTGAGTCGAGCCAGAACATTCACAATCTGAGTGACATTTTGCCAATAATTACAACTAGCTTCAAGGGACAGCCAGATTTGTGGAGAAGTCCACCTGTTTGGTTCCTTTTATATAGAGGTGTAGATGTGGTGACTACACTCTTGCGCAAAGTGCGGGGGGGGGGGGGGGGATTACTGAGTCGATGCACATGGTGCATTATGCGAGCCCTTGAAACTTGTCCTTCCTGTCTATTTTGTCTTAAAACAGCTGTACCAACGGTAATCCGTATTGAGGTATGCTTCCCTTTAATTACTGCCCAAGTAATTCAAACGATCAACATACCGTACACTAGCCAGATGTTTGGAAAAACAAAACATCAGTCAGATTTGGCACAGTACATGAAATACAAAAATTAATATCTGGTACAAAATATATATTACCGAAGCTATCAACAGAAGGTGTGTACAGGATTAACTACACGTGTGGAAAATGTTATGTTGGGCAAACAGAACGAATGATCAGCACGAGACTAAAAGAACATCAAATAAATATTAAATTCTCCCACATACAACTAATCAGCAGTAGCAGAACACAAGTACCAACAAGGACACTCAATTGATTTTGATGATGTTGAAGTTTTGTGCAAAACTAGCTACTACTGGCCAAGACTAATTATAGAATCTATCAAAATTGAAAGAAATAAAGAATTGTAACTGTTTCGATAGCTACTGCATGAAAGCAAATCCATTAAATGCATGCCTCCAATAGGGATTACCGTTGGTACAGCTATTTTAATACACACGTTCTGTTTACGTGACGGAACATGTGTGTGGTGGCGGGTTTTAACGACGCTTGTATATTTACGCGATCTAACCCAAAAAAACTTCTACGGATGATATTGGTCGCGAAAGCCTACGTGTTCAGCTAGTGCTGGCTGGTCGGTTTGGAGGTAGTGAGCAGGCTTGTGCTGATACTTGCAGCTGGAAGGTATGCACCCAATTTTCAAGTCCATAAATGGTCTAGTGAGTTAGCGCACAGCAAAATGATCCAAATTTCCCAAGCTTAGCCGTGGGTGGAGGTGACCTGTACATTGCGTGCCCCCTGTGCAAGTGGGTTTTCTTTCAGGAGCTGCAGTTTCCTCTTCCATGTAAACGGTCATTTTGATTAGCATAAAACATCTTAATATATCGAGTACCGCAGAGCTTGAGTAATTATAGGCGCTGAATCGCTTCCTGGTTGCTATGTTCCCGCTTATCTGGTTCCTTGTGCCTCCTGGGGTCGTTTATTTGTGCTCATTAGTATTATTCTTATGACTTAAATTCCTGGCCACGGCTAATATAAATGACGACGTGTCCGGAAACTGTCCTGGTGCTGCTCTAGGTGCAAAATATCACTGCTGTGATGCAAATATAGTCAAGCATGGTGTTGGCCACACCACCCACTTGTGTCATGTCAGCTGAAGTTGGTGTTGGCTAACACCACATTCCCCTCTTTTCGTTTCTGACGAGTTTTGCCTAGAGACGTTAATTACCTCGCCTAGTATACAGGAGGTCCGGGGTTCGATCCCGACCCAGACGCCTGGCTGTTTATTTGTAGTTCATGATAGCTTTCTCGCCGTGGCCATGTGATTTTTTTTTTTCTGTTTAGAGCATTTGGCTGCTATACATTTGAATGTGAGCCACTTTGTTGAGCATCAATTTTGGCTATGCTGCTTCTGAAAAAGAACTGTAATAGCTCATGCCAGATGTGGCTAATAAGCCACCTCTACACCAGGCAGCTCGTTCTGAACAAGCACCCATTTGTTAAAAATGTAAGTGGAGCTGATTTTATTTTTTTACTTGCACACTGAGGGTCGGAGCTACAGTTCAAAAACGCAATTCCCCATTTCCACTGGCACATCTGAACAAATCCAGTCCAGTGTCCTTACAGCATGGGTGGTTTGTCCACTTAACCAAATCAGTGACGAGCTCTCACTTGCCTGGTATGCAGAAGGTTGTGGGTTCAATCCTGACCATGATGCCTGTATATTTTGGAGTTTGCATGTTTTCCCCGTGGTCATGTGGATTTTCCTCCGGATCCTCCAGTTTTTCCCTGCACATTTTAAAAACATGCGTTTTAGTGCATTTAGCTGCTAATAAAGTTCCACGAGAGAAGCCACTTTGAGCTATCATTTGTGGCCAGGTCTTATGAAACTGAGCGATAGGGCTCCGTCGGCCTTACTTTAAAATAAAAAAAAATGCAGTTGCGTTTTTAGTTTTTAATCGCGTGTTCGTCTCCTGGCTTGTCTAACACCAGTTTGCGTGTTGTCCCCACACCTCTCCTTTTTAGGGGCGCAGTCTTTTACAGCAAAGACTCCTCTCGCTGGGCCTTCCCGTTCCCGGGCTCCGACGCGTCGGTGGTCAGACGCAGCCAGCGCTACCTGCATGAGGAGCTTGGGGAGAGTCCAGTGAGCAGTGATGATGGGCTGAGCGCGGTCCTGCAGAGCGCACGCGCACATTCGTATTTCATGCCTGCCCCCCCCCCCCCCCGGCTGCTGAAGCAGATATTTGGTTTTTGCGTGGTGATGGCAAACTCTGCTAGTACTAAGATTTCTTGTTTGGGTGATGCAGCTTTAAATGTGGCAACCGTTTGAAAAATGTATTGTGCACAAATCTGATTGTCATCAGCCATGGTCAATTTGCTACTGCATGAAGGCCTCCCAAAGCTGCTGCCATCTTTTGGATAATGCGTTATTGTAACTGTCAGTGATGGATTACCAAGGTGTGTAATTGTATTATATGTTGAATTTCTTTTGCACAGTACGTTGCCAACCATGCTTATTGGAGGTGTGGGGGACGGATAAGAAACTAAACACAAAATAGTTTTAAAGAGATGAGATTTCAATTTAGATTTAAGTGTGGTTCCCATGGCTTCCTTATATCGGAAGGAAGAGCATTCCAGATGGCTGCAGAAGCGCATCTGAAAACGAACGATGCAGCGACTGTTTTTGTTCGATGCCGAGCAAAAGAAAAAAGGTGCGAGAATGACCAGAGTTCATGTGACCGGTTTTGTTCCTTGACGAGATGGGCAAGATATAAATTTGTGGCAAGCACTTTCCGTGGTAATGTATGTGACCCGATGACCTTTATGCCGCTGTTGCTGACGAGCAGCTGCCCCCTGTGCTCCGTGCAGGTTCAGTACGCAGCATACGCCACCGTGCCCGGCTTCGGCAGCCTCCTGCTCACGATCGTCGCCGGCTTCTTCTTTGGCGTCCTGGCAAAGTTCCGATTTGGCCGCTCGTTGCTGGAAAAGGTACCGCTCTATCGGCGGTGTGACGTTCTGACCCCCGTGGGTCGTGTGTGTGTGTGGTCCGACTTTCAGATGCATCGCTATAATGATGCTTCTGCTCCTGGCTTTTGTAAATGTTGAAAATGGGTTACCCATTCGCACGTCTTGCACCTCGGCTATGTACGGTGCGAAAAGTTGAACATTACGCAATTATACCAACTGCCTTTTTGCACGTTTTGGTGTGGTGCTCAGTAGTTGGTGTCTTTTTTTAAATTCTGGAATGAGACAACGATGAAAATCCAATTTCGTGACCCAAAGACATGTGCATGAAATCAAGGAGAGGGAGTAGGAAAATCCGTACAGTAGACTACAATGGTGAAGAAAATGTATGCGACTGGAACAAGAGAGAAATTAAAAGGGGTACAGGAGAAATGCACTTCAAAAGATACAAACAAAACATCGCACAATCCCTAGGCACATCGTATGGCTGTGCTCCCCTTGATCCACATGTGCAGATGTGAATGAGACCAAGAATTATATAACGATGACCCATAATATATTGGTCATTCGTCCTTGCATCCAAATGCAATGTTAATGTGGTTTTTTTTTTTGTATTTACTTGGATTGGAAAAATAAAAATTGTCATTTTGTATAGAATTTGCCAATTTCAGGAAAGGAACTCAATTTGATTTTCTAAAAAGAGAATCTGGCACCTTTTGCCTATACGATGCATAGCATTTCCAGGGTCCAAGTTTTTTTTCTGGCCCTAAAATTACAGACTGGTTGTTTGTGTGGTACAGTACCGTATACGCTGCTGTTTTTTGTAATACCATTTTTTTAATTAATTCTGTGAAGTGGGCAAGGGAGCCCTTGATGCCTCTTCCGATTTTTGTAATTTTGGCCATAATGGGAGGAACTTTTGTTGGTGCTCCTTAAAAGAAATCCCAAGGTTGTTGAACGTTGAGGGCTGTTTTTTCTCTGTGGTAGTGAACGCACTATGAATGAGTTTCTTGTTCTTTTTGTATTTGCAGTACCCCAGGTTGTTTTCCCTCGGTGTGTTTTCTCATGAAGGACCCACCGAAGCTCAGGTACTTGTGCAAGTTTGTTTCGTAAATCGAAGGTAAAAATTGGTTTTTAAATGAGTAATAATGTTTTATCAACTTGTTCCATTGTATCTTTGTACCACCTACGACAGCCTGCTCCCCTTGCCACCTGAACACCACCCACTTATGCACTCTTCAACTCCCTCCTACTCTTACAGTCACACGTGACAATTTGTTAGTGTTTTTTTGCTTTATTGTTTTTTGGGTTTGACGCAAATAATGTGTGACTATTAAACCCTTCTCAACAAGGCACAGCCAGCTAATCAGAATATGTATTTACACTGGATGAATTTGAGCTATAAAGCTCTTTGTCATAGATGTCCAGTAGGGGTGGGTCACAACAACAATCAATACAAAAACACGATAGGGGTGAAAAATATAATAAAATTAATCAAATCACAATATACACTAAGACTTTCTATTTTACCAAGTAAAGCTCTCACAGCTGTTAGCTTTGTCAAATGAAACCTGACCACAAATGTGAGCTGAACTTTTGGCTTATGTGGACATTTACAGCGGACAAATAATCGCAGCTGAGTTGTGGGAAAAAATAAATGTGCTTCAGCACACGCGTGAAGAGTAAATGTCTCGCAACATTTTCGTAGTTGGTAGACGGTTGCCGATGCCGCTTTCAGGTGCGTAAAGTATCCCACGACTGCACCTGAGTTTGTGTGGCCTGGTCCCTTTCACAGATGAAGGGGACTTCTTTCAAGATGACCTTGTTTGCACAAGGGTACAGCCAAGGACGGGACCCTCAAAGCGAGAAGCCCGACGTCCGCATGACCACGCGAGTCAGTGGCCCGGGTGAG
>CM025645.2:2438674-2482423 GCA_014621495.2 Entosphenus tridentatus
GTCTGTGTGTGTCTACGTGTGTCTGTATGTGCCTGTATGTGCCTGTGTGTGTCTGTGTGTGTCTACGTGTGTCTGTGTGTGCTTGTGTGTGCCTGTGCGTGTCTGTGTGTGCCTGTGCGTGTGTGTGTGTGCCTGTGTCTGCCTGTGTGTGTGTTCCTGCCTGAGCCGGCACGCCCGAGGAGAGATTTGCATCTCCTGCAAGGAATGCGGTGGTGCGAGAGTTCACGGCACAGGTTCTGCAGATAGTCGCGAGCTCCCCTTTGCACTTGGACGGAAAGAAACTGGTTTAGCGACGAGATATGCCACGTTAGGTCGCAAACGACATTTTTTGTGCGGTTATCGATGACCCCCCGGGGTTTTTGACCGACAGCTCGCTTCGCTTGATAACAAAGCGGTAGGTGGTCACAAGTGACTCAAATTTAATTTCGAATCTAGGATCTTGGCCGTGCCTGTCCGATAATTCGACGGCCGGTCCCGTAGTTAAGGTTACAGTTTGTAACGCGCCACGTTATTTTCGTTCACTCTCGGTGAGAGCGAGAGAGAGAAAGATTCAGAGGAGCGAGAAACCACAGAAGCGGGAAAGAAGCCAAAACTGATGCTGACAATTGCCCAAGTTCTGTCGCCCTATATTGGGATCTTTGGCCAACTCCATACTTGCTCTGAACCGTGGTCCACGAAGTCGAACAAACGGCGGAGCGCATCGTGAACTCGTGTCAACTCAACCCCGCAGCTGGATTTACAACCGAGACATGAAGTTGTTTCTAATTTCGTACGAGCTAGGGACGAGAGTGATTTGGCGACAGAAAAAAACCACGGTTCCGTTATGGGGCCATCTTTTATTTGAGACCTGGAGAAAGTTTCCCCGTTTCTCCACCTCTGCTCTGACCCACTACTAGCTATCGGAGCCACCCGACTGCATCCCAGATTGCTCAACGAGCGCCACTTGTTGGGGGGGGGCGGGGGGGGGAGAAGTCACGAACAAACGACTCGTGAAAGACCCGACGCAAATGATCGCTGGCTCCGATCGTCAGCCATGAAGCTGACGAGACAACCCTAAACCGCATCCAGCGCACAAACCATGGCAGCAGATGCGAATAGCTGCTGATGATGCGGTCACCCAGAACAGAACCATGGGACATGTTCTTTGGTTCTTTCAGCAAAGTCACGTAGAAAGAAAAATAAATTAAATAATAGCACACGACGTTTCGAATGCAATACAAGCAATCATCATCAGGTACAAATGAAAGAGAAAACAAACCTAGTAAACTTAGAAATATAATGCAATACAACACAGAGAGTCGGATAACACAACAGTCAACAACCTACCTGGTTGATTACGTTCTTCCAAAGATTGCTAAATTTGAGGGAGAGACAAAACGCAGACACGGAGACACAGACAGACACACAATCAGAGAGAGATAACACAGAGACACAGAGAGAGACACACAACATAGACACAGAGACACACAGACAGACACAAGCAGAGAGAGACAACACAGAGACACAGAGAGATACACAACATAGACACACGGAGAGAGACACAGACAGACATACAACCAGAGAGAGATAACACAGAGACACACAGAGAGAGACACGCATACGCACACAGAGAAACAACGCCTCTGTGGGACATTAAACCACTCAACATCCGATTCACAAATACGAGGGAGGAGGCATCACATAGCAATTATCTGGCTCAACCACCCCCATGTAAACTCATAGTTGTTGCTGCTCTACAGCAGTGTGGTTCCCGCACCGCACCACCAGTGGTCCGTGACGATTCCTCCAGGTATTGTCCGTGGTAGCTGTGATGCTAACGCGGCTCCATCCGGACAATTATTACATTAATTCATATTTTACTTATGATATTTAATAATATAGAAATTAAGTTAGGTAAACTGCCCTGGTTAAACTACCTGACCCGAAGATCTGAATGTCCCCCGCTCTAATTTTTTTTTATATTTCTGCGTAAACTAATGTTCCAATTATGACTCATTTAGTATAAGTGGTATTTAGAGAGAGAAGTGAATATGTTTTGTCACCAGGAGTGTGGGTGGGGGGACATGAAAGTTCGATAAAGACCGCTCTGCATCACGATCAGCAGCCATTCGTAGAAGAAGCCAAAAACAAATCTGGCCACAACTTACCCCGTGTTAATTGTTTTTTTACCCTTTTATCTGGCAACAAAACTGACACCTTTTTTACAAGGAGTCATGTTTGCATTGACCACAATACCTGCAGCCATAATGCTAACAAAAAACATAACTCTGATAATATAGCGCTGTCCTTGAAGTTGATTGGTCCACACCCGAGACAGCTTTCCTTATAGCCTAGTCGCACATGGTGTTGGACCAGATGACGCCAAAAGGCGCACAACTCAAAGACAACGCACCATCAGAGTATGAGAGCTCGGGGTAAGCATTTACACCATTGGATAATTGTTTTTTTACCCTTTTATCTGGCAACAAAACTTACCCCGTGTTAAGCTGTGAAATGTGTCAATGTAGACATCAGTGCCTCGTGGTCAAGTCGCCCACGGGCATTGTACCCCGTGCGCATCTACAACGCGTGACTCGTTGGCACGTGCGTTGTGTGTCTGTGGGGAGTGGTGGCGTAGCGGTTAGCGCGCTGCGCTACAAACCTGACCACCCCAGTTCGATTCCCGCTCACGGGCCAACACCGGTGACGATTATCTGAGCCGGTTCTAGGCCTCCCCTAGATCGGCTCAGCCTCAAATGAGTACCTGGTGCGGTGTGTAAAAAGGTCGCCAACAGCACTTGCCCCAACAGCCTGTTCAGGCTATACGGGGGATCAACCCCCCTCCCTCGGCTGTGTGTGATGCCCACACGCAACGGTGCCCACTGATTGCATCACCCCCCTCCCCCCCCCATTAGCAGCGCGCGTTAATTCGCGGTGTTTGTTCAAAGGTGACTGCGGAGGAAGATAGTATAGTCTCGTTTTCATGGGGCGCATTGGATATAACGCGAATTTTTACGTATTAGGGAAGTCTTTTTTTTTAATCCTTTATATTAAGTTCACTTGCTTGCGCGCTTACGACCGTGCAAATCTTTCGGTCGTTTTTTAACCCACTTCCCGTGATCCAATCGAGCTGACATTTTGCACACAGACTCGTTGTGCGTGACAATTTATTTTCGTGAACATTTTTTTCCAAAATGTTACACTTTTTAGGCACATTTTTTTTATATGTAATTACCATTTGCTTAATGGTGGCAGGCAATCATCTGACCCATAGGTGGCAGCCATCTCAAGCCAGAGGACGAGAGGACTCGAGCCACCACGCATATAAAGGATTTATAGTGAAAAACTTAGTTTTTACGGGTTAATTTTTTATATACCGCGGATGCGAATTGGATATAACACGATTGAGTGAACGGGACTACATCGCACGTGTCAGGAATACGCGGTTGTACGCTTGCCTCGGCGTAGCATCACGCATGGCTGGATGCTGCTGGATGCTTCTTGAAGCTACCCACCGTGCCTCAAGTCTTTGTTCAGTCTGCGTAGGCAGCTCACGTGTTATCGCAGACTGTGCTTTACCAATACATTATTCATCATAACGCGATGTTTCCATCATGCGGTATGTTCTTCATGAACGCAGCGACTACTACCGTGTTAAAGGAGCCTGTAGTATTTTGAGCGTGTGTCCTGGTCACGTATCTTGATTAATTGTTGTAACTTCACGTCCGTGCCTGCACCGTGTTCATGAGTGCACGTTTCTTATTGAGACGGACAGATCTTCTCTACATTTCCCCAAAGTTTAGCTGCACTCTTTTCAGAGATATGCCCACGTTGGTTTTCAATGGGAATTGAAATTGTGTTGGGAATTGAGCGTGCCCCAGTGTTATGAACTCGGTGACCTTGAGTTAGATTCCCTGCCACGACTAACATTAGTGGCTGAGCTGGTTGGTTCTGGTGCCTCTGTTCACCAACATGCGTTGACCACCGTGATCTGAAAGCCTTGATCCAGCAGTAGGTCGACAAAAGGGCTGTGGGTGACTGTTGGTTTGCGTGTAGATGCATTTCTCTTTGTGATTACGGCCAATGCTGCAAAACGTGCTGTCATATAGCAAAGTTAGCTCTTGCACATAACAGCTGTTGGCACATGGCTCAATGTGCAGTGTTGCGTGGCCGGCTTAGTCAACGTCACCCCTTGCTTATTTTACCCTGTGCTTGTATGTGTGTGTGTACGTGTGCGTGCGTGTGGGGAGCGGTGGTGTAGTGGTTAACTCGCTGCGCTACGAACCCGGCGACCAGAGTTCGATTCCCGCTCACGGGCCAACACCGGTGACGATTATCTGAATCGTTCCTCCCCTAGGTCGACTCAGCCTCGAATAGGTTCCTGTTAAGGCGTGTAAAATCATCGCCACTGGGGAGACAAAGGCGGCCGGGCGTGGTTCTGGCCACCCACCCCCTTGTGTGCCGTTCCGGCCTTCATAGGTGCCCGCTAACAGCACTTGTCCCAACAGTCTGTTCAGGCTATACGGGGGATCTTAATCCGTGTGTACGAATGTTGTTCTTTGTCTGCACTTGACTGGCGTATTTTCGGAAGATGCCGTGGAGCGATGGTTAGCAGCGCGACTCGCGATCCGGCGCTCGCAGGTTCGATTTAAGATTCGTTCATCACCCCCCTCCCCCCTCGCCACCGCCGCCTCCTCTCACCGGCAGTCGAAGTGGATTCGCCACAGTGAAGTCGATCGGCGGGTCGCGTCCGGTGGGGTAAAGTGTGGGTACCTCTCCAACTCTTCCGAGACGTCTACCCGGTTGCGGCGGGTGTCGACCAATGCACGTGGGGGGGCTCTCTGGGAGCTGCCTGTGTTGGAGAAGGTCACTGGCGTCGGCAGTGGCGAGAATGAGCGCACTTTTGCAGGGCTGCGCCTTTACCTTTTCACCTTGCACTAGTGCGTCAGTGAGTGCACGTTGAACTTCTTTCGCACCGTATATTCGGCGATTTGTTGAAACAGGCACAGGCGTTTGTAAATCGCGAATCAACACTGCTCAGCGAGGACCGCGAGGCAGTGTGTCGGTCGTATCTTTGATTTTAATTAAATTTTTCTCGATGCATCGATATGGCAATGCGCTCGAGTCAAAGTCACCACAAGCTCCCAGCCGGCGATTCCATGAAACCAAACGACAATTCATATTTAGAACGCTTCAAGTCATTGTGAATGTGTGTGGTTTATTTTGTTTAGCTAATTCCTATTCTAGCTAAAAAAAAAATTCGCTCAGAGTTTATTGACGATGCGGCTCGATTGCACCCCCCAACAACCGCGATCCCCAACCGCGCTCGCGTGTGCGTGGAGTGTTCCTCTGCACCGCGTCCCGTCGACAACGCAGAGCCGTTTGCTACTCCACGCGTTTGCGATCTCACACAGGCGGGCCCGCTGACGGTCGTCCCATCACAGCGGCCGTGGTAGGACACAGGCCGACGCGGCAGCGTTGTGGAAATTAATTGACGCTGCCGTACCACAACTGACGGGGCAGTGGCAATGACAGCGATGTCGTGACGTCTCGGTGTTAGTCCGTGTACAGGCTTAGGGAAAGCTGCCACCGACAGCCCATCTATGGAAATTCACGTTCTCGTGGTGATCATATTTCAGCCAATATTCTCCACGTCGCTGGCAAGCGCGTGACCAGTAGCCGCAGTCATTCTCACACCTCCGATTAGCGGGGTGGGCTACGTACGGTGCGAAATAAGTTAAGCATGCGTGCATTGTGAGAGCCATACTGGGTGTGGTGGGTTGTGTCAGGCAGCGATGGAGTAATAGAGTTGAAATATTACTGGGGTATGGTAATGCGGTGTGTTGATACAAATTATGTATTAACCACGTGTTGTGTAACGCAGATACAAATGACCAATTACTTTGCGGTGTGTAATTTAGTTGCCAATTAGATTACAAATGAAATGACATTACATATTTAAAATATGTCGGTTTGATGTTGCCCATCTCGATGTGACCCGGCCTGGCCTGGCGATGCAATTATTGTCCAGGTCACTGACCAGGACAGACCCGAAGGCCCAGATTTTCTAAAATTAATTGGCAAATTACTCGGTTGGGATTGAACATAGCAATCATTCAAACTAAAAACTATCTTTTATTTGAGCAGGTAAGGCCCACTGAGCTATTTCGCTGCTACAATGTTGTCCTCGTCTCTCGGAAGTGAGGCGTGAAATTACGTTTGTTTTCATTACGACGCTTTATTTACGCAGGAAGGCCTCACCGAGTCTCAAGGCTCTTTTTCAGGAGGGTCCTGTCACGTTTTCGCAGAAGTGGTGTAATTTTTCAGCATTGCACGTGTGTATGCTGGACTTCTTTTGCGCCGTACGTATCCGACCATGCCAATGGGAGGTGCGGGGGAAGGACAGCCAACTAAACACAAAGCAGTTGTAAAGAAATGAGTTCGTCAATCTATACGATTGATAAGTACATGGCTCCATTGACTTCCTAAGAGCGTTCCAGCCGGCCGCGCAGAAGCACATCTGAAAGCGCGTGAAAATTGCGATGTGTTGGCCGATACAAAGTTACATTGTGGAGTTTAGTTTAGCTGCGGGAACAAACCCGGAGCGCCCGGCGGCAACCCACGCGGTACAGGGGGTGAACAAACTCTAACCAGAAAGGCGTCTCGAGTCGGGGAGTCGCACCCAGAAGATTCTCGCTGCGAGGCACGAGCGTTGCCAACTGTGCCACCCCCTCTCTGCCACCACGATGATAACGATTCACTTCTCTCGTTTCCCTCCCCTGGCCGAGCAGGATGCGGCGGAGTAAAGCGGCACGAAGGCCAACATGGTAATTATTGGCAGCTATTACGTTCGTGTTACTTTATCAAAGTAGAGAGTGGGGCTAGTAGATGGTCTAAGCCCCGGTCAACGATGACTGCATTCACGTTGTTTCTGCACCAAATTTGGCTAAAATATCAATTCTGAAAGAAAATATGAATTCTAAAAGAAAATATAAATTCTAAAAGAAAATATCTAAGCTAAAATATAACGTAAAATTCTAAAATAAAATATAAATTCTAAAATAAAATATCAACTCTAAAATAAATATCAGTTCTAAAATAAAATATATAAAATAAATTAATTCTAAAATAAAATATATAAAATAAAATATATAAAATAAAATATCAATTATAAAATATAAATATATATTTTTAAAATTTTGGCTAAAATATAAATTGTGATCATTGGCTTCACACTCGTGCGATGAACGCTACTCTCATATGCAGATGCGGGTAGGAAGGTGCTACCCTCTACTGTGGCCCAGAGGGCGCATGAAACGGTCTCAGAGGGTAGCTCCACGGTATCCGCTTCTGTGGGCCGTTCTCTTAACAAGAAAGGTGGCACTGCTCTGCCAGAGATCCGAATGGATACTTATACTCGTGACATCGCGCAATCGGAGAAACAATTGGGAAAAGTAAAACAAGGTGGCTGACGTGACGATCAACTCGGTGTATTCGCTGAACGCCCACCAGCTTTAATCATCACGTTGGCAGACACCACTTGTGCACCAACACTTTGTGGAAAATAGCCAAATTGGGAAAAAATACCACCGGCTCAGCCGCTTTTCCACCCAATGTCTGAGAAAACGCAGACACCCACATTTTACGCAAAACGGACGAGTCCCGTTCGCCTCGAATGTCACGTTCCCGTCCGCCGTGTGTGCTCCCGCAGGAGTTTCCGCGTTTAGGCCTTGGAACACGGCGGAACACGGCGGGAGGCTTCACGGCCGTGGTGGCAGCTGCCGCCGCCGTTGAGCGGTCACCGCCGCACGCCGCCGGAGGGAGGCCGCATCACGAAGCGCAGCGGCGTCCCCCCGCGTCCCACAGGCCGCTCCACCGCGTTCGTGTTTAAAATGCATGTCCGTGTGTTACCGGAACCCTCGCGCAACCTGCCACCGGCGCGTCGATGTTTGCCTGCCCACTGGCACGTGGAAGCGGACGACGCTTTTGCAAATTCGCTCGTGCCACTGAACCCTTTCCCCGTTTGCGTTCACCGCTGAATCATGGAATGCGGCACAAGCGGTGCAGCGATAATTTTATTTAAAGACATTGTACTCACCGCAGAGAACCGTAGCGACACGACCGCACTCTATCATAGCTGGCACCAAACTGTGCCACACGCCCTCCCGCATGGCCTTGTGGGAGCCTCGGTACCGATAAAGTTATTTTAGTTTTTCTTCCAGTTTCGGAACGGAATCGGAAGAAAAACTGATGACGTACATGCACGTCATCGGAATGGGAGAGTGTTGAGGGTGCGATCGAGCCGCGTTGTCGAAACTGTGAGCAAAAGAATTAGCTACTTGTAAAAATAAACACATTCACAATGACTTAAGCGTTCTAAATATACGATGTCGTCGTGTGGTTTATGCAAGTTCCGGCTGGGAGTTTGTCCCGACTTTGACTCTCGCGCATTGCCATGTCGATGTATCGAAAATTGTTTTAAGATTAAAGATGCGACTGTTTCACTTCCTAGCAATCATCGCTCTGAGTAGTGTTGATTTGTGGTTCACAATTTCCTGGGCCAGTTTTAAACAAATCACCTGAAATAGATCAAGTTTGGACAGCGACTGCTACATGCTCATGAATCGACTTACAGATACAAGATCACAACTGGTCCTGTCCAGAGCCACGATTGTTACAAACAACAAAAAACATTAACTGAACCTGTTCACAATCGACTGGATTTCACCTCGTCACGAGATTCAAGGTTGCTCAAGTGAGAGCACTCTCAGCTAACACTGCTGAGATTCTGGGTTAGAATCCAGGCAGCTGCCTCTGATTTTCTGGCCCCTCAAGTGTAGCTAGTTGATGGTCTTAGCCTGAACACCAATGACTGCACAAAAAACGCAGGAACTAAAAAAATGTAAAAGTACATTGGTTTCATCCGTGTTAGGAATCATCAGGACTATGCAACCGTCATGGCAACTGCAGTAAACAGACAACGCAGCATGGACAAAACAAACTGGAAGTGATGCGATAGTAATGGCGATGGCTGAAGTAAAAAAAAAATTCGAAAGTAGAAAATACACGAGAAATTAGTTTTTAATCAAACCAGATAGGAAACGTGCACGCAAAAAAAACTTTTTCTCAAGAGCCACAATTTATTGCTTTCTTCATTGAACGGATTTTTTTTTATTTAAAAAACCACAACAGACCCGTCTTGATTTTCCGTTATTTTCCAAGAAAATGCCCCCCTTTCCCCCACAACCCCTCTAAATCCAGACAACACGAAGTTCGTGGCACGGTGGGGGGAGAGGCAAAACGTTCAGAAACACTCCTCGCGGAAAGGGGCATTCCGCTCGCAGATTGGCTGGAGAAGTGCCACCAGGCACCCGCGGTGACCTTATGGCAACTGTGGTTTTCGTGGCTTTAAGCTCGGTGTGGATGGGTCGACAGCGCGGGTGAGCAAAGGGACGACGATTGCATTTAATCCACAAGCTAGGACGCAGCAAGAAAAAAAATTAACGCTAAATGGCAAGAATTCAAAGCATGTCCACAGAACTGGCCCGGAGGAATGTGTTGCGTGACCGTGCGCTTGGGCGGAATGGACAAGGGGGGGGAATTGGGTCCCGGGCATGAAACGCTCGGGCGAGGAAAGTCGGTCCGTGGAAAGTTTGCCAAAACGTGCAGTGGCGTCCATAGAATCGGCTTGTTACAAATATGAATGTAACAAGAAGCAGTGCGTTCTGCCGGCGGACTATCGCGAGCGAAAAAAACGACTGGTAGGGGGCGCGCACGGAGCGGTGTGCGTGGGCCGCCGCGTGGAATGGCAACGTTTCATTTGAGCTTCAGGAAAGATTCCAGGCTGTCCAGCTCCACGGCTTCTGCAAACTGCTCGTAGTCCTGCAGGGTCGAGAGAGACGGGGGGGGGGGTCACGGAAGGGTGTCATAGCAACAGGGCAACTTCACGATAACGCCAAGATGCACTTCACGCATGTCACAGATGCGGGTGACTTCGTAAAATCGGCGGCTACAAACGTGGTAAACGAGAACATCATTGAGGACCCGACCGTGGAAGTGCCGGGATTCTCTCTCTCTCACGACGGCTGTGGACCACACTGAGCCACGCTCGGACGCAGCACGGGAGATGTGCGGCCTACCACGTTGGTCCATAAATGGAAAATCAAAGATTCGCCAACCTGCGACTGTGGTAAAGATCAAACCATCAAACACATCACCGGCGAGCGCGCCATCCATGTACACCCTGGCAGCATCGCTGCAATCCATGCAGCATCTACTGCCGCCTTGGATTGGTCGAAGGACCTTAACATTCAAGTCTGACATCTATACAAACTGTTGCTTACATGTCATACGAAAGGAGTATCATCGTGAAGGTTGCTTTGTTTTTACTTGGCACGAATACGTCAAACCGTTAGGGCTGTAAATGTGATGCAATAAGGTGTCCGTTGATAAGATAGGGAATGCGCGTGAAATTCCACGGTGGGCTTTAGTCGAGACAAACCTGATTTTCGCGTAGCTGTTTCGGGAGTCTGACGAATGTGTGTGTGTGATCCACCAACCCTTGCCTTCAAGGTGCTGGACTACGGTACACTGCAGCACCACCGGCTACAGTGTGAGAACCTTAAATTCTCCCAACGACGGCAATGTATAGCAATGATGTCATTTGGACCACCAACTCGGAGAGTTTGAGAGAACGCGGCAATCCCAACAGGTGAAACAAAGACAACCGCGGACCGGTGTCATCCCGATTAGGACTCATCTGTACAGTGCAGCCATGTTTGCTGCTGCCATCTTCCCCTGGCAGCCTCATACTGAATATGAAGAGGACTTGTGGCTGTGTGCTATGGGGGACGCTACTAGTCTACATCTGTAAATTACGAGAAAACCTATCACAACGGAAGGGTGGGGCCAAGTGAGAGCAGCACATCTGTGTGTGTGTGCGTGCATGCTGGGGAGCGGTAGTGTAGCAGTTAGTGCACTGCGCTATGAACCTGGCGACCCGGGTTCGATTCCCGCTCACGGCCAACACCAGTGACGATTATCTGAACCGGTCCTGGGCCTCCCCTAGGTCGACTCAGCCTGAAATGAGTACCTGGTGCGGTGTGTAAACATTGCCACTGGGGAGACAAAGGCGGTCGGGCGTGGTGCTGGCCACCCACCCCCTCGTGTACCGTTCTGGCCTTCATAGCTGCTCGCTAACAGCACTTGCCCCTACAGTCTGTTAAGGCTATACGGGGGATCTTTGCATGCTGTTAACCTTTTCTCATTCCGATGACGTACGTGTACTTCAGCAGTTTTTCTTCCGATTCCGTTCCGTAATCGGAAGCAAAAGGCATTGCAAGAGGGCATGTGCCACAGATTGGCACCAGCTATCGTAGAGCGCGGTCGTGTCGCTACAGTTCTTTGCGGTGAGTAACGTCTTTAAAAACAGCGGCGCTACATGCCTCTCTAAATGAAATGAACGCCGAGCCAGCTGGCGCGTTTTGAGATTCGCCGGCGAACGGAACACCCAAACCCCTTGCAACTTACAGACGTCTCGGAACGGGGAAAGGGTTCAAATCTGCTCCCAGCCTGCGTCAGGTTTTCTGTTTGACACGTGTCTGCTCGTCGTTTTATTGTTTTATTACAGATTTAAATCCGAACGGCAGGGGGGAGGGGGGAGACGCGGAGGGAGGGCTCACCCCGCAGTAGGTGTTGTCGTTGAAGATCTGCGGCGGAACGGCCGTGGGGTTTCCACTCAGGTGCCTCATGTTCTGGCGGAGCTCATCGTTGGAGGCGATGTCGACCAGCTCGAACCTCACGGCTTTCCCCTCCAGCACGCGCCACACGTCGCTCTGGTTCGACTTGATCTGGACGATCGACACAGGCGCACGCGCAAAAAAGACAAAGGTGGTCCCGGGTTAGCGAGCACCTATGAAGGCCGGCACGGCACACGAGGGGGTGGGTGGCCAACACCACGCCCTGCCGCCTTTTTCTCTACAGTGGCGATGTTTACACATCGCACCAGGTACTCATTTGAGGCCAAGTCAATATAGGCGATGCCAAGGACCGATTACGATAATCGTCAGTGGTGTCGGCCATAAGTGGGAATCAAGCTTAGGTAGCCAGGGTTGTAGTGCAATGCGCTAAACACTACACCAACGCTCACCACGTGTTGTCCGTGCGTGTGCCCAGGCATGTTGTGCCTGGGCACAAAGGTCCCCTGTGTAGACTTAACAGACCGTTGGGGAAAATGCTGTTTGCAAGTAGCACCTATGAAGGCCGGCATGGCACAGGAGGGTATGGGTGGCCAACACCACGCCCGGCCTTTGTCTCCCCAGTGGCAATATTTACACATCACATCAGGTACTCATTTAAGACCAAGTCGACCTAGGGGAGGCCCAGGCACGGTTTGAATATTCGCCACTGTTTTTGGTCGTGAGCGGGAGAGGAACTGGCGTCGTTGTGTTCGTAGCGCAGCAGCGCTAACCGCGTGCAGGTGGGCAGCCGAGGTGCACCATTGCACACGTGGACAAGTGGAGCCCGTGTGTCAATCCACTGCTGGATGAGGCCTTTCACCGTGCTGTGCAAGGCAATTATTACCGTTGAACAAACGAGTCGAAAGCGAACGTTCTTGACCGAATTGCGACAATCCAGCGGTGCGCAATTTTTGTTTCATATTTTATAACCCGAGGTTAAAACTGTAAACTCAACTAAACAATTTTTTATTTTACCATGGCGCCCAATCCAGTGGTAGATGGAGGGGGTTGTTTGACCGTGCTTCACCACGTTGGTCAGTGTAGAGTTGGCGACGGGGCGAAGGGGGTGTGGTGGCCAGGAGGAATTGAGATAACTCGTGCGATGCCACCGATGATAGCCGTAGTTGGAAATCGAAGTCCTGAAGGTCGTTGAGTTCACGGCGCAGTGCACTAACCGTTGCACCACCACTCCAAAACTGTCACCCGTTCTTGCAACATCTTAACGTGATCTTTCCAACCGATATGCGCCGAAAGACAGATCTGTAAACACGCGCGCGCGTCTGGTCCCCTCGTGCACTCGCTCTGCAAGTTTTCATGGAAACACGACCGGCCACCCGTGACTTCTAGAAAGAGCGACGTGAAAACCGGCGCGCATACCTGAGGACGAGCATCTCTTTACAACCGTGCACTCGTAGTCAAACATGGGTTTGCAGCCACCCAAAACTAAACTGGCTTCCCAAGCGTAGCAAGCCGATTGCCTCAGCCTGCTGCTCAATCCGAGGTGGCACAGTGGCAACACGCCCTGGGTTCGATTCCCCGGCTCGGGCGCCTTTCTGCGCGGAGTTCGTGTGTTGTCCCCCTGCTCTGCATGGGTTTCCACCGGTTTACTTCCACACAAACGCCACCGGTATTTGGTCAAGCATCGATCCCAACCACACGTGAAGGTAGAGCCTTGGCAATGTCGCTCCTGCACGAGATGAAAGTCTCGAGGGTGTTTGGCCTACTGCGCTATGCGGGCGAGACGGCGTGGAAGAGGGAGGAGTACCCACACGTTACCTCACCACACGCGACGTGCCAATCGACTGCTGCAACCATGTGCTTCACGATGGCGAGATGTTAACTACCTCGCCTGGTATATGGGAGGACGTGGGTTCGATCCCGACCCTGTGGTCGCATGGATTTTTTTTTTCTCGGTCCTCAGTTTTTCCTTCCACATTTAGAAACATGCATTAGATGTTTTCTTGTTCATGTTTTTTTGTTTGTTGCGGTTGCACCCGATTCAAGAGCCGAATGGCTCACAGGGCTATACCTAATAAATCAAACTTGAAACTTGAGTATTTGGCTGCTGTACATTTCCACCTCGTTGGGCTATCATTTGTGGCCAGGTCTCTTCAGAAAAAAGAGCTATTTAGCTCAGTGGGCCTTACCTGGTAAAATAAAAACGCTGTAGTTTAATGTTGTTTATAGTTTATACTGTTGGGTGGACAGGTGCAGTGGATGATTTTAGAAACTTGCACCATTGGTTCAACTGCCGCAGACCTCTGGATTGCATACCCAGTGAGCTACTACACCATTGCAGCATTCTCATGCGTTGAGGAAGTAAAATTCCCCAACAGTGAATTCAATCAAGATATTTACCATGGCGATAAGTGCACGAATGACCACAAATATATCACTCAAAAATCAATCCCAAATACCAAGTGGCATGCAATGCTAGCTTCACAAACCCTAGTAATAATAATGATATTTTTTTCATTCTAGATTTGAAGTTTTCGTGACTGCAAGGATCCATACTCTTTGATTCTTTCGGTAAAGTCACGTAGGTGAATTTTTTTAAAATAAAAAAATGTAAAAAAACTTACAGCCCCGCCCACTTCCCCCCCCCCCATCAGTCTCAATCACACATGCAACGCTCCCCCTCTCCTCATTCCCTCCCCCCACCGCCCTCTCTGACTTATATAAACCCTCTTAACTCCGGCATCTCTCACGCTTTAGTAAAACAATGTTCTTGCTGTGGTTGTCACACCTGATGATGATTGCGTGTCTTGCAATCGAAACGTCGTGATTTATTATTATTATTTTATTTATTTGTATTTATTTTCACCTACGTGACTTTACCGAAAGAACCAAAGAGTATGGATGATGATATTATTTACTTATTGTGGATATCCCTCACCGAGTCCCAAGACTCTCTCTCAGGATAGTCCTTCCTGCCTTGGGATGTTTGACCAATTATCTTTCAAGCGGTGTGTCACTCACCGATCTGCACACGCGCGGAGTTTCACAAACCTACACTGTCCCCCCCTCCCCCAAACAAAAACCTTATCTCTGAAGTGCTGGAATAAAAAAGAAAAAAAATCTATTTTTATTTTACCAAGTAAGGCCCACCGAGCCATATAGCTCTTTTTCAGAAGCGACCTGGCTATCACAAACGATAGCCCAGAGAAAGTGGCGTATCATCACGTGGAATTTATAGCAGCCAAATACTCTTTAAACGCACGTTGATTCACAACGTGGAGGTAAAAACCTGAGGACCCGGAGAAAAATCCACGAGACCACGGCGAGAACACACAAACTCCAAATATACGGACATCAGGGTCGGGATCGAACCCATGAACCTCCTGTATACCGGGCGAGGTAGTTAACATCTCGCCACCCAGGTGAGTGCCACAGCACCAGCTCAGCTATCTCCATATAAAGTTGTGATTATGTGTCTGTTCAAAATATTCAGCGTACTTCCCGACATGCAACTTGAAATTTGCCATGTGGGTACTTTCCAGACTGTACACCATGCAAAAATTATAAAAATACACTTTTGTATTTTTTGGGGGGTTGAGGGCTCAATAATGCATATATTCAAGTGTCATACAAATGTGTTGCAGGTCTAAGGCGTTCTTCGCGCAGCATTGCTTTATTATTTCAGTCGTTTACTGCCGTACGCACCCTGAAAGTTGTGTGTCTGCAGCAAGCGCGTGTATGTGTACCTATGGACGCGCGTACGTGTGTGTGGGGAGCGGTAGTGTTGTGGTTAGCGCGCTGCGCTACGAACCCGGCGACCACAGTTCGATTCCCACTCACGGCCACCACTGGTGACGATTATTTTAACCGCTCCTGGGCCTCCCCTAGGTCGACTCAGCCTCAAACGAGTAACTGCTATGGTGTGTGGGGCGTGGTGAATCCAAGTCCCGGGCGAAGCCGGGTAGTAAAGCTTGTAATGTATAAAGGCAACGTAATGCAAACGTTGGCCCATGACGATTTGCGGCTTCTGTGCAAACCTCGTGCATCGAGATGGCCAGCGCAGCATCACTTGGGTCTCCGGCCCCGAACACGCGGACCCAGTTACGGGTGACAGACTTTAAACATTTCGATTTAAAGCTTTCGTGACTGCAAGGATTCATCTTCTTGGTTCTTTCGGTAAAGTCACGTAGAAGGGGAATAATAAAATAATAAAAATAAAACAGTGTTTCTTCAGAGAGCTTACTACACAAATATACAGCTATGAAACCCTGAACTATGATCCGTCGTGAAAACTTTGAAACTAAGAAATCTTCTTGGCCACGAGTTATTTGGCGATGCTGCTGCTGCATTGGCAGTGGTGCACAAGCACAATAAACACGAAGAAAACTCAACAAATGTCCGTCAATAACGCTGCCTAAAAACAAAACATATATATAATATTTCGATTGAAAGCTTTCGTGACTGCAGGGATTCATCTTCTTGGTTCTTTCGGTAATAAAACATAATGTTTTATTTATTTTATTTTATTACTTCCCTTCTACGTGACTTTACCGAAAGAACCAAGAAGATATATATAATAGGTGAAGTTATGGACAATGCCCCTTCATTTGTGTGCTATGAAGAAGGGCCATTACCCAAAACGTCGCTAATTATATTTTTTATTTTAGGGTCACAGTGTAATTGACGAATGTGTTCAGTTTTCTTGACGACAGAGAGTACTGTACTGCAGTGCTATGGTTACATTCCGTTGCAGCCACGCGTGTGTCGACAGGTTGTCATCTGTAATCTTCAAAGAATGCAGAAACAAATACCAGTATCGACTCTGTGAGCCTTTGGCCACAAAGGACTCGTGCAAACACATGACCTGATAAGATCAACCTGTCAACATGTTAGCTGATAGCACGTAGCCAAATCTTAAAACCACAGCCCACACACCTCAAATAATCAAATCACAATAACTAATTTCGAACCCCAAGCCAAAGCACTGCTGTAAGAAGGCCTCACCACGCCTGCTAGTTGTGTGATCATACTTCATCACGCTGGTCCATGCAGGTTAATCGCTTGCCAGACTTTCCCCCCCCCGCCCCATTATATCCATCACCAACTACCCCCTGGAAGAAGCTGGTTGTCGAACTGGCCATAGCTGCTGCTGCGGAAAAAGCGGTCGGTGCCTTCACCACCTGCGTAAGAAGCCGGGCTCCAGCGCCGACAGGTAAAAAGCGGCACGGCAATGATTGACCTCTCTGTCGCCTACGACGATGCCGTGTGGCATCGTGGCCCCCGCTGATGCTGCTGATGATGATGCCGCCGTTCTACTGCTCACCGATTGGACGCGATGCGCAGGAACCGTAACTTTGGCGGTGAACACCTCGCAGGAGAACGCAGCTGCAAGAGAATTGATGAACGATGGCCTCCCTCAAGGCTCCCTACTAACGCTGCCACTGTTTAACATGCGTACGCGTGCGTGACCTGCCATGTACATCACCTCGCAGGCTCGCATATGCGGGTGACATAGCCCTGGCCGCACAGGGCACTCACCTCGAGGACATTGCCAAAACTCTTAACAGCTGATCGAACTTTATTGGAGGCGTATTTATCTTGCCGGAGAGTCCGACCACATCCCTCAAAACCACCACGAGCGTTTTCCACCTTAACAACCGTGCAACAGATGCCACTCTCGATGTGTCATTCTTTGTGAGCCCACTCCAAGATACACAAGCCTGACCTTCAGGGCCCACATAAAACGGACCTGTGACAACACCAACTCAAGCATCACCCAGCTATGCGCAGGACCGACCCAAACTAGGAACCGTGAAGTAAACCACCGTAGTCTAAACGCTCCTTCGACAGAGGGAAAGCAACATTACAAGAACTGATTTGAAGTTTTCGTGACTGCAGGAATCCATACTCTGGTTCTTTCGGTAAAGTCACGTAGGTAGAAAATAAAATAAATCACGACGTTTCGGGCGCAACACAAGCTTTCCCACCTGATGACGGACGCTTGTGCTGCGCCCGAAACGTCGTGATTTGTTTTATTTTATACCGACGTGACTTTACCGAAAGTATTACAAGAACTCTCTCCCGAAGCCCTCTCGTCATGGCATGGTTGGCTACGTACGGTGCGGAAGAAGCTCAACGTACACACACACACATACATGGCGAGCAGACCTCGACACTGCCATTTAGCTTCCTGAGCAGGCAGGTGAAATGATGATGATGGTGGCGGGGATGGAGGCGGTGGCACGGAACTGGATTAGATATGACTCGCCCCTGATGCGAGCCGTAGGGGGCGGATCCAATTCGTCGTGCGCAGCGTGAACCCTCTGCGGGGCCACTCCACCCCCAGGATTGCACTGCTCTGCTGTTGGGCTCGTGAGGAAGAGGAAGTCTGCGCATCCGTGACCGATCGTCAACATTCTTACAAATTACCCCCCCGAGACATAAATGTGAAATATCACACGAGCGATGAATAGAAACGACAAAGCGGGAGTTACGTGCGCATGCTGAAATTCTTCCACGCACCGTACGTAGCTAACGGTGCTGATCGAAGGGGGGGGGGGGGGGGGGAAGGACATCAAACTAAACACAAAAAGCAGCTAAATGTCGTTCCCAGTTCAGTACAAACAATTTTACATCATGCATTGAATTATTAATGAAGTTCACTTCTCTAAGCTGACTATATATACATGCATGCACATATCCAAGAATCCATGTTTTGAACCGTGTAACCACTCCCCGCAGGCACTAGCCGTGCTACTATTCACCGTAATCATACTACAGTAATATTTAAAAAATATATATGCCTCGAGTATCTTGGCTGGGCTCCTGTCCAACCCCAACAGGAACTCTGTTGTCAGTGGCTGTTGTCGGCCGTTGCTAATTAAACTAGCTGGGTACCTGGCTAAAAGGGATGTTCTATGTAGCAGGCGATGCATTATTCAAACGGAAGTTCAGAAGGCATAAGAGATAGCGATACCAACAAGGTGAGAGTAATTAATATAGAATAACATGTTATTTTAAAATTGGCTCTAACTTTTCACTTCGTGCTTCTAATAATGCACTTATTTTGCCAGAATATTATTTAAATCCTAGAGAATTATAAACAAACCTTCACAATATGTATTTTCTTGGCATTTTATTACGTAAAAAAACTGATTATTATTCATGCTCCCACATTATGAAAAGAGTATGAAAATGACAGCTGTTATTTTCCATTGCAGAGCCGCAAGTAATCTACGAGTGTTAGTTTTTTTTTTGTAATCTGATCGTGGCAATTCGTCCAAAATTGCCAGGGTGAAAAATCGTTCCACCTCGAGCCCGAAGGCAAGCACAGCAGCAGAGTGCGCATCGTGTCACAGCATGGGTGCGTTACTCTTCATTCAGCTACGCTCAATGCTCAAGGCAACAACGAGCGTGCAAAATACGCTCCCATCCCACGTCTGATGATGACGTGGTCAACCCTGAAAACTGTGACCTTGGGTCCAAGCGTCGCCTAGTTGTGTGTGCAAATGGTATGTAAATTGCATGTTTATTTTGAATTAGATTCATAGATGCAATAATGAATAAATTAATCATTTCAAGAGTCTGGTAGTTGTAGCTCTAGTGCGAAGGAATGCCTGTAACAATAATAATTACAAATGTATAATGCGCTTTCCATCCTAGGATCCTCATGCGCAATGCATGAAAATCAGGAAACAAAAACAGAACCAGGGCAACCGACCAAACTAAACAGGGAAGGCCACTTTAAAGAGATGGGTTTGCAAAGCAGACTTAAATCTATCTACCGACTCCGATTGCCCTGATTTCAAGTGGCGAGGCATTCCATAGTTTGGGTGCCACGCTAACAAAAGCCCGATCACCAAAAGTGCACAACCTGTAGACCTGGGAGTGCTGAGAAGTTTGAGAAGATCCTAAGGACCTTGATGGAATATATAAATGTGTTAGTTCCTGCAAGTAGTGTGTGGTGAGCCCTTTTAAATCCGTACAGGTTAATAGCATGATCTTAAAAATTCAGAACAGCCACAGAAAAGCTCTTCAGATGCCTTGCAGTGGTGAACAAGGCCCCGTGGAGACCTGGCAAAGGCTACACAGCAAGATTCATGGAGATTTAAAAAAAAGTCCACAATGGATTCAGCAAGCTAAGGGGAATTGAAGGAGCGCACGGCCTCAGAAAACTCACAAGATAATGGAATCGTGGATTTTGTAGGCGGTCAGGTAAAGTTGTTTTGTTGTTTAAGCAGCTGAGTGATGAGCCAGCATTTACTCATTCATTCCGGTAACTTTCTCACTGGCGCTTAGTCACATCCTTATCACTCTTCTATCGCATGGTTAGTGTTTTCGTGCACTGCTCATTGACTTCTCCACCCATGTTTATGACTTGGTTCTGGCAGACCCACCGTTTTGTCTCATCCATATTGTGTTCAACCACCACACTGCAGGTCAATACAACACAACAACCGCCATTAAGTGGCGGTGACGTCACTACAGCACTTGTGCCAGCCTATGTGCACTTTAATGCCACGTGAAGTGTCGAACGCTCGCGGGACAGACCCAGGTGCCATGGGTTGACTGAGATGACTGGCCGATGCACGACCTGTGCCCCCTACTGTGCCAACTTGCTGTGTTTTAGCCGCCCGGCGCTCTGCTCGTCGTTGTGAGCGTCGCTCCTTTGTCCTCCAATACAAACGCACTCGCTCACCCGCCAATTCACCCACTCACTCACCCACTCACCACACATGCAAGGTCACAACATCTCTCTTTATGCTTCTTCCCACGCACTGCTCCACTTTTAAATTCCCTACCATTATCACCTTTCCCACGCTCGTATAACCTTGCTCAACGCAAGGTTGGCTACGTATGATCGTGTCGTATGTTGCTGGCTCCCAGACGTTTTCGGCCCTTGGGCCTGTGCTCAGTGCATGGACTGATTATTGGGTTTAGTTTGCCCCACACAGGTAAAGACTGCTCACCATCTGTTGGCAACTACTGCAATGATGAGTCCTAATAGTAACGAAAACCGGTCTGCAGTTTATATCTGTCTCCCTGCTGCCTGTCAGTCGGTCATTGTTGCTCAAATTTATTTTGATGGTGACCAAAGACAAGAAGACCACAATGCAGTTCTTCAGGAACCGTCGATGGGTTTTGTTTTGTGTGTCATGCACAAAGGCGGAGAAGTGCTTTTCACACGATCTGCACCGATACGGTTTTCAGGCCTGTGCTATTATTCTGTTACGGCTGATTTCCATCTCGTCGTTCAGACTTGACAAAGCACGTGTTGCAAAATGTGCGGGCATAGAGGGAGTAGCCTCTGCTTTCAGGAAATTACAGCGCCTGCTTGTTAGACCGTGGAACCACCCTCTGTGATTGGCATGGCATGATGACAGGGATAACGTTGTCGTCGTCGTCATCTGTACGCGTTCTGCATGGACATGTCTGTGTTATGCACCGTGTGCTAGACACGTCACAGCCCTTTCGTCAATCCGCTGTGGGATGACCATTCTTCACCACGCTGGTCAGTGCCTGATGGTGAAGGCGGCAGGTTGCATCGATGTAGGAGCATAGGAATACAGTACAGTACGATAATCCAGTAGGTGTGAGTGTGCGTTTGTGATTAGATGTGCAAAACTTAATTGACAATGGCCACAAGTTTGGGGTGAGGTTTTACTTTCCGGGGCATCTTACAATTCGAAGAATATGGTAACTGCCGTCTTCAATGCAGGAGGAATGGCAAAACTGCATGAACGCTCTCCTGAAGCCGTGTCTCTTGTCGTGACATCCTCACGCAAACTCCGGTCATCCTAGCAGCGGCTTTTGGTTAGCCATCGAACAAAGACGGTCACTGTGTCGCTCACTTTCAGATGCTCTTTTGCAGCTGTCTGGAGCGCTTTTCCTTCCGATATTAGGAAGCCACTGCAGCTATGCACTTTTAAATCTAGATTGAAAACTCATTTCATTAGAACTACTTTTTGTGTTTAGTTTGCTGTCCTTCCCTGCACCTCCGATTAGCACGGTTGGCAACGTACGGTGCGAAAGAACTTCAACGTACACATGTACGTACCACCGATGGCAATCCGGCTCGTGAACATATAGAACGGAGGCATGACATGAAACGCATTTCACGTCCACGGCGCGATGACAAGGTCACTGCACTCTGCCGCCGGAGGTGCACTCAGCGGGGATGCGCATTTGTAAAAAAAAACGACTGCTCGCAGCGCACAGCCTGCCTGCAAATGTTGTAAGTTAACAAGCCCAGCAAGTTAACAAGCCCAGCGAGTTCTCTTTCTAAACCTGCGAAGTGCGCCGGGTCAGCATGGCTGGGTCAGTACAGCAGTCACAAAGACGCTGCGCAGAGGAGCAGCAGCAGCAGTGGCAGCGCAATGCCTCGGGCTAACACTGTCCTTTTGGTGGCTGCAGTT
This sequence comes from Entosphenus tridentatus, assembly GCA_014621495.2. NCBI lineage: Eukaryota > Metazoa > Chordata > Hyperoartia > Petromyzontiformes > Petromyzontidae > Entosphenus > Entosphenus tridentatus. The sequence goes on from CM025645.2 coordinate 2,460,765, forward strand.
TGCTAGGAGGCGCATGTTTTTTTTAACAGCTCTTTTACAGAGGGAGGTGGAGCAGCAGCAGTAGTTCCCCCGTGTTTGTCCTCGAAACCTCAACGTTCACTCCCGCAGGTCGAGACACGCTGCTGCTGTTCAAGGTTGCTGCGAGCCAGAACACAACTCACTCGACCAGACCTGCAGCATCATCTCATCGATCCGTGCAGCCACCAGTGCACCCTGAACGCTGCAGTAAAACCCTAAAATGTATTTGTTCTTTGTAATTAGCCAGCTTGTAAATGTTACACGTCTTTACAACTGCTTTTGGTTTTTTTTGTAATTCACCCCCGCCCGGCACCAAAGATTAGCACGGTTGGCTACGTATGGTGCAAAAGAAGTTCAACATACGTACGTACATACAAGTCGCCTATGTATGGCATCTAGTCTGAACACTGCATTTTTTTTTCGTTGAAAAGCGGTTTTAGCTGGACTCACAATGTTGCGCAAGTTGTACGTGTTTATCACGCCAACTTGGCAAGTGTTTGTTGCTACCACCGCTCTGAATAAGCCAATGCCTCGTACATTAATAATGATACTATAAGGGCGCCCCCATGTCATTAGTTCATGGGAGTTGTTTAATCATAAAAAAATTACAAATATTTTATTATTTTACCAGGTAAGTCCCACTGAGCGATGTAGCTCTTTTCTCAGAAGCGAACTGGCCACAAATGACAGCTCAACGAAGTGGCTTATCATCATGTGGAAATTTATAGCAGCCAAGAACTCTAATCGCATGTTGATTCTACATGTGGAGGGAAAAACCGGAGGACGCGGAGAAAAATCCACGCAACCACAGGGAGAACATGCAAACTCCAAATATACAGCAGGCGTCAAGGTCGGGATCGATACCACGACCTCCTGGATACCAGGCGAGGTAGTTAACATCTCTCCACCGTGGCGCCCCATACTTTACTATACTAGTGAGTAAGGGTTGTGGAAAGGGGTGAGCAATTATCAATCTAAATATCACTCGCCAGTGATGTTAACCGGCCAGGCGGCTAGAGGTCAAACATTGGTTGAAGGTCATCTCAGCCCATTCTCTCGTCACAGTCGACAAAAATGAGGACCGCTTTGTGGGGGAGTCGCGGTGATTATGATGGTGTTTGTCTGATTTACTGGAATGCCAATAAAAGTTGTTCACTGTCTGCAAAGTCACGTAACAGCTCTGTGTTGTAATCCAATAAACGGACGGGATCACAACGACCCTCCGTGTGGACTTACATTAAACCTGTGTCCATCAGCTGTTGTTATTTTATGAAGCTGCTAAAACAAGTTAAGAGGATATATTTGTTTACCAAACAGATATTTTGCGCTTAGAGACAACTGAGGCATACAAGGCTCTATAACAAACAATTATCATTTTTATCGTATTAAAGACTACCAAGACCATTTTGTTGTCAATTAACTAAAAATATAGCAGGTGATAACTACGTTATTTGTATTTATAATAGACTATATGGTGCGAGTAAATATAAATTACATGGTACCAAAGTATTGGGTCACAATGAGGAAAAAGAGTGTTCACTTGCACCCAAATAAATGCCCACTGCAAAGTGAACACAACAAACATGTGCATGAGAAGACTTGTTTGGTGGCTCAATTACCGCACCGTGGAATGAATACCAAGCAAAAACGTGGCCCATCTCGGCAACAATACACGTGTTCGCGTTCTGTGGACATTGCAAAAAAAAAAGAAACCACGCACCCCTAGCAAAACCACAGCAGCCGCAAAAACAGCCTGGGCACCAGGCGTGGCCACGTGGCTTCCATGGCTACGCAGAAAAAGCTGGAACTCGCTCTACCATAAAACCAAGGACACGGTACAAAACCACTACGTCGTGCCACCGAGCTCTCTCTCTCTCTCAAGGTCTCCCGGGCCCCAGACACCTCCACCCTCCTCACTCCAATGACCACGGCAAGACCGCCGCGTCCTACGGAGGCACGTCCAATAATTCGCTCATCGTACCCAGAAGCGGGACCGTGCACGGCTGAGCGGTGTCACCGTAGCTGCAGCGGCAGCTGTCTGAAACTCTCTCCCAATGCTGCACATTCGCAGCATGCAAGTCCCGTTAAAGCACCATTATCTACCTTCAAGCAGCAGCTCAAGGCTCTCACTTATGCAGGCCTCAACCATTCAGGCCCTGACCCATTTAGGCCATCACCTGGCCAAGCCTTCACCTGTCCAGGATTTATCCTGTCCAGTCTCTCACTGCACTGCGAAAATTTATTTCTGGTTTGCTTTACAAACTAAGTAAAAGTTTGGCTTCCTTGGGAAAAAAACATTATTTAGTAGCCTTTCAAAATTTTTACACGTAAAATCTCATGGCCTCTGCTATCGATGTACCCTTGACACCCAGCACAATCGCACCACCAGTCTCACAATTTCTCAGTGGCGATATATATATCAGCCATAGTTGAGTGAGGCTATCCAACTAATTAAGTATTATATCACTCTGATTATTGATTCCATTAATTCGACGAATCGGATAACGTGGAAAAACAGTAACAGAAAAACGTATTTCCTCTGTTGCCACATGTGCCACTGGATTGGAAGTGATGGACGGGCTTTGGTAATGTCAACAGCATCGTCGTCCTCGTCACGTCAGGCACGGCCCATAAAGGGTTTCCCGCCTTCAGGAGGCAGGATTCTCTGGGTGACGCTTTAATTGAAGGGGCCTGCGTAACCGACCGCAAGAGAAGTAGTCGATTACAAACCCGAGTCAATTTGTCGACTCTTCGTCCCAGCTATCGTTGATAACGTCCGTTATTCCATCGCGTCACACGGTAGCGTGCGTCAACTCAATGTCCCAGCCGAGCCATTCAACAGCGAGACCCGAGGGGTAGTGATCGCGTTTCTTCTTCCCATCGCGGTGCTCAGTTTCCCGTGAGCACGCGCTTCTCAGTCGCGTGTTGTCACACCTCTAACCTGCACCGGCTGTGATTACTTCGTCTCGCCTGGAGCCAGGCCAAAAGGTCATCTCCAGTGAGCTCGCTTCGATTGCCTATGTCAACTGCACCAGGTTAGAGCTTCACCAAGCTCTCACATGGACCAGATTTGAGCTTGTGGTGCCTCGGTGCTGAGATGTTAACTACCTTGCCCGGTATACAAGAGATCGTGGGTTTGAGCCAGACCCTGACGATGCTTGCTGTATATTTGGAGTTTGCGTGTCTCTCTCTCCCCATGGTCACGTGGATTTTTTTTTGCGGGTCCTCCAGTTTTTCCCTCCACATTTAGAAACATGCATTTTCAGTATTTGGCTGCTATAAATTTCCACGTTAAAAGCCACTTCGTTGGGCTATTATTTATGGCCAGGTCGCTTCTGAAAAAAGAGCTATATACCTTAGTGGTTCTTACCTATAAAAAGAAATAAACGTTTAGTTTTATTGTTTTTCACCACCACTCACCTCTCGTGCAACCAGCACCCGAGTGGGCACTCACTGCCTTTATTAGCAGGCTTACAAAAACCTCCATCCTCTTATCTTAATATAGTGCACATTAAACCAAGGTGACATTTGCCTGCAGTGTTGTTACTAAAACAATGTTGATGATGAAACAAACTATTCGGTGATACTGCTGATGCATTGGTAGCGATGCACAAGCACAAATAATCCTTACAATCAAGTCACCGACCCTGACACCTGTATATTTGGAGTTTGCGTGTCTCTCTCCATGTTGTTGCGTGGATTTTTCTCCGGGTCCTTCGGTTTTCCCCTCCACATTTATAATCAACATCACGCCTTTAGAGTATTTGGCTGCTATAAATTTCTGCACAATAAGCCACTTCATTGGGCTATCGTTTGTGACCAGGTCTCTTCTGAAAAAGAACTATATAGCTCAGTGGGCTTTACCTGGTAAAAAAAATAAAAGTAAAATGTTTAGTAAATTTTTGTTAAGCCACGGTGTTATTGACGAATGTGTCGAGATTTGTTGTTAACTGCCCTTAAGCACCACTGCCAATGCAGTTTCCCTTTCCTGGACTCTCCTTGGGCTGCACCGTGTGGGAAAGATTGGAGTGCAAGAACGGGTTAGTCCTCAAAAGTCTATTGCACCTTCGATGTTAATCATTAAAGACACACGAGGCGCTGACTTATTTAAACGGTGTCAGCAATGTGCAACCGTAGCCCTTTTTAATGCGTTCCGATGCAGGTCCAAAGCGTTAACGCATTCATTAGCTCTGTCCAGAGTGGGGGAGGCGGGGCATTATAACACCCGAAAAAATGATCCAACAAACTTAAAACTATTGTTTTTATTTTACCGGGTAAGGCCCACTGAGCAATACAGCTGTTTTTGTGAAGCAATCTGGCCCCAAATGCCAGCTCAATCAAGTGGCTTATCACGTGGAAACTTATAGTAGACAAATACTCTAAACCAGGAGTGCGGAACCGTTTTTCTGCCAAGGGCCATTTGGATATTTATAACATAATTCGCGGGCCATACAAAATTATCAACTTAAAAATTAACATTTCATTAACTCACCCCTAATTTGATGGCTGGAACTGCTTCTCTTTGGCGAGGCGTGTGATGTTAGCTGGTATTGATGATGTTGTTACTCGCAACTGATTTTCCAGGTTTGCTCCCAGATTTATTGAATTTCGAGTCCCGCCTGCGGTTGCCTTGGCAGGGCCACACCAAATGATTTCGCGGGCCTCATACGGCCCGCGGGCCGGACGTTCCCCACCCCTGCTCTAAACGCATGCTTCTAACCGTGGAGGGAAAAACACGGACGACCCGGAGAAAATGCACCTGACAACGGGGAAAGATACACGTACACTCCAAATAAACAGCAGGCGTCAGGAACGGGATCGAACCAACGACCTCCTGTATACCAAGCGATGTACTTAACATCTCGCCACTGCAGCGCCCCATCTGAATGGAATATGGATGGAAGTTTAGCAAAAAATTGCATTGAGTGATAACAGGCCAAAAACGGATCAAGCGGTTGCGTAAACAACTTGAGGATTAAAAAGAAACACTGCTAAAAGAGAATTAACCTTAGGTGGCATGGGCAAGTGTGTGTCGTTACGTTGTGTGACGTCTCCTATGTCACATGTCACGGGGTGAATCTCGCCTGCCGATTACGTTCTCATGTGTACTGTGTGTCATCACCTACAACATGACGTGTGCCATACGACTTGGAACGCATCGCTATTATTGCCCAGACAAAAATCAAGGGCAAATGCAGATTGGGGAAAGCATTTAAAGAGTCCACGCCTATGGATGATTTGTTCCTCCTTGTTTACACGAGCGATTACATCGGCTTATTGTGAAGGCATTGTAACCAATACATTTCCAACAAAAAAACGTTAACGACCTCCTTGCGAAAGGTTGTAATAGTATCTTCTTGGTTCTTTCGGTAAAGTCACGTAGAAGGGAAGTAATAAAATAATAAAAATAAAACAATAAAATAATTCTCACGACGTTTCGGCCACAACGCAAGCAGCCGTCCTCAGGTGAAGACCAGGCCTGTCGGGGAGACAGCATTCAGACGCTGTTTTATTTTTATTATTTTATTACTTCCCTTCTACGTGACTTTGCCGAAAGAACCAAGAAGATGAATCCCTGCAGTCACGAAAGCTTTAAATCGAAAAGTTGTAATAGTAGTTTGCAACATGCTGAAAATCGGCGTGAATGAATTTCGCATGGTGCAGCCAAATCAGTTGCAATAAACCAGATCATTGTTCCTCTAGTTAAAGTTGTGTGCTGCTAAGAACGGAAGCGACCAAGTTGCATAGCTTAACGCGGGATAACTTAACGTATTTGGTCTGCACAGCCAATATTATTCATAACCGATTTAATGGGTTCAGGCCTGGTAACGATCTGGCCACTCGCCAGGCAAAGTCAAACAAAATGTAATTCTCAAGCACACAACAGAATGTAGTAAATCTATACCAGAAATACTTCTTCAACTTGCGAACTGAAACAATAAATAACCGTTAACGTAGTGGTGTTAACAAGACAAAGGTCCCCCGTGTAGCCTTAACAGACTGTAGGGGCAAGTGCTGTTAGCGAGCACCTTTGAAGACCGGCACGACAACGAGGGGGGTTGGCCAACAACCACACCCGGCCGCCTTTGTCTCCCCGAGTGGCGATGTTTACACACCGCACCGGGCGCGCATTTGAGGCTGAGCCGACCTCGGGGAGACCCGGGACCGGTTCAGATAATCGTCACCGGTGTTGGGGCCGTGAGCGGGAGTCGAACTCGGCTTTGCCGGGTTCGTGGCGCAGCGTCGCGCTGACCGCTGCACCACCGCTCCCCGGTGTTAAACCGCGCGTGCGGACACACACACGCGTTTAAATTGTTTGGCTTTGATGGTGGTGGGGATTGGTGATGGTGGTGGGGATTGGTGATGGTGGTGGGGGTTGGTGGTGGTGGTGGGGGGTGGTGGGGGTTGGTGGTGGTGGTGGGGGTTGGTGGTGGGTCGAAAGTGGAGAGGAATTTTGGCTAGATAATTGCATGGGCCTAACCCTGAAAAATCTGCGGTGGATTCTAGACACGGCAGTTGCCACGGCACTTTGAAAAGTGCATTGAAGTTTAACTGTAATCGCGTTAATAATCTAGATTTGAAGTTTTCGTGACTGCAGGGATCCATACTCTGATTCTTTCGGTAAAGTCACGTAGGTATAAAATAGTGTTGCTTTTTGCGAGTTTACCAAACTTGCACCGATTCCAATATCTTAAAACTATTTGCTTTATTTAACCAGGTACGGCACCACTAAGTTATATATAACTATTATTTTCACAAGCGATCTGGCCACGGGTCACTTATAGCAAATACTCTGAAACGCGTGATGTTGATTCTAAACGTGGAGAAAAATCAAGGCGACCACGGAGAGAAAGAGAGCGACACGCAAACTCCAAATATACAGCAGCAGGCATCGTCAGGGTAGGGATCGAACCCACGACCTCCTGTAGACCAGGCGAGGTAGTTAACATCTCATAGCCACCGTGATGATGATGAGAGAGAGAGAGACACGCAAACTCCAAATATACAGCAGCAGGCATCAGGGTAGGGATCGAACCCACGACCTCATGCACACCAGGCGAGGTAGTTAACATCTCATAGCCACCGTGATGATGATGAGAGAGAGACACGCAAACTCCAAAATATATAGCAGCAGGCATCGTTAGGGTAGGGCTCGAACCCACGACCTCCTCCATACCAGGCGAGGTAGTTAACATCTCATAGCCACCGTAATGATGATGAGAGAGAGACACGCAAACTCCAAATATACAGCAGCAGCAGGCATCAGGGTAGGGATCGAACCCACGACCTCCTGTATACCAGGCGAGGTAGTTAACATCTCACCACCGCGACGCCCTCTAACAGAGGTAGAATTGCTTCTCAAATGGAATGTCTTAAGTTACTATCAGGCCTACCAATAACCAACCCTCCATCTCCACGTATGGCTTACAAAAACACCCGTCGCAAACAACACGTGTTTCAACCTCCCACCTGTAGCCGGGCTTACCGATGTCTCTGATCGGAGGTGCACGCTTAGTAAGGACACGTGGGTGTCCTTACTAACGCCTCTCACGTGAAGCTGGTGCAATCGTCCACCACCCACAGCACAAACGTCGTGATGCTTATACAAGTCTCTGTAGCCATGCTTACTAACATCAGTTACCTGCACCCATGCTAACTTCACTCACCTGTAGAAAGCAACGTGCCCCCCCCCCCACGCACCCCCCCTCCTCCACTGCAGCCACGCTCACCAACATCGTCCCCAACCCTCGTGCTCACCTGCCGGGAGCCCGCCACGCTGGTGTAGTAGATCTTCACCACCATGGCGACCCCGGGGGAAGACTGCGCCGGAGCCGAGGTCTCGACACAAGTGGCGAGATAACTCTCTCTCGTGTGTGTGTCTCTCTCTCTCTCACTCTTCGGCAGTCAAGCTGCAGTTTGACGCGGACTCCCCGCACCCACACACCAACGCACCCCGCACCACCCCCCCCCCCCGCACCCCCCCCCCACCCGCACCACCCCCCCGCACCAACCCCCTCCCTCCCTCACCAACCACCCCACCTTCGAGCGAATGGGCGTGGTCAGAGGGGTGGGGCGAAAAAGGGCGGGGTGCGCTTAGGGACCGTGGTAAATAGACACTTGCCGGCACTTGAATTAAATGACGTGAGGGAAACCACGATTCGCGTCAGTTTTGAGGCAGCGTTTTACAATTACTGTATTATATTTTTCTCGTTGGTTATACGGTTATTGCTACGTCGCAATGGTGCACAAGCACAGTTAACAATAAACTCCACGCATTCGTCGACAGCGCCGAGCGTGCGTCCGTCTGGAACGCTCTTCCTTGCGATAGTAGGAAGCCATTGGGAGATGTGCACTTTTAAATCATCAAGGTTTAAAAAATAATTTATTTAGAACTGCTTTTTTGTGTTTAGATCGTTGTTCTTCCAGCCCCGCAACTCCGATTAGCCACGTTTGGCTATGTACGGTACGAAAGAAGTTCAACATGTAGTACATACAAAGGGGCCGTCCATAAATGACGTCACACGGCGTCACAAAAAGTCAGACTCCCCCTCAAATATGACGTCACAAAGCTCTGCCCCCCCAAAGTAAAACATGCTTCAAATCGCTTTAAACTATTGTCATTGTAGTGCGTATTTAATGTGGCGCTGCACTCTGATGTAGGAGAAAACATTTATTTAAAAAAGTTTATTTAATTAAGTAGAACGTTTTGTCTATATTTATTTAAAGTTGCGCATTTTGATGTGACGTCATATTTCTCAACCTTACTAGTTTGCTGTGTCGAGCAGTGGCCGGTTTAACGACACTTTTATATATTTACGCGATCTAACCCAAAACAAAAACCCCTCTATTTTGGAGGAGTTTGGCTCGTGCCATCAGGCCTGCGTGCGCTGTGTAATCCGTGCGTTCCTTTTGTTGTCATCTCCATGCAGTTTACCAGCACGCGTCTCTCTTCTGGTGGCGCACGCCTGGTCCTCCGGCACACGTGGAGGCGAGGGTTGGTGGATCACGCACATCCCTGCAAAACCCGTCGTGCTGCGAGGTCGCCATCTACCGGCCTGACCAGCGCATCGCGATATAGCAATGGGTAAATTTACATCCGTATGCCATCTGTACACATGATGAAGTGGTCTCCCTGGGTGTGCTCGTTTGCTGAGATCTTGGCAGTTCAACAATAACCCCCCCCCCCCGGTCTGAAAGCACGAAAGCCCAAAACGTATGAACCAAAGGTCCTTTCCAGGACCAACCCACCAAGATAACCGGGCCTAGCACTCAGTATTTATCACCGCAATGTTGAAGGCTTATCCAGAGCAAAATGTGAGGTCTATATAAAACATTACTTAGAATGCAAAATATCGATATTCTTACCCTCCAAGAAACCCGCCTATCCGAACCCAACCCATGCCGGAAGAAAGTTCAAGGATTCCACGGATTCCACATGGTAGCCTGGGGATGCCATATGTCCAGGCCAATCTAACTACCAAAGCTGAAGAAATGCTGCCAAAAGACAGCACACCGTTTTCCACCACAATTAGAGTGGGAAAGCTGACCATTGTGAATGTCTACGAGCCTCTGAAAGTCATGGCTAACCAACCGCTAACCACCCAGCCATCTATTTTTTTTCACTTACTTACCAGGTAAGGCCCACTGAGCTATACAGCTCTTTTTTTAGAAGCGACCTGGCCACAAATGACAGCTCAACGAAGCGGCTTATCACGTGGACATTTATAGCAGCCAAATACTCTCAGCGGATGTTTCTAAATGTGGAGGGAAAAACCGGAGGACCTGGAGAAAAATCCACGTGACCACAGGGAGAACATGCAAACTCTAAACTATACAGCAGGCGTCAGGGTCGGGATCGAACCCACGAGCTCCTGTATACCAGGCGAGGTAGTTAACATCTCACCAAGAATAGGTACTCGTTTGTTCTTTCCGTAACGTCATGCAACACAAGCGTCCACCACCTGATGACGGACGCTTGTGCTGCACCCTAAACGTCGTGATTTATTTTCTACCTACATGACTTTACCGAAAGAACCAAAGAGTGTGGATTCCTGCAGTCACGAAAGCTTCAAATCAAGATGTAAGAATAGGGGTTACCCTTTTTGGAAATAAAATCGCCTTTTGGCGTTCTCTGGTTTAAGACCGGTTGAGACTAGGCCCAAAAGAAGGCTGTCTGGTGTAGACCAAGCAGTTTCAAACACAATGCACACATTACCAGAGCATGTTTTTTTTGCATGTGGTTAATGCAGACATGATTCCTTGCAAAAGGGTTCCATTTGGTGTTTGAACATCTTAACACCTGTTTTATTGCCAGAAAGGGTACAACCTATTCTTGTATTACAAAACTATACGAAACTATGTTTTATTATACCAGGTAATGCCCACTGAGCTATATAGCTCTTTTTTAGAAGCGACCTTGCCACAAATGATAGCTCAACAAAGTGGCTTATGTGGAAATGTCTAGCAGCCAAATACTCTTAAACAATAAAAACCGGGCATCTCAAATTCGCTTCCTGCTCACGGCCAACACCACTGACGATTATTTATCTGAACCAGTGCTGAGCCTTTCCTACGATCAACTCAGCCTTCCATGAAAACATCATCCCTGGGGATACAAAGACGGCCGGGAGTTGTGTTGGCCACCAACCCCCCTTTTGTGTGCCGTGCCGGCCCTTAATAGGCGCTCTCTAACAGCATTTGCACCCCAAACAGTCTATTAAGGGCTATACGGAGGGGAGGGGAAGAGGTAGGGGATGGGATATTTGATGCGTGAGGACCACCCCTGCCTGGGTTGGTCGCGTGGTTGGCTGAGCCAGGCTGAGTCAGGCTGAGCCAAGCTGATGAGCCAGGCTGAGCCTCGTCCCCCGTGAGCCCGGACTCTCACTCGACCGCTGCGCTCTCTCCCAGGTAAGAACGGGGCAGTTGATGTCGCTCGCTCGCTCACTCACAGCCAATTGATAAGCGAGCGACTGATTGAATGCGTGTCGGTGACTGTCAATGAATGTGTTCAGTGAATGTCAATGCATGAATTAATTCATCCATCGAGAGTCAACGCATTTTAATACACTATTGTAGTTTGATGAATGCATGCTCGTTAATATGTGAATTAATTAATGAACGAATTACTATCATTGAATGATTGGAAACTATTAGAACATGTTTACACATCGATTGGCTGTTAATCAATGGATATCAGGGGATAGTTACGTCAGTGAATACATGATTATGATCGACACTGAATTCATAAGTGGCGATAATTTAATACTGAATTACCGTCAATGAATGAATATCAATGAACACATGGATGGAAATGGAGTGAATGAAAAATGAATGTCAATGAATGAATGCATTACTCTCCCACGTGTAATGACAGCATCGTCCGTCTTGACGCACACACACACACCGTTGTCAACAGCAACAACAATAGCAACAGCGTGCCTGCGTGTGTGTGTGTGGGGAGCGTTAGCCCAGTGGTTAGCACAGCCCTGCTAACCCGGCGACCAGATTCCCATTAACCTGGTGCGGTGTGTAAACATCGTCACTGGGGAGACAAAGGCGGTCGGGCGTGGTGCTGGCCACTCACCCCGTGTACCGTTCCGGCCTTCATAGGTGCTCGCTAACAGCACTTGCCCCTACAGTCTGTTAAGGCTATACGGGGGATCTTTGTCTTTGTTTGAAACAGAGATGCATACATTGTGATGTATTGTTATTATTGCATTGCCTCGGCCATAGCCACAGCGTAACAATACTCGTGATGCATCACGAGTATTGTTACATCACGAGTATTGTTACTCTGTGCAATGCGAATCGTCGCCCAATGGGGACAGAACTTGCAGCGCCTTATCATATTGGTGCCTCGTGGAAATCCCACGTGCCTGCCATGGAAATGTGGGATTTCCCACCACTGGTTCCGCTTCACACCGGAGGATATTGTTGTTGGAGCATTGAGAGAGAGGGAGTGAGGGCTGCTGTGGTTTTGACGTGTCCCAGAGTGAAAGCCCATCTGGCTCTGGGATTGTACCAGGCTGCCTTATCGGCTTAGTCTCCCTCTGTTCTTCACGCGATTACAGAGAGCCGGAACCTCGTGGCCCTGGGTGCTGCAACTCGCAACGACTGTGCAGCAGGAGTGCAGCAGGTTAGCTAACTCTGCGGACGTGCAGCGACGTGTAACAGAAGTGCGGCGAGTGTGCGAGGTTACGCAATTCCGCAAAGAGCAATAGCCTCCAGCAACGATTGGTACGTCGTCTTTTCGTGCAGCCAGGCGTGCGGCAGGTTTGGCAAATGTGCAGTGTGCATCGGGTATGCAGGATTGTGTGGGGTTGCAAACTCGTGCGGCAGTGCTTGCGCGATGCAACAGATGTGCAGGGACGGGTCGCAACAGGCTGGTGTGCATGATCAGGTGCCTGCAAAGTGTGTAGCCGGGCTGCAGGATTTAAGGAGCGGGGGGGGTACATCCCATTTTGGCATGTAGGTAGGGAAGTTGTGCTGGGTGCAGTAGCAGTACAACAGGGTCATACTGATAGTAACCTCCTGGTTACACCAGCGCACAGGGGATTATTGTGTCCGTCCGTCCGTCGTGCAGGGAGGGGCTGGGTCGGGAGGGAAGGGTGGGGAGGGGCTGGGTGGGGAGGGTGGGGCTGGGTGGGGAGGGTGGAGAGGGGCTGGGTGGGGAGGGGAGGGTGGGGAGGGTGGCGAGGGGCTGGGTGGGGAGGGGCTGGGTGGGTGGTGGGGAGGGGCTGGTCACCCCGTGGTGCCCTTATGAAACTCAACGTTTAACATACTCACGCCGACTTGTGCCCGCCCTCACAGTCGGGCATATTTGCGGAAGACACCACGCCGCCGTTGACCCTGGCCATTAACTGAGCAATCCAACGTTCCTACCAGCTCCCTCCGCAGGAATGTGTTATTGCTGTGGTTAACGTACAGGGTACAGCAGGGCTAACGTAGAACAGCAGGGTGCAGTGGCAGTGCGACAGGGTCTATATTGCTGTGGCTGTTGTGCAGGGTGCAGCATAGCTAAACTAAATCTGCGGGGTGTAGTGGAAATTGCTGGGTGCCGGCTGGTGAGCTTCATAATCCAATGCGTCCATCGGCAGAGTAAAGCTCCTCTTTGCGTGAGCCGTCGAGGCTCACTGTGGATTTCCCATTGCCGTGGGTCAAGCGTCTATCAAGGTAATGGCCCCACTGTTGGACGTTTCCATAAATGCCCATAATTCTTCTAGACGATTGCAGACGAGCCCAGTGGTAATGGCCCGTTGAAGCTTCTTTACACATTTCGTTTTTAAAATTAATAGTGAACATCAGCAGCATTTTTGTTTTTAGATCCACTACCTCGCTGCATGTACGGTGCTGTGCTTCTATCTTCCCGCGTCTATGCTGCTTGCATTCACCAACCCGTACTGACCAGCGTGGTGAAGTATGGTCAAATGACCCGTACGGTATGGGGAGGCACTCATCTAGCACAGTGGCAAGATGTTAACTACCTTGCCTGGTGTACAGGAGGTTCATGGGGTCGATCCCGATCCTGACACCTGCTGTATATGTGGAGTCTGCATGTTCTCCCTGTATTCGAGTAGAATTTTTCTCCAGGTCCTCCGTTTAGAGCATTCGGCTGCTGCTCTAAATTTAAACGTGATAAGCCACTTTTCTATGTACGTTGAACTTCTTTCGCACCGTACGTGGCCAACCGTGCTAATCGGAGGTGCGAGGTCGCTTCTAAAAGAAGAGCTATTTAGCTCAGTGGGGCCTTACCGGGTAAAATAAAAACAAAGGTTAGCAATGGATTGATGAAAGGCAGCCGTGGTGCTGCTACGCTGCTCCTTTTGCTCGCGTGGAATTTAAAGCGGTTTCTCTATTTAGATCGCGCGGGGCATCTGAAACGTTAAGATTCGCGGCTTAGAGGAATACAGATTTTGTCCCCTCTCGGACGCGTTCCATTCTCTGACTGCCGCTCCGTCACGATCCTTGATCATCGGACATCACTCCCTTCGAGTCATAACATGTACTGCCTGATCAAGCCCACTTTACTTTTCTTCAAAAGTTGTAATAATGTTTTTGTTTTAATACAATTGACCTTGCGTGTGCATAATAAAGTTTTTGTTTGGGGGGGGTTAGATCGCGTAAATATAAATGTGTCGTTAATCCACCACCACCCGACACAGCCAATCAGTAAGGTTGGCCACGTTAACAAAATGTGCCAATTAGTTACTACCTCAGCACACCGGTGTGTTGGAGAGTAAATCCACGACATTTATAATTTGAGTACGACGTTTCGCTGGTATTTACATTCAGCATCATCGGGCGATTTTGTCGGAAAAACCATGCTGTGTCGGGTGGTGGTGGGTTAACGACAAATGTATATTTATGCGATCTAACCCAAAAAAAAGCTTCATTATAACTAATATTGATACGCGAAAGCCGACGTGTAAATCTTGCTCATGTTCTCTGATTCATGGGTTCCTCTTTCTGTCTCTCAGTGTAATTCAAATACTCCTTCCTGTTTTTGTTCCGTAAATTTTCATCAATGACCCTGTTTCTGAACCGCATGCCATGCAAGGTACCCCTGTCACAGTGGGTACACACGTCACAGCAGGTACACACTGATCAACAACAAACACAATGATGACATGCAATGTAATTCACAACGACCGTTTAATGTCTTTCCCCCAAAGCCCCTCTTCATATCAGGCCAAACTCGCCCCCCCGGGGCAGCATGGAGGACGACCGCTGCTTCACCAATCGCTTCGACGACCACGCGGGCTCGTCGCTGCCCGGCCGCTCGCGCGAGGCCCTGCTGCCCATCGTCACGGCCATGCTGGACGCCATCGCCGGGCAGGCCCCCCCGGGCAGCGGCGAGGGCGACGGCGGAGTCGGTGGGAGGCGCGCGGCAACGGTGGCGGTGGCTCCGGAGGGCGGGTTGTACCGCGGGCCGGCGGGCATGGCCCTGGCGCTGGCTTTTGCGTCGGCGCCCGACAGCAGCCTCCTGCCCGAGCTGGACGCGGGGCGGCGGGAGAGGTACGCGGACGCGGCGCGCAGGCTGGCCGAGACGTCCGTCGAGTACGCCGAGAAGATGGAGGGGAGAGCGACCTGCACGGGAGCGGCTGCCATCAGTAGCGGTGGGGCAGAGTGGTGTCTACGCGTGCGCGCGCGTGTGATTGCGTGCGGTGGCGTAACGGTTAGCGCGCTGCGCTACAAACCCGGCGAGGTGGGTTCGATTCACACCCACGGCCGAGACCAGTGACGAATATCCGAGCTGGTCCTTGGCCTCCCCTAGGTCGGCTCAGCCTCAAATGAGTAGCTGGTGTGGCTTCCCACCACCTCGTATGCCGTTCCGGGCTTCATAGGTGCTCGCTAACAGCACTTGCCCCAACAGTCTGTTAAAGGCTATATGGGGATCTTTATCTTTGATGCGTGCGTGTATGATCTGTGGAGTGGGACATGCTTAGTTGACTTTTTCGTGTGTTTTTTTTCTTTCTGTCGTCTTTACCACATTTATGGTGGATGCCAGCAACATCAAATCTGTAAATGATGAATAATGAAACCCAAACTATGGACCGTACAGTAAACCCACTGTGCTCTGCACGTCTTCAATGGAGGAGGAACAGCAAAACTACACAAACTCTCTCCTGAAGCCCTCGACATTGGCATTTAGCTGCTGAAAATATTGCCATACGCAAGAATATGACAAAAAAAATCCTAACAGAAATTGGTGAATATACTTTACTAATTGGTGACTATACTCTATTGATGAATATTAATAAGAAGGCAACTGGCCTGAAGTTGTCTAACTCTTCAGTTAGATAAGTGGGCCACATTTGCTTATATTTATGTCGAGTGATGACCTAACAGGACCATGATGCAGTTCTTGGGGAATTGTCGCCAACTATCCGATAGCCGCCGCTCTGCTTGTCATCCGCACCTCCGATCAGCACGGTCGGCTACGTACGGCGAGAAAGAAGTTCAACATACACACGTACATCTTCTTGGTTCTTTCGGTAAAGTCACGTAGAAGGGAAATAATAAAATAATAAAAATAAAACAGAATAAAATTAAATAATAACATAATACAATAACAATATAATAAAGTAATATAATATTATTGTTTTATTAAAATGTAAAATTTTATTATTTTATTATTTCCCTTCTACGTGACTTTACCGAAAGAACCAAGAAGATGACTCCCTGCAGTCACGAAAGCTTTAAATCGAAAGATACACACGTACATTTGACTGACCGACCCCCTCACCCTCTGACCCCTGACCCCAACACCCCCCCAACACCCCCGACCGACCGACGGCCACCGACGGCCACCGCCCTCAGCCAGCAACGGGGAGCGCGAGAGCGGCTCTGAGACGAGCGCGGCTTTCCTGCTTGGCGGCGCGGGCGCCTTCGTGGCGGCGGCGTTGGCGAGCGGCGCCGCGGGCCGGGCGGCAGCCGCCGTGGCCTACGCGCAGAGCTTCGGGCGGCTGCACCGCGAGCTGCCGCGCGCCGTCACCGTGCGGGCGCACCGCCTCGGCTCCGACGAGCTCTTCGTGGGCCGCGCCGGCATCCTGTGCGGCGCCCTGCTGCTCAAGCGCCGGCTCGGCATCGAGGTGAGACTGAGAGCGGCGGGTCCGTCCGCCCACCTAGCTGAACTTTTGGCGTCATCTGGTCCAACACCATGTGAGACTAGGCTCGAAGAAAAGCTGTCTCGGGTGTGGACCAATTAATTTCAAGGACAGTGCATGCATTATCAGAGTTGTGTTTTTTTTGTTTGCATTCCGACCGCAGGTATTGTGGTCAATGCAAATATGACTCCTTGTAAAAAAAAGTCTCAGTTTTGATGCCAGATAAAAGGGTGAAAACCGAATTATCCAATGCATTTCTCTTCACTGCCCTCTGCTGCTCACTACGTGTAGCCTTTCTGCTTTCGTACGGCTGATGATGTAGATGCAGAGCAACTACAACAGTTTCACATTCTGGTGGTCAGGCCAGACAACCGCGTCAAGAGCAGCGAAGTGTAGACCAGCTATGACTATAAGCCCAGCTGTGATGATATGCATGCATGGTAGGCACCCATTCAAGCACTTTTAAGATTCAACTCCTCCCTAGCTTCTGCACGTTGGTGACATCGGGCACATTTCCATTCGACATTGGTGTACGTATATTTATCGTCACTTTCGTTATGTCCCACACTATTGAGTTGCTCTTCCCTCCAGCATCAATAGTTCACTTGTGGGAAGTCCACCGCAGTTGCCCCCGAGATAGACTCGCCCCCACCACAGGAGTGGGCAATTTCCACCACTGGCTCGTTCGAGTGTGTAAATGGGAGACGAGCAATGCCTCAGTTGCGTATGAATGGTAACATCACTTTGGCTGTCATCGTCCGAATCAGAATCTTTATTTATAGGTACGGGAGGAATAACGATGAGCTATAGAGCTATTTTCCACAGATGTCCTAGAATTAGGGTCGCAGCCTATTCCACAGACGACACCCGAAAATGTTTCTCAGACAGCCGAGGTCAGGGGGTTGGTAACCAGAATAACAACAAGAGACATTTTCAATCTTGATTTGAAGCTTTCGTGACTGCAGGAATCCATACTCTTTGGTTCTTTCGGTAAAGTCACGTAGCGATGATGACCACTCCGCTGCTGCTGACGCGGTTATCTCGCTTGACCACCTGATTATGAAATTGAAGTCGTTCCTCTGCATCGACATCAGCCGTGCGAAAGAAGAATTTTAAACTAAACAAAGACATTGGAGTGGATAGGACTGGCGTATTCCCTGGATTAAAAGACGCTCCAGAAAGTATGACACACCTCAAACTTGCGCCTGGTCTTAATAGAGTTCTATAAATCTGCACTTCAACACGCACCTACAAGATTATAAGATGCATCCCTCCAACGTTTTGCTTTAAAGTACAGGTTTAAAAAAAGATATGGTCTTATCATCAGGAGAATACGGTAATTTAAGGCGCTGGCTCGGATACAAACACATCTGGGGATGTTGTGTGGGTCAAGTTCTGTGTTACCTGTGGTGTACGTGCACTTTACATGTATAGTCAGATGTCAATCTACTACTGGATGAGGGCCTTCCCACACCTTGCTGATCATTGGGGCTATCTGACGATGCTTCATCACGCCGATCGGTGCGACGGGTTGATGGAGGTTCAGGAGCATAGACGCGGGAGCATAGAATTGCTTGCAGTGCAGTGCAATAGTGGATTTGTGTGCACTGCACTCCGCAACAACTACAGGGCTGCCGATAACAAACCTGTCCTTTGTGGTTGATCACCCATCAAAGCACTATCCTGCCACTCAATCCCGCTCAGCTACCGTGACTTTACCGAAAGAACCAAAGAGGAGTTGATTTGTTCCGAGATCTGTTACCGATGTTGTGTTGAACTTTGTCAAAGTGGACTGCAGAGTTTTGATAACACTCAATTTCTGACCGAGAAATAAGATGGCAATTCGAGTGTATACTACGATGTCGTACAACATGAAATCCCATAATAATCTAATCGTCAGTTTATTAAATCAAATCAACTCCTGCCACCCGAACACAGACGCCAATCCGGGACTGTCCGAGTCAAACCCGCTCAAAACTCGGACAGGTTGCAACCCGAGTGGCAATCCTCATGTCCACCGCTAACCTTCGGTGCCTTGTGCGTGTGTGTCCTTTGACGGCACGCGGCTCTTGCGCCCTAGATCCTGACGGACGAGGAGACCTCCACCGTGTGCCAGGCCATCGTGGACTCGGGCAAGGAGTACGCGGCACGCAAACACAAGCCCGTGCCTCTCATGTACGCCTACTACGGCACCGAATACCTCGGCACGTTGCATCGCAGTCCCTTCTCACCTGAGCACCAGCGCTACCACACACGCCTAGTGTATGCATGTGTGTTGACATATTAGTGGGGAGCAAAACACACGTGACGATTATCTGAACCAGTCATGGGCCTACCCTAGGTCGACTCGGCCTCAAATGAGTACCTGGTGATGTGTGTACGCATCGGTACTGGGGATAGAAAGGCGTCCGGGTGTAGTGTTGGCCACCCACCCCCTCGTGTGCCGTGCTGGCCTTCATAGGTGCTCGCTAAGAGCACTTGCCCCAACAGTCTGTTCAGGCTATACGGGGGATCTTTGTGTTTATTTTGTTGAACTATGACCACAACATTGCCCTGCCCTCACTTCTCATCTTGCTCCACCTGTCCTTGCCTTGAGTCTTTGCCAGCCAGGAATCGTCTGTATGTATCTACGTTGAACTTCTTTCGCACCGTACATAGCCAACCGTGCTAGTCGGAGGTGCGGTGGGAAGGGCAACAAACTAAACAGAAAACGCAGTTCCAAAGAAATGAGTTTTCAATCGAAGTTTAAAAGTGCATGGCTCCAGTGGCTGGGCGTCAAACTCAGTTGCTGCCCATTCAGTGTCGTGTCCATTGAACTTCAGGGCCATCAGCACCTGTGATAATGATGATGATCATTTCGTATGGCCAATGAAGAGCAGCTCCCTTATCTGATATTTATAGAGCGCCTTTATCCAAGGCGCGTTAGAAGGGTTATGAGTGGTACAATGAGGGTAGCTGAAATATAAATGGTGATGGGGTATGGGGAGGAAGGTTCCTGGGTACAGGAATTACGGTGGATACCTTGGGATGGAGGGAAGGATGGGCCAGGGAAGAAGAGGTGGTTTGTTGAGGGAGGAGTGTTAATGAGACTGGAGGGCGCTCACTTAATGTGGAGGGGAAGTGTGTTCCAGTACAAGGGGGCAAGTGGGGAAAAGGATCGGAAACGGGGATTGTGCACAAGGAGAGGGGGGGACGGTTATGAGTATAGGAGGAGAGATTGAGAGCGGAGCGGGCGAGAGGGGATATTAAAGGAGATGAGGGAATTCTAGATTTGAAGCTTTCGTGACTGCAAGAATTCATACTCTTACGTTTTTTCGGTAAAGTTACCTACCTGACTTTACCGGAAAAACCTAAGAGTATGAGATGAGGGAAGCGAGGTACGTTGGGGCAAGGCCATGGAGAGATTTATATACTACCTGTGTAAGAGATTCATTTCTAAGTGATTTACCCATTAAGTGTTGTCGTTGTTGTTGGAGAGTTTGTAAATTGCAGATACACCGCATTCAAGTTTATTTTTGGGGCAGGTTGAAGTTATATGGTCCACGAGGTGCACCCATAATACTCTTCTTGGTTCTTTCGGTAAAGTCACGTACAGTAGGTGAAAATAGTAATAAAATAAAAAAGTGAAAACAACTAAATTAAATGACACTTGTGAGTTGTTTTCACTTTTATTTTATTTTATTAGTATTTTCACCTACGTGACTTACCGAAAGTGATTTAATTTAGTTGTTTTCACTTTTTAATTTAATTTTATTAGTATTTTCACCTACGTGACTTTACCGAAAGTGATTTCATTGAGTTGTTTTCACTTTTTTATTTTATTTTATTAGTATTTTCACCTACGTGACTTTACCGAAAGTGATTTAATTGAGTTGTTTTCACTTTTTTATTTTATTTTATTAGTATTTTCACCTACGTGACTTTACCGAAAGTGATTTAATTGAGTTTTTTTCACTTTTTTATTTTATTTTATTAGTATTTTCACCTACGTGACTTTACCGAAAGTGATTGAATTTAGTTGTTTTCACTTCTTTATCTTATTTTATTGGTATTTTCTCCTACGTGACTTTACCGAAAGTGATTTAATTGAGTTGTTTTCACTTTTTTATTTAATTTTATTAGTATTTTCACCTACGTGACTTTACCGAAAGTGATTTAATTGAGTTGTTTTCACTTTTTTATTTTATTTTATTAGTATTTTCACCTACGTGACTTTACCGAAAGAACCAAAGAGTATGGATCCTTGCAGTCACGAAAACTTCAAATCTAGAATGCACCCATAATGCCTAGGCACGCGTCCCATAAACTACCCAGTCCGTGTCTTCCACGTGTGCAAATGCAATTCCACACATCGAGAATTGAACACCTCCTATAGCCTTATCTACAGAGCAGCGGTTTCCAGGCTCTGGTCCACAAGGCCGTGGGAAGTGGAACTGCTGTAGAAACGCTTGTTTTTTTTTTAACAAAAGCACGAACTTTTCTACTGCACGGTGGTCCTGGAGAACGATTCGAGGATTGACAGTGGCACGTGGGTCCAAAATATGTTGAGAACCACCACTCTCTATCAGTGGTTGTCAACCTTTCTGGACCCGCAAGGCCGCGGGAAGTTGACTAGACGATTTGGCGTCGTTTTCCATTTTTAAAAAAGCTATTGATGTCATGGTCGTCCGGGCAAACACGTTTGAGGGTTGATCGTGAGAAGAAACTCATTCAGACAGAACAATCCAACGCAGGCTGGCAACAAATAAGAGCCACGTTCAACGCAAAAGGTGATGCGATCTTATTTGCAGACAACCGTCACGACGAACAGCCTGGCATGTTTTCAACTCACAAACCAAGAGCGTCAACAATTGCAATGTGCAGAGCGTATTGCGGTTAAACGCTAGGGGTCAGGGCAGGGAAAGACGGGAGAGAGGAGAGAGACCGACTTAGCCCGGAATGTGGACCCTACGTATGTATTTCTAGATTTGAAGCTTTCGTGACTGCAAGGATTCATACTCTTAGGTTTTTTCGGTAAAGTCACGTAGGTAAAAA
>CM025645.2:2498677-2509084 GCA_014621495.2 Entosphenus tridentatus
GACAAGTCTTTTAATTATCAAAAAAGTATTCCGACTAAGCAAACGCATGCATATTGAAAGTAATAGAATAAGATGTTGCTGGCACAAAACATTCGTCAATAGCACTCTATGCCTTTGAAGTAATAAATAAATATCGGCAACCCTTCAGCAAGATGAGACCACGTGGAGGAACGAAGGCTCGTGGTGGTTTCGGACACGTCACGAGATTGAGCCCGGATAGGATCCCGCACTTGGTGATGCGACCCAAGCATGGGAGGAAGCGGGAGCAGAGGGAGAGCAGAAAATCCGGAGTAGAGACACAGCAGCGGTCAAGAATCTAGAAGAAGAAAAGGGATTGAGTCTGAGCGAAGCGGTTATTCCGGCTAAAGTGAAAGAACCGTGGTGGAAACGTGTTCGGCCCCATCACAGCGAACGAGCTGACCCGAGGGGAAAGATGCCGCGGTGGCTAGGAGATGTTAACTACCTCGCCCGGTATATAGGAGGACGTGGGTTCGATCCCGACCCTGACGCCTGCTGCTGTATATTTGGAGTTTCCATGCTCCCTCCATGGTCGCGTGGATTTTTCTCCAGGACATCCGTTTTTTTAGTATTTGGCTGCTATATATTTCCATGTGATAAGCCACTTCGTTCAGCTATCATTTGTGATAGCCAGGTCGCTTCTGAAAAACAGAGCTGTATAGCTCAGTAGGCCTTATCTGGTAAAATAAATAGAGTTCATAGTTTAGATGATGATGATAATGATGATGGTGGTGGTAACGATCAGCCACAGAGAGGTGGTGGTCACCTAGGAGTTGTACAGATTTTTCATGAATCCGGATGAGTGTGGGAACCCCTACTCTTATAGTCTTCTGCGCCAAGTGCTTCATCTTTAGTCTCTCTCTGTGTCTAATTTGTGTCAATACGGTACGGAATAAAGTGATACCTGCGGAGGTACGATTTATCCTTTGCGACAGACGCCGTGTTATATCTCATACGAGCAAATTAACATAATTTGTTTTATATTATTGAACTCTTTCCGTGGTTGTGGTCCATTCGACGCAAAGCACCGCTTTGGGCCTCGATAAACAACGCGCGGGTGTGACGCGCTTTTACGAGCGTCGCAAGGCCACCAAAGTCGACTTGGCGGCGGACGGAGGGATTTTGGCCAATGCCGCCCACACGGCACCCTGCCCGTTCGCTGGTGAGACATTTTCACTCTCTCTCGCTCTCTGAGCCATGCTCAGTGGTTTAGAATTTAACCCCCGAGGCGATCTATTTCCTCCAGCATAGCTGGCGCCCACTCTTCAGACACGGGCAGCCCCGGTTTGAGATCGTACACAGAATGGATGCACTATTAGGCCATACAATGCAATGCGACTTTGATGTACCGTGTATAGCCATCGCGATGCAAATGCATTTTACGATGTTGCGGAAAGGAGTTTTTTTTTCAAAAAAGAATTCTCTACAAGCTATGAAACAAACCATTTTTAGCAGGTAAGGCCCACTGAGTTATACATCGCTTTTTTAGAAGCGACCTTGCCACAAATGATAGCTCAACGTAGTGGCCTTATGTGGAAATGTATAGCAGCCAAATACTCGAAACGCATGTTTCTACATGCGGAGTGAAAAACCGTAAAACCAGGAAAAACATCCACACGACCACGGGAAGAAAATGCAAATGACAAATATACAGCAGCAGGCGTCAGGGTCAGGATCGGACCCACGACCTCCTGTATACGAGGCGAGGGAGTCAACACATTGCAACCACAACACCCCAGGACTTGCACAGGGGCTGGCAGTTGACAACACGGACGGTTGGGGGAAGACAGTTCTAGACATAAGGAACAGCAGAGGAGAAAGAGCAGTTTATAACCGAGCTGGAGATTGACCAAGGGCCTCGAGAGGTTTACGTTGCTGGAGCGGAGAGCGTGTGGAGGGTGGTAGAATTAGGTAGGAGGAGAGAGGCAAGAGAGTGCTTGGAGGGTGGGAGAGCGAAATGTAAGCAGAGAGTTGGTGAATGCGTGGAGGGGAGTAGAGTGAGATGAGAGGGGTAAGCGCGTGGAGGGGAGTAGATTGAGATGAGAGGGGCGTGTTAAGCGAGGGCGGGTCTATGGAGAATCGTGAAGGTGGCGAGTGTGATCTTGAAGTTGATCTGAGATTGGACTGGGAGCAAGTGGAGGGATTGGGATTATTGGGGTCAAGGGGTCATGTCATCTGGAGTGCGGGTTTCTATAAAGGACAGTTGAACTCAATGTTTAATGACTGCTAAGGGGCCGTCCATAAATGACGTCACGCACCTGGGGGGGGGAGCGGTCAGACATTTGTGATGGGTGACAAGGGGGGTGGGGGGGGTGTTGAGAAATGTGACGTCACATCAAAATGCGCAACTTTAAATAAATATAGACAACACGTTCCACTTAATTAAATATACTTTTTTAATAAATGTTTTCTCCTACAACATCAGAGTGCAGCACCACATTAAATACGCACTACAATGACAATAGTTTAAAGCGATTTTAAACATGTTTTATTTTTTTTGGAGGGGGGCAGAGCTTTGTGACGTCATATTTGAGGGGGGGTCTGACTTTTTGTGACGCCGTGTGACGAAGGGGGGGGGTAAAAAAATCGTTCAAAATCGCGTGACGTCATTTATGGACGGCGCCTAATGCAGCCTTACTACAGGGACAGGTAATATTTTCTAGATGTTTTTGTCATTGCTGTAAACTAACAAAAGTGTTGCTGAAAGCGCACCGAGTGCAACAATACCTTCCATGATCTCTATCTCAACACTTGAGTTCGGATCGGTACATTATTATGATACAGAGCTTTTGGGAGCGTGATTTCCCCAAATCGCATTTCTGAGCATAAACGTTCACGTGTACGGTTAGACACTCGATTATCCGCGTGCGGTTTATCCGATTTGCGGATTAACCGCGCACCTGAGATTTTGACGTAAACGAATAACTCGTGGATTTTCCCTTGTTCAAATGTATAATCTAAAAACAGTCGTACATTGTTTAACTTGGAAATGTGTATTACGAGTCACGTGCTAAAACCAAAAAATCTGTGCTCCAGTTCATCTGAAATCCACGTGATCGCCCCTACAGTACAGTAGTTGCATATATTTACAACAGTGGGTGGAGTTTGATTGATTTTGATTGGCGTGGCTTTGCTATCCACTTAGTGGGCCGAGTCTTCTGCACGGGAGCAAGAAAGTGTTATCACTGAGCACGCGCATCGATCGGTCAATCGTTAGTATTCATTCTTAATGTATACATGTATTCGTGGCTTTTGGCATTGAAATCCGCGGAAAATTGATATTTTTGGATTATCCGCGATTTTGAATGATCCGCTTCCGTCCTGCCCGTCATTAGCGCGGATAATCGAAAGTCTACTGCATTTGGAATTTCCCCGCAACCATCGATTAGCACGGTTGGCTACGTACGGTGCGAAAGAAGTTCAATTTGTCATAATAATAATAATAAAAAGATCATCTCGTGCAGGTGTATCGAGTGCGTGGCCCCGCTCACCTTTCCCCGCGCGGGATTCTCTCCGACATTGGCTGCACTCGCAGGCCGTTCTCCGACGGGAACTGGCTTGACACGCGCTCCCCCTGGCGCACACGCCCAGTCGGAGACGTTCCACCCTTTTCGGGATGACGGGACAACGGAACGTGGTCCGGGAGACAAAGAGAGGTTTCGGGAGGGAGGGATGATGGTGGTGGTGGTGGTGGTGGGGGGGGTGCACCAGGGACCTCTTGTCCAGCCCCTGTCCGTCGTGAGCGTCCTCTCTGAGTGCGACCAAGGTCGAAGAGCCTCGCACCACGTGACGTGAGTGGGAGGCTGTTGCACTCCCAAGTTACATCTCAATTTTTATTGAGTTTTTTTTTTAACGGGGCCAATATATATTTTCCTTGCACATTAATGCTCTGCAAACTCACGACCTTCTGTATATTTCGAGTTTTCATGTCTCCCGGTGTAGGCGTGGATTTTTCTCCGGGTCCTCCGGTTTTTCCTTCCACACTTAGAATCAACAACGTGCGTTTCGAGTATTTGGCTGCTATACATGTCAACACGATAAGCCCCTTCGTTGAGGCTATCATTTGTGGCCTGGTATACAGGAGGGCCTGGGTTCAATCACGACACTGACGCCCGTTTTATACATTTAGAGTTTGCGTGTCTCTCTCCCCGTGGTCGTGTGGATTTTTCTCTGGCTCCTCCGGTTTTCCCCTCCACATTTAGAAACGTGCATTTAGATTATTTGGCTGCTAGAAATTTCCACATGATAAGGCCACTTCGTTGAGATATCATTTGTGATAGTCAGGTCGCTTCTTAAAAAGAGCTTTACAGCTCAGTGGGCCTTACCTGGTCAAATAAAACAGTTTAGTACGTCGCTAACCACTGGCATCTCGCGCATTGTTTATTTTTGGTTAATGGAAACTGCAAGCTTACGGGGCATAGCGTGTGAACAGTAACCTTTGAACAGAACTGCTGATCCGACACAAAGGAAACATCAAATGAGCCGAACGAACGTGACCACTTTTCCTTGATGATTGCGGAATAATGAAGCATTCAACAGAGCTCTAATGAGTATTAGCCTGATGGTGAACATTATTCTCTTTCTCTCGCGCCTAATTGAAGCTGTGGAAGCAGATAATACATTAGACTTGTAAATGGCCAACTCTGCGTTTGATTTTTTTTCCATTCAATTATTTATGGTCCTCCAAATTTTACATTTTATATATATATATTTAGCGTCCCATGCATGCATGCATATATTAGACACGGTCGACCGGCAGGTTGCGTGTGGTGTGGTAAAGTGTGGGTACATCCACCGCTTTGAAGACATCTTGCCAGTGTTGAAGAGTAGAGCCAAACACTCTCTGTCTCAGCCTGCCTTTAGTGGGGGGGCCTCTTTGTCAGAATTGACCTGAATGAGTAGTTGCAGGGCTGCAGCTTTATCATTTACATATACAGCACACACAGACGTCCGCAATGTAATGTCTTGTGGTTGATATCGGATACCTCAGCGTGGATGGGAATTTCATGACACGGACAATCCTAGCACCGAGTCCCTGCATCAAAGTGCTTCCCCTTTGAAGTCAGAATCTGAATCTTTGATCGGCATCTGTTATTTATCCTCGCGAAATCCGATGGGCTATGAAGTTCTTTTTTCACGGATGTCCAGCGACAAGGCACTCGGGATTGGAGTTGTGTTTTGCGTGAGATCCCCATCTCCACAATTGGGGTCATTAGGAGGTTGTACGAATGGGAACACATTTGGAAACACATTTTGCGATCTTCTTTAAAAATAAAGTGTATCGGTCGATAAACTCCATTGTCGACAGTGTTAAGCCCCAGCCTCTTTGGGGCTTATGTGAAATTCTCCACGCGGCACAAATGTCCGTGTTTTCGAGAGCAAGATTCCCAACCTTGCTTCTCAACATTCCGGTTTTTGCTGATACGCCAAAATCAATTATATATCTGCCCGTGACGTGACAACTGCAGTTTGAGCGGCTCCGCGGGTTTGTCACTGCTTCAACAGCACCACGGAGAGATGTGTTGTTGGAGAGCGATCCACAACACATTGAACAAATGGGTTGCGGGATTTTTTTACCCCCCCTTGACAATTACAACCGGCATCATCAGGCAGTTGAGGAAAAAAAATAAACAAAATTCGAGCAGCATTTGTTTAAGCGGGCAGACTCTGTACCGACTTTTGTTTTCCTTTCATGAGGCTCAGCAGTAGTGTGGCCCACTAAGGAATTGCCGTACTCGCATTGTAAATGTTGTAGTGGGTTCACTCTCCAACACACAACCGGTGTGCTGAACTAGTAACGAACTGGCACGTTTTGTTTATGTGACAAAGCTTACTAATTGGCTGTGTCGGGTGGTCGCGGGTTTAACGACACATTAAGATTTACGCGATCTCACCTAATAAAACCTCTATTATGGATCAAATGATGGCGTTATACAATTGCCATGCCATCAGTCATTCCGATACACCTTTTGCAAAGCACTCATTTTTTAATTTTTACATATTTACAACGTTTAATAATAGAGTTCGTTTTGTCGTAAACATTATCTAAATTGTTTTTAATATACATAAAAAATGTAATTAGTGCCGATAATCATGATATAATGATATATATTTTATAAACTGACGATTAGATTATCATGGGATTTCATATTGTACGACATCGTAGTATTGTCGTATCGCATACACTCGAGTTGCCATCTTATTTCTCGGTCAGCAATTGAGGCTTCTTATCAAAACTCTGCAGTCCACTTTGACAAAGAAATCTGGATTTGAAGCTATCGTAACTGCAGGAATCCATACTCTTTGGTTCTTTCGGTAAAGTCACGTAGGTAGAAAATAATAGATCACGACGTTTCGATCGCAACACAAGCAACCGTCATCAGGTGAGATCAACACAGCAAGGGAACTCCCCCCAAAAAACCTTTACTACGGATAACCAATTGTGGTTGGGTTGCCTGGGGCAACAAGCGAGACCTTTTTAAGAATACTGTGGGACCCAAATCAGCACACCGCTTGTACAAATAGTTTTCTGCACAATTTCCAACCCCATGGTTTTAAGCGGCAGGCTGACGAATTTTAAACCGCGATGACGATATTGAAAGCAAAATTTTGCTAAATTCGTGTTTCGCATCGAACAAAAAAATCGATCTCATTATAGCTTTGAAAATCGATACGCGGTAATAGGATTTCAAACTCTGCAGCCGACTGCTCACATCTCCAGAGCTGGCAAACATGATACTGCAAGGCCCTTAATCACCATATCAATATAACAAAATTCGATGTCATATTTTTTGCACATGAAAAACATGCTAATGACATACGTGCTGTAACGGCCGTCCTTCCCCGCCCACCCCAGTCACTGATTCCCGTGCCTTGGCAATTTCCACAAGCAACGGCACTCTCTCTCTCTCTCTGTCTGTATTCGCATGGAAATCGGCGGGGGCCCCGATTGATATGTGAAGTGCGTTGGATGCGAACCGGGTTACGTGCGCGGTATGCATACTGCGAGCTCACTGCCGCTGGCCCCCGTGATTTGCACGATTTGCCAACGCCAACTCGGAATTAGGAGTTATCAGCAGAGACAACCTCCACCCACCGAGGTCCGCTGGCGCCTCTTGCTGCAAAAGAGCCGCGTGCAGTTCGGAAGACGAAGCGGAGTTTGTCCACGCGAGCGCATCGTGTGGCCATTCCGAGGCCCCCGCCCTTTGGTGCCTTGGCTTCTCCGATTCTCCCCGCACGTCCGATTTGCGCGGTTGGCTACGTACGGTGCGAAAGAAGTTCGACGTTACCTCCGTGCATTGTACGACGGCCGTTGCGTACCATCGGTGTCCGTTGGGTACCACCGGTGTCCGTTGAACACGGCAGACGCAGAAATAAATAACTAAAAAAGCCACTCCCATTAAGTGAAAGAATTGCAGGGGCGTGGGCGGGAGACGTGATTGCAAATGAAATGCGTTGACAACTAAAATGTCTAGCAATTATCAATGTTGGGTATGAGTTTTTTTTTTTAAAGAACAATTGTGAATAATTGCCCCCCCCCCCTCCAAGGCGTTATGATCGTGTACATCTACAGGAAATCCGTGAAAAAGAGCTTGAAAGCTCATTGGATTCCTCCAGTATATATATTTTAAAAAATCTGATTCAAGCGGTCTTTGGACGAACAAGCACGACGTCTCTTCTTGTGACGTCGTACTTTCGGATCAGTCCAAAACATCAGCAACAACAACAATAATAATAACGACAACTAAATTCGGAGCATCCTAAATGTCCTCTCTAGGTCTGATTCTTTTTTTTTCGAATTAAATCAAAGTGTGTTGTCATTTAATGTATCCGGGCGTGGTGGCGCACACGCGCAAACCAACTCTATGGAGGCAAGGGTCGGTGGATGGAACAGATGCGTGAGATCCCCTGAGGTACGAGGTGGCCCGGGAGGTGGCAGCACAGCAAGTGGGTTCGTGAAGCTGCCTTGTGGGTGTACTTTGCAGTGGAAATGATAACCTCTGGTCCGTACACAATGGGGTTACTCCAAATGATGTGGTTGTCTTCCACGTGTGCACAAACGGCCGTTTAAAAGGAATTGTCCAAACATTCCCATGCAGGTCCATCCTTGAAAAGTCTTGAGACTCGTTGAGGTTTTGCAGGATAAGTAAATGAAATGACTATCATATATTAACTATAGGGGTGTCGCGGTGTCGCGGTGGCGAGATGTTAACTCCCTCACCTCGTAAGCTGGAGGTCGTGGGTTCGATCCCGATCCCGACCCTGACGCCTGTATATTTGGAGTTTGCACGTTCTCCCCGTGGTCGTGTGGATTTTTCTCCAGGTCCTCTGGTTTTTCCCTCTACATTTAGAAACGTGCGTTGAGAATATTTGGCTGCTATGCATTTCCACGTGATAAGCCACTTCGTTGAGCTATCATTTGTGGTCAGGTGGTTGCTGAAAGAGAGCTACTGTAGCTCAGTGGGGGCCTTGCCTGGCAAAAACAAGTTTAGTTTATGCACTCTTTCATTTAGTTAAGAGGTATGCACCATGTTCTGTTTTATTTGTTCCGTATGCTCATTAGGTCCAGTTGGTATACACAACGTAGGAATAAATAGCGAAGCTACGCAAACTCTCTCCTGAAGCCCTCTCGTAGCTGGCAGACCTTGACATTGGCATTTAGTTCCCGAACATTTCTGCCATACACAAGAATACAAATTAAACCCAGTGCATATCAATGCCCCTCATTTGGCGTGACTATAATGAGTAGTCCAGTTCATTATAATAGCCTCTAAATGCTTTATTTATGTTCTCCGTGAATTGTGGGTCTACATATATCCGAGCACCCATTAATTAATTAGAGATATTGCCGGTTTCCCATGAATTTGTAATTGCATTTCCCATGTGTTCATTGCATTGTGTTGGTGCCTTCGTGTACCCTAATTCTCGCACAGATCATGGTTACTTTACATGATGTGATATTCTATCCGGTCAGGTGGTTTAGCGGTTGAGATAGTGGCTCGCATTCGGAAGGCGGCGAGTTCAACTCCTGTTTGTGGGGGGGTTCACTCAGCCCATCATCCCTCCGGAGTTCGATTAAGTAAAATCAGTGCCACTTTGTGGAATAGTCAACAGTCGTTGTCCGAATACTCGTGCCGGTCATAGCAACTGGGAATTACGATCACTGGCTGAGGGCTGTTAACAGTAGATGACCACTGACTCAATGTTCATTTGAGCAGGAAATCGCTGACGTTTGAGTTTAATATCAAATCAAATATAGCATTTCCTTATAGTTGAATGTAAGCGATGTCAATTCTAACTATTCCCATCATTGGTTAGAGCCACCAATCGATCCGTTTAAGACACTGTTATG
Organism: Entosphenus tridentatus; assembly: GCA_014621495.2. Lineage (NCBI taxonomy): Eukaryota > Metazoa > Chordata > Hyperoartia > Petromyzontiformes > Petromyzontidae > Entosphenus > Entosphenus tridentatus. Next base: position 2,508,048 of record CM025645.2, read on the forward strand.
TCTTCTTGGTTCTTTCGGTAAAGTCACGTAGAAGGGAAGTAATAAAATAATAAAAATAATAAAACATAATAAAATAATTCTCACGACATTTTGGCCACAACGCAAGCAGCGGTCTTCAGATGAAACCAGGTCTGTCGAGGCGACAGCGTCTGAATGAAACAGCACACGTGCTTGGAGCATATATATAAGCTGGGTTGGGAAGGGGTCCACAGAAAGTAAACTTGGCTTTGCATTTCAGTCCATTCTTAGTCCAGTGACTTGGACATTCTAGTTTAAAATGTTCTTCTTTTCCGTGCAGCTGATGTTGATAGATAACATCAATTATAATTTTGCATTGAGGTGGTGGAGCCAAATGATTGCGTCAGGAATATCAGAGTGGTGTGTCGCTGTGATGATACCTCATTCGTATTTGTAAATCGGGAGTTGAGTCGGCATATGTTCCATAGTTCTGTTCCGGGTAACCACAGTCGCACACTGTCGGAGAGTTTTAAATTGTCCATGTGTGCATGATCATCGTCAAGAATCCGCATCTGCTGCCATGGTTTGTGCAGTGGGAGTCGTTAAGGGCTTTGGCCCAGAATTTTCGCGGATGATCTGTGTTTTTAACTTCTTGTGAACTCTATGTGGCTTTCCAAGCATCATCAGAGTTGAATTTGCATTGTTGAAGGTGACAGTTTTTGATAACATAAGAACATAAGAACATAAGGGACACAAACCAGAGGTGGCCATTCGGTCCATCCAGCTCGTTTGGTTGTCAGTACAGAATTCCCTCGTTATTCGCGAGGGACACGTTCTGGAGATGGTTGTGAATAGCACATTTAGCGGATAATGAGAATGGCTACGAATGTCGTACGTGCAACGTCTGCAGATGTTTCTAAATCTCCGGAACGTTCTCTCTCTCATCTCCTTCCTCTCATCACTTTGTCTCGGATCACTTTATCTCATCACTTTCTCGCATCGCATTCTCTTTCATCACTTTATATCAGATCGCTTTATATCACATCACTTTATATCACATCACTTTATATCACATCACT